>VZTH01016791.1:680541-897064 GCA_013397815.1 Aleadryas rufinucha | reverse complement strand
TCTGTGAGAGTTGTGGTTATCTCCTCATAGCAATGCACCAGCAGCGTTAATCCATCAATGGCAGAAGCAGAGCACATTTTTTTTTTTTTTTACAATATGTGTGTTTTTCTGAGTTGTTTCTCAGTTTATCATTTGCAAGTGTCATGTAATTAAAGTTTAGTCTAGCCTAAGGTTTTTTTAATGATACTTTTCCCATTCAGACTATCTCAGGGTACTTGGTTGGATTGGAGAATGATTACATAGGCAATTAGCTCGGTCATTATGCTCTCAGCAATAGTTCACACACAGCTTTGTACATTACGTCCTGAATTTTATAGATGAAACTAATGTTAGTCTAGACATCAGGGTCGTTCACTCCTCTTTTCAAAGAAGCCCTGTGGGACATTTAGACTTCTACTTAGAGGCCAACAAAGGGTGTGGCTTTATGACTGCTGTTAACAGAGAACAGCAGCTGGACTTGCCTTGATGTTAAATGCTGCAGTGTCAACAGCTGGTTATAAAAACATGTCCCAACCCCCTCTAAAGCCCATGGCCTCCTCACCCAGAAGGAAGAAAGTCAATCAGTGAGCAGGACTGCTATGATTGTGTGTTTGGAATTGCTTGGAATTGTGCGGTTGGCTCTCTTGGATAGCGTTATAGCTCCAGATGTCCTGAAAGTCCTTTGCTGTTCTTTGATGATGAGCATTCATCTGTGATACTGTGATTTTTAGGCCCAGCATTTTGGCCAATAAATTATGCCCATCAGTCACACATGGTAGATAATGAAGCATTCCCATAAAAAGCCTTCTATGAGAGGATCTCTCGGTGAAAGACAGTCTTGAATTATATGTGAGGAGCTTGTTTGTGTGATTGACTTTCTGTTTCAAGAGTGGCATAACCATGAAAGGTCCTTTTCAGTGTTAGAGTCCAGGGGAAGGCAATGTGCCAGATCCTGCTTGCTCTGTCAGTAGGATGCTGATGCCCTGATCGACAGATCATGCTACTTATCCTCTTACTGTAAGAATAGAACTGCTGTGAGGCCACGTGGGCTTAAGGCACTTTATTTGGGGTAAGGTAGAAGCTAATGAGGTTTGTACTCTTGGGTGACCCTCACTGAGGGTAGGGAACACTGTCAGTCCTGGTCAAAATTAATAAGACTCTTCCACATGTTAGAGATGTTCTTTGCTTATCTTCTCCATGATGGTGAAGAGAGCATCAGGAGAAGGACAAAATAAATATTCTGAAGAGAAGGACACACCTGGAAGGAATGTAAGTTCCTGCTCATTAGTGAGGAGGGGAAAAGAATTTAATTGTGAAACATTTTTCAAGAGCAGACAGCTCTAGAGCAGGAAAGAAGGTCAAAACCAAAAAGAGTGGATGTCTGTCCAAGAAGGGGTAGGCTCCACGTTCTCAGAAGCAAGTAGAGATAGAGAGAGAACAAACTGAGCATCTTCCTAGCAGTGGACAATTTCTTCCACTTTTTAGGGAAGGGATGTAAAAGTCATTGTAGCTGTGCAAGTTAGAAGGGAATTTATAGCTGTTGTAAACACCCACTGGGCCTAGCTAAGATGATTTTCTACTGCAGGTCTATAAACAGTTTGAAGACTTGATAGTATTTCTGGCTGTGGCTTTGCAGCAGCAGGAACCACGGGACAAAATATATCTGCTGCGATTTGTGACTTGCCAAAAAAAAGTTGATTTCCCTGCAGTTCATTTACAATTTCATGGCATTCATTCATACTTTGTGGCACCTCACCTGTTTTGTGGCTTGTCTCAAATGCACATAGGGATTTTTTTGCATTCCTGTGTAAATGAACCAGTTCTTCAAAACATAGCTCCTTGACACAGTCCCTTCCAGAGTGTCCAAACTGGGTTTGTTGATTGAAGTGTGATTGCTTTGATGGTCTCTGTGATCTGGCTATAAATTGGAAGTGCTTGATGAGAACCTGTGTGGTTTAGAAGAGCTGACATGTGAGAAGTACTTTCATAAGACATGATTTTCTGACAGCAGCATTAGGCAGTGAGACTTCTCTAAACACATGCATCTGGTACTTGTCTGAGAAATACCAGTGTGGCAGCTCTTGGTAAAGCTGTGTGTGTCATCAGGTGCACTAACACATGAATGGAATATTATTTAAACCCCAGAGAGCCCTCAAAAGGGGAAAAACAATCCACATCCCTCTGGCTTGCAGTTGATATTCCTACAGATGAAAGTGGATTTGTTTTCAAATACTGTCTGAAGTCAGGATGCAGCTATCAGTGTCCAGCCAGCACCAACTCCTTTTAGTCTCTGGAGTTTTTTGTTGAGTTTTTTTTCCCCAGACATTTTCCTATGTTAAAATATTCTGTCAGGGACTTCTCTTGCCTGATAATTTTTGAGGTGATGTTATCCCCATGCTTGTTTTNCCTGTTTTGTGGCTTGTCTCAAATGCACATAGGGATTTTTTTGCATTCCTGTGTAAATGAACCAGTTCTTCAAAACATAGCTCCTTGACACAGTCCCTTCCAGAGTGTCCAAACTGGGTTTGTTGATTGAAGTGTGATTGCTTTGATGGTCTCTGTGATCTGGCCATAAATTGGAAGTGCTTGATGAGAACCTGTGTGGTTTAGAAGAGCTGACATGTGAGAAGTACTTTCATAAGACATGATTTTCTGACAGCAGCATTAGGCAGTGAGACTTCTCTAAACACATGCATCTGGTACTTGTCTGAGAAATACCAGTGTGGCAGCTCTTGGTAAAGCTGTGTGTGTCATCAGGTGCACTAACACATGAATGGAATATTATTTAAACCCCAGAGAGCCCTCAAAAGGGGAAAAACAATCCACATCCCTCTGGCTTGCAGTTGATATTCCTACAGATGAAAGTGGATTTGTTTTCAAATACTGTCTGAAGTCAGGATGCAGCTATCAGTGTCCAGCCAGCACCAACTCCTTTTAGTCTCTGGAGTTTTTTGTTGAGTTTTTTTTCCCCAGACATTTTCCTATGTTAAAATATTCTGTCAGGGACTTCTCTTGCCTGATAATTTTTGAGGTGATGTTATCCCCATGCTTGTTTTTAATAGCCATTTGGCACCTGACAGCACATGTTTTCTTATATATTGTCTTCCATTCTGTATGCACTGCGGTTTGTTTATTTTGTTGCTATTTATAGGAGGGTCTCCCACAAGGCTGTGGGCACTGGTAATGATTTTTAGAGAACAGAAATATGCTTGGAGGAATTTCATAAATGGAAAATAACAAAGATGATAAACAGATGCAGTGAGAGAGCTAATATATATTATAAACTGGCTTTTCATGCCCACATCACTCAGAGGAACCTGTCAGTCCACAGCTGAACTGTTATGGATCTGTCTCAAGGAATATATGCTTTATCCTCCAAATATGATTATTTCCCCTGCCAAAAGAAAATAGCAGTAGACCTACATTTCTTAGGAAATCTAAGTAGTTTTAATATGGAAAACATGGAAATTTCTGTAATTTACATGCAACCATCATTGCTTTAAGTGCTTTCCATAAAGGACACTATAATCTATAATGCTTTAAAAGATTATAGAGGAGCAATTAATATGTTTGCTGGGATGGGATGAAGCCAGTCATAAAGACTCTTTTTTTAAGATGTTGCAGATATTGTATATGAGGAATAGTTATAATCATTGAAGAGAAATATTACACTGAAATGCTGTTGTGATTCCAGCATAATAATAAGAGTTTAGTGCTAAGCCTGTCCTAAAACACTGTCAGTATTTGAATTCAAGACCAATTGCTCACGTGGCCCCGGATGACAGAAGTCAGCCCTCTTCAGTTACTCTGGCAGTGTGCTGGAAGGTTTAGCAAAGTAAATGCCTCCTTCATTTAGACTCAGCTCTCAAAACTTTTGTCGTGTACCTCTCTATGACGAGAACAAGCAGGCAAAGAGCTTCAAGGACCTCTCACTCCTTCCTAACTTTCTGCCGTGGCTGGTTCACAGGGATCCCAAAGCCAGAAGTGCTGGGGCATGCTTTTACACTAAGAACAGGGATTTTTTTTGTGCTATCTTCTCAGAACACAGCCCTCCCCTATGTAGCTTTTAAATTCTTAATCTGCAGGGCCTGTATTTGTGTGAGCAGACAATGTGTTTGCAGTGCAAATGAAGGAGGGCTGAACAGACATCTGCTTGACTTTTAATAATTGCTTACATTTCCAAATATGTTAGTTCTAAAGTATCCAATCTGTACCCAAATCTCAAACTAGGCATTCAGAAACCTAATTACAGAGTAAAGCAAAACATTTAGATTAGGAACAGATGTCTCATAGTAGGCACCAAATTTTGAGTGTGCTGCTTTTCTTGCTGTAAGAGGGCAACTGAGCTGTGTGATTCATTGTAGTCTTCTGGTCAGGTGTTGGGGCATTATCTCTGGATAGAGCCATCTTTCTTTCCAAGCCAAACAAAATGCTAATGGAAACTAACTGGTAACAATGGGCCAATCTATGTTTAAGGTAGGTCTTTTCCATCATAAAGCTCTAGGCCTACAGCTCTTCTGTCTTAAAGATAGTTCAAGAACACAGGATGAAATCTTTCATCTGGAATAAGTGGAAGTTTGTCCAAATGAATTCACAGGTGTGATTTATAGCAGCTTCCTCAGCTCTCCAGCACTTTCCTTTTCCGTCCTGTCAGTATTCAAATAGACAAAATTATTTTAGCTGCAGGTTGCATCTCCATTCAGCTGTGTGCATTAGACAGTTGTGTTTTCAAGTTATCACTATGAATTTGCCCAGGCTATTATGTAAGCATGAAAATGTGGACTGGTGCTTGTAAACAGGTTCAATACTTTAGGTACCTTATGTTTATGCCGGGGTAAAGCATCAGCAATAAGCTGTCTCTTCACAAGATAATGGAGTGGGGTTTTTTAATTCCAAACATGGGAGCCAGCATGAAGCAAACCACAGCTTTTGTACATTAGATCAGATTTTTCTGTTTCATTGCTGCTGACTGAGATCAAATGTCATGGTATCGGTAGGAACTCCTTTTGGATAAGATACACATAGTTTTCATTACCAATATCTGTTAGAAAACTCCTGATTAAATCTTAGTAGGAATTGTGATTGGGCATGTATCTGGATATAGATATATGTATTGGGCAAACTACCAAATGCAGTTAATAATCAGCTCCAGCAAGTTCCTCATACAGAGGAGCACCTAACAAGGGGCAAATGATTAGAAGTCCCCCACTCGCAAACAAATTTGTTGTTTCTGGTTTTTATCATGCGTATTCCAATAATAAACCTTTTTTATTTTTTCCACTTGAAACACAATTTTAACTTCAAAAGAAACAGCATTTCCCTGAGCATGGATCAGTGGTCAGTCCAGAAGGCACTTTACAGTATTGCATGCACCCACATTTTACTAAACAGAATAATTACAGCCTAAAATCTGCAGCTTTTCTAGAACTGGGGGGAATGTGATTATAATTAAAAGACAAATATGAGATATGTGACAATTTAGAAGTTATTTGTATGTTTTGTAATGCTGTTTGCATGCTCAATATATGCTCTCTGTAGTAACAGTCAATAGAGAGGACCAAATGTGCTGATAAAAACTGGTGAAGCTCTGTTGAAGTCAGTCCAAGTGTGTCCATTTGCAAGAGTGTTTCACTTCTTTGGACTCAGTAAAGGAAATTTTCCCATTTTTTATGTATAACCTGAATGTTAAAAAAGCCCTAAAGAAGATGAACAACAGATTTGATTCAAAACAGTAAGGAACGATGGGGGGATTTCTTAAAAAGAAATATTTGCTTTGGTCCATAAAGCAGGGAGGATTCCAAATTTTCTTTAGTTTACTGCCTCTCCTAATCTTAGAAAATCCTGGTGCATTTTTATGGCAACAGACCTCTGATGTTTCCAGTTCTGCAGAGTTTAGTGATGAATGGTCCCTCACATTTTACCTAGCAGTTTTTTCAGTAATATTTAGCCAAGTCTTGTAGAAATAACTTTAAAGGATTATTTGGGGTTCAAGGTGACATTCTGCCTTGATGGTGTCTTTTTCCTGCTTGTAGTTAGTTTAACTGGTTGGGAGTGTTGGGGGCAAGGTGTAAAAGCTAATTCACCCTGCTGTCTGCCTCTTGTTAATTTGAGGAAGCATTGGCTTCTTGGAGCTTTCTCTTCCCCTTTTGCCTGGATTCCCCACTCTGAGTGGAATTTGAGCATTTGTTTTCACCTGTCTCCATCACAGCAGAGCTTGGGAACATAGCCATGTTGCATACTTGAATATCATGTGGGAAATTATAACATCCATGCGTGTTTATGGTGTTTGTGCTGCAAACAAGTCTCACATTCTGGAGAGCCATTGCTGGATGTGGTTATTTCTAAGCAGCTTTTTCACGTTACTCCTCAGTTTCTTTCTCTTCTCTCTCCCTTCTCTAGAGGCTGCTTTTGCCAAGTGTGGCAGTAGGAATGAAGTTCTTCGAGCATGTGCAGAGAGCTTAAACAGCATCCCTGGCTTATTAGAGCCTGCTTATTCTGCATCAGAGGCTTCAAATTTGGCTGTGGGCTCTAGCCAGACTGGCACAGAGTTCATGTTCTCTTTCAAAATCTGCTGGGTGTCTTGGTGGAAAGACAATTTTTTCAGTAATAAAACATGCTCTCCCAGCATCCAGGGCTTGTTCTCTGTATTGATTTATTTTTTTTTTTTTCCAATGTGGGAGTCTACTAATCATAAGAACAAGATTCTACTTTTGTGCTTACTGATTTCTACCATCCTCCTGGTGCCACACAATATCCGTCCACATAATATAGTGGAATATAGTTATTTAATTGACACTAAAGATACTTTCCAGCAAGCTAGGTGTCTATTATCACACACAAAAATAAAAAAAGAACAGAGAAAACACTCTCCAGCACAACTGGGATTTATGTATCAGCCACATTAGTTTAGTGGTGGATATTTGACTAATTGAAATGTCTGTTACAATGAAGAGCTTTCTTTAGCTGGCCTAAGTTAGAGAGCCCAGGAAGCCTGAGGCAGGGTCAAATGTGAACACAATAGATGGGAAGTTTTGAGGGCTAACAGAAACCCTTGTTTCTTTACCGAAAATGCTCAGATAATTTTTATTCTCTTCTTAATAAGCACTGTGAGTATTTTTGTGGAATCAAAATTGTTTTCTCAGTGTCTTGGAACACCCCAGCTCTTTTTTGTTGATCCAGACTGACTTGGCAAAATACCAAATTGGGCTTAACGTTTCTTCTTTTCCTTTGGGGTTCATTCATCACTGACAACTGCAGCTACTGAAAGGCTGTGTAGGGAGATAAAAGGATAGGTGGGGCAAATCATCTTCCCTTGCAAATACCTCCAGGGTGGCAGTGTGGCAAACCTCACTTCCTAATGCTTCCTAGGAAATTCCTGGTGTTCTGTAAGTAATTTTTAAAGCTCTTGCTTTGAGTTCCTCCATACTGAGTGAGAGCCTGGTACCCTAGGGAAAAGTATGTACTCCTTCCTGCTGCTCTTACTTGGGATCTAATGTAGATTTCTTTTGCTAATGGTGGCCCTAAACCTAATCTCTGCATCTCTTGGAGCCTTAAAAGCCTTTCATTCTTCCTCAGTTTTCTTATATTCAGTGACTGATAGCTGAAAACTGATTAATTCTTATGAAACTGTTGTTTACATGGAAGGTTTCACCAGCACAATTTTTATGATGGACTTACTAAATGATTCAAAGGCTCTTTAAGAAGTGATCAGTCAAATGTCACAGGTTTTCCAGTGCATCAATGCCATGATTCTCATCAGTATTCTTGCTTTTAATGTTCTCTGTTGCTTGTGGAGGAATCAGCCTCTCCTGTTGGGTGTAGCACCATGCCAAGAGGAGCTCAGGTGGATAAGGCAGATGCCAAGAGCTTTGTAGCTGACTCAGGCTTCTCCAATCCACTGGCCTGTTTTGAAGCAAAACCTTTCTGTCATCCTAACTGAAAAATCAGGGGATTTTTCTCTTGTACTGTAGTATAAGCTGAATTCCTGGCTCAATATTTTCATGGTATTGAAGCTGGACAGCTTAACACATCCAAACAGAATAATTTGGAAATTGTATATAACAGTTTGCTTGTGTATTTTCATTCTCTTTTGAAACCCAAACACATTTCAAAATGTTAGGATTTTCTGGGGAGCTGAAGGTCTGAATTTTGATTGGTTCTAATGCAGGGAGCATCTGTGGCTTGGTGTGTTCTGAGGGTGCTGCAGGATTATTGCTGTAACTCTGTACCCCAGTTGTAACACTGATAGCTCTGCTCAGTGCCCAGGCAGCTTCTGTCTTGCAAATGCAGCCAGGCTGCTTTAAGCTGGAGTAATCACATGCAGAAGTTCATCATCCTTTTTAATAAAGAGAATGGAAGTTTGACAAGCTAAGAAATGATTCATTTACAGCTTCCCTCAGAAGCTTCCCAGTATCAACAAAGGAGATAGGAAAGAAACTACTTTCGTCATTTTAATGGGATTACAGATTCTCCTGAGCATCTGGGGTTAAACTTGCAAAAAGGAATTTAAACTGTGAAATTTTCTTTCATTTTTTTTTCCAGAGAAAAAACCTCTTGAAATAGTCTGTGCTCTATACTCTGTTCTGTGTCTGAAGAATCAGCAAACAGGCAGTAAACAATCCAAAAATGTTGATCTCTGGACTGAGGTTTTGGCCCTCATGCTTTAGTGTGCCTTTTGTTCCCTGAGGTGGGCAGGCTCACTGACACAGGTACCATGGGACAGGGACAGGGGGAGGTGTGCTAATAGTCTGTTCAGATGGAGAACAAACACCTTGGAAGTGGATGTGTCTTTTATCCCTGTCCTGACATGCTGGGCTGCATGCTGTAGCATTTCTCATGTATGCTCCAGTGTTCCAGTGATGGTGGAATCTGCTGCTTTTTTCACAATCGCTTCTGTTTAGCTGGAAAACTGCAACTGGTCACCATGGGGGGTGCTGGCCTGCTGCAGTCCATCCTTTCCTCTTTGCTGTGTTAGACACTGGTTAAAGAGTTTATCATTTAATGCAAAAGGTCCCCAGCATGGCTTCTCAAGGGCTCTGCTTGTGTTCCCAGTGCTAAATGTCACCAGATCCAAAGACACCAGGCATTCACTTTGCTGCTTGCTTCTTTGTGCTCAAAGTGGGGGAGGTCAGTCAAGTCAGACCTGTTCAATAAACAGGAGGAACAGCCTGTGGTGGAAGGATTATGAGCCGAACAGGAAACCTTTCTTACTCCCGAGGATCCCAGAAATAAGTGACGCACTCCTTTTGAGAGGGGAGGAGAGTCACAATAGTGCAATCATAAAAAAAGAGAAACTATGTTTTGGTAACTAAGGTTACCAAGTTTTACTTTCGTTTGGTTTAGCTTAGTTTGGTAAGTGTGTGTAACCATTCTGTGCCTGAGATGTAATCAGTGAGCAGCCGCTGGGTAGCAGTGACCTGCAAGACTGAATAAACCAGCTCATTTAAAAGCTCTGCGCTGTGCTGTGAATTGAAAACATGCTCAGCTGCCGGTTTGCTCTGGATCCTGACTGGCTTCCTGATAATACCAGAATCATAAGCCTGTTTTGTTTTGATTCTGCAGAGGGTGGAAAAAGGGAGACAACAGGAGGAGGCAGGAACTGTTTGTTATTTATGACCATATGTCATTGTATGAGCTGTGCAGAAACCAGAACAGTGACTTCAGAAGGAAACTCACTGAAAAGATTTGAAACGGATTTAATTAATTCCTCCCTTCCTCTCTTTTATCTCTGTCTGGAAAGAGCTCGCCTGCTTGGCTTTTATATGGTTCTGTGCAGGATCAGGTGCCAAACTGTGGTAATTAAAATTGGGAATGAGGAGGATGTGGTAAGACAAAAAGACATTTTTCTTGGCACGCACCACTGTTACAGTATTATAAAAAATAATTTTCTCACCATTTTTTCCAAATTTTCAAAGCAAAATCCCCTTCAAACAACCTCCTCACAAGTGGGGGAAAAAAAAAGGAAAGGCAAAAATTCACACAATTAATTATCTTCTTCAAACTTGCACATCATTTCGGAGCCTGTTCTGATTATAGCCAGTTTTGAGATGACCTGGCTTCAATAATGTGTAAATCTAGAGATTGTGAAGGGGGAGTGTTGCTGCTATGAGTTGTTCATATCTGTAACTGGCACACCCCTGCTGTGCAGCATGTTCCAAAGAAAACTGCCACTGAAAAGGTGGTAAGCTCAATAAGGGGTGTTCCATAATCAATATGAAATAAGTGAGGAGAATTTCTACCACTGTATGTCAAGAATTTGAGAGAAACAAAGATTTGTTCCTGAAGAGAAATTCAGGCTGAAAAGGGATAAATCAAACAAGTGCAGAAGCACTTACCTGCACTCGACAATTTCTCTTAAAGTGGCTGTAATATGTCTTATTATTTATTAACATCTAAACAATGGTTGCCATCATTGATCTTGAAGGGAGAAGGAAAAAGCCTATAAAAAAAAAGCATTAATAGTATACAAATATATCCTCTACACTATGTCCCAGAATACACAGCTTTGCTGTGTTTTATCTGTGGGGGAACCACTCCAAACTCTGAGTGTCAGTCTGACTAAAAGCCCTTTGCTACACAATATAGCTAAAGAAAGCCAGATCGAGCTATTCTATCAGGAATTTCTTATTCTAGCAAGTAAAAGTCTGCTGAGTGTGTGAAAGGGTAGAAACAGCAGTTTGGTCTCCCAGCCCAGTAATTTCCAGTCCACCATATGGAGACTGTAATGTCATAGCATTATAGGTAGGCAGGGGATTTGTCCTGCACATGTCGGGTGGCTGCTCTTTGTGCGGCTTATGGAAAATCCCCCATTTATTTAAAGAAAGAAGGATATCCTGGTTACACAGTGAGGGTGAGTCTAGACATTGCTGAGGTGAAAGCATCAGCACAAGTAGCTGAAATACAACCAAATATTTTTGTCACGTTCTGCACCCTTTCCTAAAAAATAGTTCACAAGAAGGGTTCTTCAGATGCTAAATAGATAGTAATATTTAAATTCGCATTCATATGAAATTTGTCACAGCCTCGACACCATAATGAGCTATTCAGAAAGCACAATCAAGTCATGTTTACAGTGCTTTTATTGGCATTCTGCTGTGAGTTACAAGGTGCTTGACAGCTTTTCTCTCCTCCAAGTTGTCCTTTTTGCTGTTTAATAAACACTGATTTGTGTCTCCAGCCAGCAGAGCTTAGTGTACTGTTGGAGCTACCGTGACAGCATCATTTTGCTTTATCTTGATGATAAGATGTCCTTTGCAAGCAATCTCGGGAATGGTCACGAAGACTGATGGGATGCAATGGGTGCAGAGGTGGAGGGCAGAACTCGTGAGTGCTCAGCCCATTGCTGGTGCTGATTCACTCCAGGACTGCTCTGTACTTCGCTGCTTATGAAGGGCAAGTGCTATAATTCAGTGCATTAAGTATACAAGTGGTTTTGCAGGATTAAAAGAGTTATTTAGCCATGTAGCAGGAGAGCCAAAACGTCACCCTGCCTTCCTCCTGGAGATGAATGTGTCTGTAGAAGCTGTTGTTGGAAGAACATTGAGGTCCTCCCTGAGTTTGTATGGGTTAAGTTTTTCTAGTGGGACTCTAGAGAAACATAAAATATGTCTGGAGGCTACTGTAAATGAACCTTCTTGGTGTCTGACATGAAATGAAAGCCCCAAGGAAATTTAGATAGGAATAAAGTTGTGATAGAGGTATTAAAATATCATCAGAGGCAAAACCCCACAGATGTATTTAATAGTTTTTGTCAACTGAACTCACTGTGTGTGTGTGTCAGCAGCTTCCCATCACCTCAACAGGTATCTCAGGACTTCGACCCATTCTGGTCACAAAGTCAAAGGTAAGGGAAAAGTAGCAAATAGTCTGAAAAAAAGGGTGTTTCCAGCAGATATTTTTGATGAAGTTGTGCCTGTTTTTCCTTATTTATTGCACTTGCTGACTTCTTTAAATGGGAAGGTTTAGCGTTGTAGCCAGGGATGCATGTGCACCTTTTCATCTGATGTCTCACCCTGTCTGACTGTCTCAAAGGTGTAGACTACCTTGGACTGGTGCCTAAAATGAGTCCCATGTAACAGGAAGAGTGGACCAGGAACAGGTGTGTTGGTCACAAGCAGGTATTGCCCCTGGGAACACACACATCCTTTTCGTAATGTGCATCACTGCTGGTGTAGGCACAGGGCTGCCCCCCAGAGTTCGTCTGTTTTTCTCTGCCCAAGCAGACAGTGGGAGTGCTGGAGTACCAAAGAGCTTGGTAAATCAAAGAGCCCAGATATATATCGATGTAAGAAGAGTTTCTCAAATCGAGGTCTAAAAAGAGTGAAAACAAAACCACACTCGAAACCCTATAGGCCATTAAGCATAGGGGAGAGCAGTTCATTGAGGAACAGTTCATCCAGCAAACACATGCTCTGTGTGCATTTGGCAGTAAATGAGAGGGAAATTGCTTCCCTTCATGCTATACCCCTCTCCCCTCTGCATTACTTCTTGAAGGACAGGACCTGTGAAGAATGCCAGTGCAAGAAATAGTTGTGATCCACGGAAAATAAAAGAACTCGGCGTGTTCTCCACCACGTGTGGTAGAGATGGATGGAATACATGGGGTGATGCACTCTTGCTTTCTCTGCCTCCTAAGTCTACCAAGCTGAGCGTTCATTTTGAGATAAGCCAGTGCTTTGTACAGAAACCTAAACACATGGGAACACGCTGTCCTGTGGAGTGACAGGCAGGCGATGAAATCCCCAAACATGCCTTTGCAGAGAATGGTTCCTTGGTGCAATCTGACAACTCTGTCAAGCAGCAGTTTGAAATATCACCAGAGGAGATGTTGTCCTTTGCCTCCCCTGTGTGGGCAAGAAAAATAAAAAAAGCTTTATTTGCTCTCTGCAGTGACATCTTGCTAGTCGTAAATGCGAAATTTCCGAAGTCTGAAATTCACAGCCTTAAAAGCACTCTCCCTGCTTTGTGTTGGCAGGTCTAGATAGGGAGGTGTGATGTGCCAGGAATGGCTAACTATCAAATGGTGGTCAAAAGACTTGGGAGTGAGAAATAGCTTTGAAGTGACCCAGACAAGGCCTGGAGTCAGTCAGTTTCAGTCTTGAGTTGTCATTACTTGATGTACTCTACACAATTTTCTGTGTCTATCACCTGCAGTGACAGTCTCGTATTTACTGAGAATTATTTTCACAGAAGTTTCTGAATATGCAGCATTAGTTTATTTCAGATTCTCTTTTTTTCAAAGAAACCTTCCGCTATCCAGACCTTTCTGGATTCTCTTCTAAGCTTAGCTGAAAAGGAAGACACTGCTTTCTTGAGGAACTCTTGAAGATACCAGCATGTATTGGACTGTCAAGCAATTGAAACAGCTTCTGCTCTGAGCTGCTGGATGTTACTGGTGCTGCAGAAAGCACTGCTGAACAGGACATGTAGCTGCTCTGTCACACTGCAAGTCACTGTCCAGCACATGGACAGCTCCACCTCGGGGGTCTTCATGGACCTAATATGTTCTGTTATCTTCTGTTCAGCTGAGAGGAGCAACTGCTGCTGCCACTTACTCAAATATGCTGGAAGGTGTTAAACAATGAGGTTTGCATCTTGCCCAGCAGCTCAAGTCTCCATTGCCCCCCCAGCAGACAGTCAAAAGTGCTGCAAGGCTTCCTTTAGTGCCACACTGTGTGCAGTAGTGATCAGTATGTGAGGAATGCTATGTATTATTTGAATCTACAGCTCACAGGTTGCTTTGTGCTTGCTAGACACTGCAAGCAAGTTTTCAAGAGGTAAGAGGCACTGGGGCCTCACACAGTTTGTGAAATCCAGCCACAATTCAAAGTTACAGCATGCTTGATTCCCATTTATCGAGGTCCACAGGTTTCTTTTCTTTTTATCTCATTGTTCACAGGGGTGCAGAACTGCACAGCTGAGAAACAATTTGAACCTGACTTTTGGCGAGATTTTCAGAAATAGATGTAAACATGTTATCCTGCACTGCTACCTTTCCAGAGTCTTGTACCCTTATTTTGTTTGGCAGTAGATTTTTAGGGCAGAAATGGCTCACCTAGCTGGTTCTTCAGGGTAAATATGAATTAAAAGCATAGGTTTTTCAGGTATGTATATATGTTTATAGTAGTGTATTTGGCCAGAAAGAAACAGTTTAAATATAGTAAGAGACAGATAGGCACTTCGTGTGGTCCTTCCAACCCAAACCACTCTTGGGTGCTACTAATGGCTTATGCAGTTATAAACAGCATTGTGCTTGATTAATAATAAAAATCAGGATTTGTGGAGATCACTAACCTTTCCCCTGTTTGGTGGGAGAGGAAAAGTTTTTCAGAGGGACAGCAGGCATTTTTGAAAGCGGAATGTACACCTGGGTAAAGCTTAGCCTTCTTTGCTGAAATAACTGAAGCGCTTTGGCTAATACTGAAAGCAGCAAAAATATTAAATTAAAACAACAAATCAGGCCAAGAGAGATGCCAGGAACAGGAAACATCATTCCAGAGAGCAAATTTCTAGCTAAGCCCAAATGCAGAGAACCTCAAGGGACTCTGGTACTAGAAAGCATTAGAAAAGGCCTGCTTGTTTCATGATTTTTCCAGCCTCCTTTCCTCTCTCCTGCACCTCTGCTTCTGCTCTTGTCAGATGCATCTGAGTTGCAGATTCACAAACCAGTGAGTTTCATGGGTCAATAGATCTTTTTTAGACTCTTTGAGATTACATAGTATTAATAATCCACTTTGTTGTTTCGGCCCACTGAGCCAGTGACCTTGTGAAGGAAAGAAGTGCTAAAAAAACCAAAAAACAACAAAAAAAAAAACCTCCCAGAAAACCCAACTAAAACAAAAAAAAAGCCCAAAGACCTTGCCCTCTTTAGTACATTTGTAATATTTTACAACATTTAAATCCATTAAGAATAAAGTTTGTGAGTGCAAACAAGCACAGGAAAGTGGAATAACTTGCTAGTAAATTGCTTGGCTTTTGACCCTTAAAATTCATATTGTTAAGGATAGAGATAAATTTAAAACAGGATCTCAGTTTAAAGGAACCTGTCAAGATACTTTCCCATCATCTGTGGAAAACATCTCCCCTCAGGCCATTCACTATTTAATAATACCCTAAGTGTTTTGAAATTAAAATCTGTTTTGACTTTGGTTTTGTTTTTTATTTTTTAAAATGGTTACTTCTTTCTGTTAGATGTAGTCAGTTTGTTTATTGTAGGATAATACAGAAAACATCACTCTTGTTTTAGTGTGACATGATAAAGGAATTCTGAAGAATGTTTGAAAGGAAAACCTGGGGAAATAAAGAATGTGAAATCCTGTTTAAGAATGCTGGAAAATTAGAAAAATTACATATATTACATATATTTATATAATATGTATTACATTATATAAATTCTGATTTTTGAGTATGCAAACACATAAGTGAATTCATCAAAATATTTATTTCTGGTAATGCTGGAATGAATCCCACACATGCTACCAGTATGCATTGTGTGTGCTTGTACAGTTTGTGTGCCTGTGCTCACATAAAGTAATCCACCTAATAGAACCTGAGAAAGCTGGAACAAAATGTCCTCTTTCATCTTTGAAATTTCTCTGTTAGCTTCACTGAAATTGGCAGGCTCCCTCCCAAACTCCTTTGCTGCAGTCAGAACATATTACCTGTCGGGGGAAAAAAGAATCAAGCTGACTAGTTCTGAATGCAGTTTTAAGGATGCCATATGAAAAAGCTTATTTAACTTAGACATTATCAACATTATGTAGAAGGGTGCAATGTTATTTTCAAAGTAACTTTTGCTCTTTGTTTTTGTGCATGCTTAGTTACCTTAATTTCAGAAACATGTATAGTATTTTGAAATCTTGCCCAGTGCATACAGATAGTTCTATCTGAAATGGTAGAAGAGCTTTCATTTGATTGGTGGCAAAGAAGGAAGGAAGCTCAGGCTGGATCAGGCTTGCGTGTCTGTCAGGCAAAGGGTGCAGGAGATTTAAGGGCAAGTGCATTGACTTGTTTGACTGAAAGACAGAAAACATTAGGAGCATGAGCTTTAAAATGTGGTTAGGAGTGCTTGTAAGGTGGTATTTCCATCTTACAGTGACTCCTGAAATGAATAGGGCCAACTAAATTTAGTACACAAAACATCCTGCCTTTCACGTGTACAGTGATTTATTCAGCTTCTTAAATCAGTTTATCACTTAACTATTTAAAATACTGAACACAGATCAGATGTAGTGGACTGTTCCCAGTGACATCAATATTTAGGTTAAACATCAGCAAAAGCAGTCAGCACTGGTCCCTGTTAGACTTTAGAGCTATGATCCTGAGAGAACAGAGGCAGGAAGAGCCATAACCTGTGTGAGCAGCTCAAGGGTGGTGGGAGCGCTGCCTTGCCTGGTTTTGTCACAGAGGAACCCTGGGCAGGAATCCAGTCTTGTATCTGCACAGGTCCAGCAGCTTGTTGCACAATGTCGCTTTCAAACACTGCCTTCATTTTAATAAGTCTCCTCTGAAGAGTCACTGAGCTGTAGCAGTCTTTGGATGGGCATTTTTCTATGTACAAAGTAGAAATTATGGTAACTGCACTTTGCAACACCCATGAAAAGGAACCATGTCCTTCATTAGCTTATACGAGAAGTATCTTGCTAGCTCAAATATTTTATTTTAGCAACAAGGTGGGGGGTTGAGTTATTTTTGCATTTTTATTGGTGTCCGTAATTATTTTTCTCTGGTTTTGCTCATTTTTTCACCGCTGGCCACAGCATGTTCATTGTTGCCTGCAGGTCAGTTTGCAAATGAGACAGCTGTTCCGATTTGGGCACAGAGTGGACAGCATCTCCGTGGCAACTGGGGCTGCACAAAGGCTGCCTGCATGGCTCTGCCCAATACTTTTGTTTCTCCCCTCATTTTCATAGCCATCACTCACATGGGGACGGACACTGCAGGATTAGGTAGGACATAATGCGCAGATAAATAAGGAATGGAACCTAAGCAATGGCATGTTTTCACTTCCTTCACAATGGGACCCTGGTATCCTTTCAAAACTTGTTTTATGTTAAAAATGTATTCTCGTGTGCTCAAACATGTATGAGTGTGGATGGGATTTCACTGTGTGTGTGAAAATACTCTCCAGGCACATGCCATCAGCATAGGGTTTGCTTTAGTTACCTACAGCATCCAAGCCAGCACAGGGGGCAGGAGGACATAAGCTGAATAAGAGACATAGATTGTAATTTTGCTTTTGTAATTCTCTGCTAGAAAAATTAGCAGTTGTTTTTGTTGGCATGAGCCACTTTTGAATTATAGGAGACATGTCTATTTCCTGACATCAGCATCCCACCAGTGAATCAGTGGCAATACTTTCAAACATTCTTTCCTCACTGTGTGAACACTGTCGAGCCTGTAGGAAAGAGAAAATCTGAGGTCACGTGTGAGCTTGGTGAATTGTCTAGAGGCAGAAACAAGCTAGCTGTACCTGGAAAAACGTCTTAAAGGACGGACTCTCCATTTGCTGTCAGTGAAGCGATCAGTGAATCCTCTCCACTCTGCCCCTATATTTCCTTCTGGGAACTCCCAGATGCAAAACTGGAGAGAAAGTATGTAAAAATAAGTTACCATGGCTGTTACCAAAAACCTGTGGTGGCTGTTCTCACAATTAACAAGTTTCATCCTGTCTGTTCAATTCTCTCTCCTCGTGGAGATTTGCCTTTTAGACACCCTTGAAAGCATTTTAGTTACTTTTTTTCATTAGTCTGTATACACTAGATGGGTTGCCTGGCTTTGGATGTAATTGCTGACAGATGCCTCGTTAGCTTAGGAGTGAAACATATACCACAGGAAAAAAAAAACCCCTGCCAAGAATCCTTACCTAATGACCCGGCCTGTGCTAATTGCTTTCTACTGCAAACAAGAGTTTCACTTGCAGGGCATAGTGCTGAGTGGTGCAAAACCTGAAACAAAACCATGCTCATACAAAAAGATATTTTTGGGGAACGTGGATAACAGCAAATGACATGTCCGAGAGCACTGCCAAGACCCTTCACTCTTCTTGCCTCAGGGTGTGATTACTCCTTTCCAGTGCAAGTGGGTGCTAATTACAGCTTTATGGCAGCTCGGGTGGCTGGGGAGAGCAGGGTCTTGTAGCTCTGCTGCCTGAGAGGGGATCTTTGCTCAGGACACAGGGCTTTTCTGTCAGGAAGAAGTAAGAAAATAGATTTCCCTACAGTCATGAGGTCTCTGGCACGCCAGAAGGCATTGTACCGCTTTATTAGAGAAAGGGAATAGAAAAGCAGCGTGAGATGGATATGACTAATAACAAACGGGAGCCCTCGGGCTGGGTTTTTGGCTTATTCTTTTTTTCGGTAGTTTGACTCTCTCTGTGAAGGTTAACTAGGGAAAAAGCTTCTTCTCCACCAGCAACCTTTCCAGACTGAAATATTGCAGCCATGTCTCCTTGTTCTCTGAAGGGTGCAGAGCCGATTGTTTGGTTGAACAGCTTTGTGGAAAACAGCCAATTCTCCTTCTCTTCTTCGAATATAAGATTTAAATAGCTTTAGAGTTGCTTCCATGTAGGACAGTAGCACACGTGGGCTATTTGCCTGTTTTATTTTAATATAAAGGTACTGTGTTGGAAACCTTAAATGAAAAGGCAGAGAAGAAGAGAGCAATCCTAGTACAGGATTTTGGAAACCAACAGTTAATACAATTAAAATGTTTGGGAGAGAAATTTTGGTGGGAGACTTGGAAAATGTAGCTGGGAGCACACAGCTGCCATCCATTTATGGAAGCTCTGGAAAGTATCAGCAGAAGAATAGCAAAGTAAAGTGGTGTCTGTGGCTACCTCTACTCATGTATCCAAGTATAGAACAGGCTAGTTGGTGTAGTTGGGACTTTTTTGGGGGAGGTGGATCAAGTTCTGTGGGCGCTGATGGCTTCCCAGGTGTCCAAGAGAATGGGTCAGGTGGCTGCTGGCTGGTACTCACCTATAGAAAGCCTCTTTATTTCCAAGGGCAGAGGAAATGGGAGCTTCCTCAAACAGGCTGGCTTCTATACTCCCTTCTGCTCACCGTGTGCTGAAAACGAGAGACTAATTCTCTCTGCAGGCCTGCTCAGTGTTTCATCTCTCTTGCAGAAGTTTTAGGGACATTTCTGTGGGCTGGTGTCAATATTTTTGTGCCAGCAGCTGTTGAGAGCTCGAGCTCCTGGGAGCAGGGCTTGTTAAAGTGAAGTCCTGGCTGTTGCAGCTAGGCTGCTTGATAGAGTGCTATTTCTTGGTAATTTCTCATTCCTCTAAGGTAGCACAGCAAACAATGGAAATAATTTATGCTTGACTCTGATCCACATCTTTTGCCAGCCTTTGGCATATATCCATTAGGAAACAAGTTGTCCTGGCTGAATTCCCTAGTGAAAAGGCGGTGAGTGCTTCATTTTATCCCCTATCAGTGTACATCACAAAACCAGTCTGGCATTAATTGCACAGGAGTGGTTGCAACAAAGCATCTCCTACTGCAGTGATGGGAGGAGAGGGGGGTGTCACAAAGAAAGCCTGAAGTGCCTGGAGTTTTCTCCTAAGCATAATTAGATTTAGAGGACCTTTCTGTTTGGAAAGGCTTTGGATCTGACCCAAGAAGAGCAGCCTGAGGCAAGGATGATCAGTAAAGATAGATTCAGAGAGCTGGACGAAAACAGTCCAGGTCTTGCCTTTGCTACTCTTGACTGAGATTATTGTTAGAAGTCCCAGCTTGCACCAACATTAAGGACTTTCTCCAATGCTACACTGAGTTTAATTTGTAATTTCTAGTGAAATCTTTTTTTCCACTGCTACTTTTAGGAGGAGGAACAATCAAGAGAAAGTTCTTCATGGGAATGCATGAATGATATAATATCCCATGGGAAAAGCTCTGTGTTTCTACCTGCCTCCTTCATTTTTAAGAAACCTTTTCTGCCTTTCCCTCGTGGATAGGAGAAGCAGGGAGGACTTAAAAAAAGGATCAGAGTTCTCAAACTTTAATAGTGCTCAAAGCAGAAGTCTCAAAAGGCCCCAAGAAGATTATTTTAATAGGAAAAATTTGGTTTTGTATATCCAAAATTATTTATTAAGATCCTAGCAATTCCCTTGCTCCACACCAGAGAAAATATCTGTCAGTGTCCAAAAATCTGATCCAATAGCAGCACTCTCATTTTTACGATTTTCCATTGATTTACTTCCTGCTGCCTGCCAGATCACATAATCCTGGTTACATGCTTCATCTTTCTGCTTCCCAAGGCTCTTGACATTTTTATTGAGTTCTTCTTCTTCCTTTTCAACCTTGTGTACATGTTCTGGTCAGAGAAATCAGAATTCATCCACTTTTCTTCTGGCTTCCCTGTTTCAGACATCAGTATCCTTGTCTTCCATGTTTTTCCTCTCCTCAGAAGTCCAGAGGGACAGTTTTGCTTTACAATGTGCATGCTTTCCCCTGCTTATTTACTGTTTTTCTGAAATCTGTGACTTCAGATTTGCTAAGGAGTTAAAACATCCACAAAGAAAGCAGCAATCCTAAAACATCTTTTTTTGAAAATTAGAAAACAAGAAGAATGAAAACAATCAACTGATTCTGTATTTTTTTTTAATAGTCTCTTTTCTTTTGCTTTTTGGGTAAACTTTATGGGTATATATCCAGCTGTGACAATTCCTCACTAAGTCTTGGGAGGAAAGTTAATCAGACCAAATGATGTAACATGACATTCAGTCTCAGTTCTGAAGAGTAACAGCTTTGCAGTCCCTGGACATGAAACTCCAGATTCTGGGTATTTTTTAATGATTGGAGTAAATAGCTACTTTACTTTTCAGAGAATTCGCCATTTGAGTATGGAATCATACTCAGATGTGATCAGAGAATGCAAGATGCCTGACTGTCTCCAGATCAGTGATATGTGAGAGCATAAGCAAAGGCAAAAGGGCTAAACCCTAAATCATTAAGATTAATTGGGTATCTGCAACAAGTGTAAATTACCTCAGAATGTTGCTATGTCTGAACAGTACTGGAAAAACCCACTTGTTCAAAGAGAAACAAACAAATGATTGGGGATTCTGGAAGAAAAACATTAGTCATAGGGAAATATGATAATCCTCTTTATTTGCTTTTAAGCAATTACCTAGATTTTTTTTTTTTTTACCAGAAATACAAGCTTACATAAAAGTGGTGTTTCTCCATTGAATTTTAAAAGGGTATTGCACCCCTAAATATATCTGAACAGTGGTTTTCTGTCAGAATTGTTCTGCACATCTCATACCGTTATCTTTGGGCAAGTGACTAGCTGGGGAAGTTTCTCTAAGAGGCATTCAGAGTCCTCTTTTAAAAATGCAACGAGGATGCAATCTTTAAGGAGATGCCAGTGGTACCTCAAATTCTCCAGGGATGTTTTGACTCAAGGAGCAAACCTATTTTCCCCTCAATTGACTCAGTAATGGAAGGATGGAATCCTGGAAACATTTATTAGCTGCTAGGTGAACTGGAGAGAGACAAGCGCTTTGGTGTGGTCTCGAGTCTTTATCAATTAGTAAACGCAGGTGTCAGAGAGACATGGAACAACACAAATCCTGTAGCAGCAGTGGTGCAGTTCCCATTACCTGCCTGGCTTTCTGCAACCTGAACAAATTCCCTGCACCTTAGTTTGGAAAGAGGTGATATTTTAAAAAGCCATTACTGTTTAATCGATGCTATTGACAGAAGATTGGTCTTCTCAAAAGTGTTAATAACTCATCAAAGCACATTACCAGCTGGCTGGTTTAAAAGGTATCTGAATGTGAAATTAAAGTTTGATTCCACTGGTGTAATACCATGTTTGTGTTTGTCAGAGATTAATTGCAAACAGCCTTTCACTTGCTTGCAGTGTTGCTTACAGCAGTTTCAAGTTGGCACGCTCAGGCAGGCAGGGAGAACGAGAAGATAAACTTGCAAAGTTTGCAGCTTGGTCAAGTGGTGTGGCTCTGTGTTTTGTCCCTTTTCCTGGTTGTGACGGGTCACTCGGCATAACAGTTGCCAGAGTCTCAATCTTCTTAGAGTGCTGGGCCAGCCCAGAAGCATGCAGATGCTGGCACCAGCACAAATAATTGCAGTGCTGACATCATCTGTCAGGAAAAAAAAAACGAATAATGGTAAAAGACAGCATGTTTCAAAATCCAGGCTGAAATAATGAGTTGAACCTTGTCATTATTTTGTTAAATATTTCCCTTCCACTTGAATTTGAGGTACCCACTGCCTTTCTGTGACCTTACAAGATACATCCCTTGGAAGTTTCCTGGCAAAATTTTCACAGCCAAACGTTGTTCCTACGGCTGGGGAGTCTGACTTTTACAATTAAGAACTATTCTTTTCTCGACTCTTCTGTACACACCTCTCACTTTACATGTTTGCTTCCCTGCATGCCTCTCCAGGGCTTCATTCCGTGGCAGCCGGGGCCGCACAGGAGCCTGCAGGGCTGCACAGACAGCCTGCTCACAGTCCCTTCGAGCAATTCTCTGTCAGCCTCAGCAGGTTTCTAGCCGCCACACACCCTTGGGGCGTGCTATTCGTTTTCCTTTGTTTATTCATCCCTCTGCCAGGGTAATCCTGAGATTAGGGTACATGAGAACATATGTTTAGTGCTGCTGTATGGAAATCGGAGGTACTGAGGGGAGGCTGTTACCTCAGAGAAATACCGAAGCGAGACCATTAATCTTTCATTTAGGATCCAAACCCTGGATCCAGGCATTCTCTTCTTTTGCCTGGAAGAGAGAAATGCAAAGTACTGATGCCAGAGATTAGTGCACACTATTTGCCATGTTTCTATTTTCTTCCTTGCTGTTTCCCAGCTCTGGTGTTCGCTGCAGAGTAAGCGAATGTAGAGTTAAAGGCACTATCATTCTCAGCCTATTGAACTGCACATCTGTAGTTCATTAGCATCCAAATACCTTTAAGCTGATTGTCTCCTTGGTCACACTGCTCCAGAGCCTACAGGATGAAAGTACCAGAAGTTCAGAAATAATGGGTTGCATTGTTGCTGAAGGGAATATCTGATTAGTGGAGGCTTGCCCATGTGTATGGAGGAAACACAAAAATGCAAAGGAATTTTCTCTTTATTATTCATGTGTAATCACATTTTAAAAATAATAATAATTAGGAAAACGTTTCTGGAAAACATGAGGCAGTTTATTCATAGTCTTCCTGTGTTTTGCTGAGCTTTGATTTTTATGTAGGTAATTAAGAAAGAGGTTATGAACGCAAATATTTGCTAGGCTGGTCTCTCTCTTTTAAGGATGTAGTTTGACTAGGAATGACCTAAGAGATAGGACTGTTGCTAACTTCTCTCTCTCATACTCTCACCTGTGCCAGGCTGGAGTTGAAATGACGATGGACTCACTAAGAAGAAAATGGAGTAGCATGACTGTGTTTTGATTAGCAGATGCATTCATATGTGGTGATTGAAACACAGCTGAAGTGTAACTTTTTTTATCGGGAGAGGTGCTCTACTCGTTCAGTAATGGACTAAAAGGAGATGCTGCAGTGTGAGAGTGAAGTGCTTAATGTGAGTGCCAAGCCTGGGGATAGCTGGGGTGCTGTGCCTCAGCAAGGAAGTGTTTTACAGATCCATATGAAAGAATTTCTTACGCCTCTTCTCCCCGGGTAGCAGCACCAGAGGTTCCCACAGTGATATAAAAATATGATAACCAAATGGTGCAAAGAGATAAAAGCTGCTATCTGCTTGAAATAAAAAGGTCACTGGAGTCATGAAAGAAACCTTAGCTGGAGCCATTTGCATTGTCAACCCTTTCTGTGGAAATCCCTGACTGCAAAACTTGGAAGTGGCCCAGCCCAGCAGCTCTGGGATTTTCCTTCATAAGGAAGAATAAGAAAAATCAATCTATTGAAGTGTCTGCATGTCTTGCCCCATACAAAGTTATATATCCTGTCTCCAGCAGCAGAAGAGCAGGGGAAATACCTGAGGTGGTGGGGTGGGCGAGAAACAACACCCAGCAGTGTCTGATCTGGGGGCCACAACCTGCCAGGTTCTCTGTGGCAGCCCTGTGCCCCCAGGTATGGTTGCAGGTTCTGTTTCACCTCGTTTTGCCGACTCAGGCCCTGGCAGCTCACACAGCCAGGTTAATCTGCAACAGGAACATAGCCAGGACCTGCCAGCCCAGCCTGCGCGAGGAGCACAGTGTGGCCTCTCCTCTTGCTCGGCTGAGTGCTTTATGCTTTGCCTGGCTGCACTGCTGGGGCACTCTGTCATTTTTCAGCTTGCTGAACACAGATATAAGTAAGTAATGTATACATTTCAGGCCTGCCACTGCCTGGGGTTATTTATGAATTAATATTTTCCTTTATCATTAGGTAGAAGTAGTTTAAGTGAATACATACTGAACACATAAATCTGCCAGCTCTGCTCAAGTGGGGGACAGCAGCTGGAAAATAACATGCCAATTTAGGCAAATTTCAGAGAAAATATTTTTTTTCTATTTTCGTGGCCCAGGGTGAACCTGATTTGAAGGCTCATTTCTGATGCAGTGGTGCAGAGGTGTAGCCTCTTCTTTAAACAAAATAAACCTTTGGATAGCAAAGCCTGCTGAGGGTATCAGAGGATCATTAATGCAGGAGAGTTGATCTGTCTCAAGATACTCTGCACCAACCCAAACCATATCCAGCTGATGCACTGATTTCTGCTTCTAGATAGAGGAACTTAAAGGGTCTGGAGTCCATCTGGCTATTTAAAACAAAAACCCATTTTGATGAGACATTTCTTTTTCTTTCTAAAGCACCACAAGTTTAGTAGACAAGAAAGAGAAAGGCAAAGATAGTGTTACAATTTGTTACCTCCATTTTACATACTGGGAACAGAAACCTGGGCTGTATTTGCTCCATCTTTTGCGAAGCAGACAGACCTACTGCAAGCTACAAATTCAGAGTTACTGTCTGTCTAGACAGCTGGAAATGGGTCTCCTGTGCTGACTAAAGGCTTCTCTCGGGTGAATGCAATATATGTCCCCAGAAGTGCTTGGCAGCCTGGCTCTGTATGGCAGCATCACAACCCCAATATACTATTTGCAGAACTTTGGATGTAGCCAGCTTTCTGCAATGTGAATTCCCATCATGTGCTGACTGCCTCCATCATATTTTCAGGGAGAGAAGGTGGCTGGATCTAATGTCACACTGCCCACAAGCTGTGCTGTGGCATAAACCTTGTCACAGAGATTACGTGGTTTGTTCCTCTGTCCTCAGAATGCGAATTCATTGCCTTAACAAAAGGCTTTTATTTCTTGTCCGTCCCCTCAGCTGTGTCCCTCTAGCAGCCTTTTGCTCAGGTGTAGTTTAACACCTCAGCAGAGCAGGCATTCAGATGCTGTTAAGGCAGGCAGGTAAATTGAGTGTGTCTCCTTCATGGTGCAGTTCCTCCCCAGCAGGTGGCAGTGAGCTGTGCTCCTACTCAGAGCTGTAATGCTGTAAAGACTTTGAGACCATCTGTTTGAAAAAATGCCTCTTTTACCTTGCTGGGCATGTCTGATGGAAGCCATCACAGCAGAACAAGGTACTCTAAAGCCATTTATCTCATCTAATGCTGCCACTGTTCTCCCTTTCTCTTTTTATCTTTCATTCTCTTTCCTTTGTGAAATATCAAGAAACAATATCAACACATTGCACTAATCAAGGAAGCATCTGTAGCACCTGCTTTAGGTTTTGCATCTGGCCTGAACAAATGCAAGATGTGACAGGTTTGACAGATGTAGCTGCCACAGACAGGAAAGTGGGACTTGCACTCTGGGGCAAGCGCAGGAAGAAAAATGGGAAGAAAAGAGTGAAAAGGACATCCTTTGTGTCACACTGGCAATTTCCATCCAGTGCCTTCCCTATTACCATGCAGCAAAGAGGAGGGTTTTGCTCTGGCAATGATTTGGGGGAAAGCCAGGGAGCAATCAGAAGGATGCACTACATATCTTCCCCCCCTACAGTACTGGAGGAAATGGACCTGTGGTCAGCTCTCTGAATCCAGCTCTTGTTCTGTAGCCCTGGCCAGGAGGTCTTATGGACAGTGTTTTATATAACTGGTGGAGGTCCAGCCCAGAGCCCTGTGCTGATTTGGCTTGACAAGGCCACCCTTGTGGGCAGAGCTGCTGCTCTGCACTTCATCTCGGCCTGTGGAGAACTGCAGAGCTGAATGTGTGGCACTCTGTCCCTGCTCCCACCCCACGCTGCTGCTGTGGCTGGGACAGACTGCCACAAGGACAGGGAAGAGTATGCTTGGGAGGAGGCAGCAGCCCAGCTCTCCTCTCCTCACCCCGGCTGTGCTGCTGCCTTCTCCTGCAGGGAAGCCAGAAACACAAAGGTGGAGTTCTGCGAAATCTGTTTTGTGCCACAGAAGTGTCAGCAATGTTGTAAACAGAGCAGCAGAGCTCCACTGGTCTAGCAGAGAAGCACAAAAAAAGGAGAAAGCTGTGTATGTGTGTTTTGTTTGTTTCTTTTTTTCTGAATACCAACCTTAAGTCAATCAGATGTATTGGGTAGTTACCAGGGGTGGCCAGTGAAAAGACAGAAATTAGTAAGCAGATACATTTCCCTGCTAGGCAGAGCGTGTCACTCCATGTGAAAGCAGTTATAGGAGATATTCTGACATGTTCATAGCCCAGAATGGGCTATACTGACCCAAATTATCTATAACCCCATGAAAAAATCCCTTCATTTTGTAAAGATTATTTGTACTGTTATGAGGACTATATACAGGGACAGTTAGAAACTTTAACTACTCCCAAGCATCTGAAGAGAAATCAGTATGCACAGACTGGGTTATGTTTCTGTTTAAAGGCAAGAACAAAGAAAATGCTGCTATAACCAAGTAGTATTAAACTGCATGTTAACAGGACTTACTATTCTCAAAGGTCCTTTATTTGATCAAAACCAGGCTTTTGTCTCTAAAGTTTACATGTCTCCATCTTTCTTTCCTGAACTTTAATTCATTTTATTGAAATGGAAAAAATCAAAATACTAAGGTATTGTGGACCAGGTTCAGTCAGAAACTTTAAAAATATTTTTATCCTTATGGACTGAGAAAATCAATAGATGTGTTGAATCTCAGTCTACAATGCACGTTGGAACCAGGAGGACAAAATGACTGAGAAGAATGAATTAGAGAAATGACAGTTCTGGCTGCCATCAATTTTCTGCAAAAGTGACATGTTTATCATGGAAGTCACTCCAGCAAGCAGCTGCATACCCAGTGAGTGTCATATATCTGAGATGATGCAATCTCTCTTTCCCTCGTGTCAGATATATATGCCAGCTGTAGAATGGCCTTCGGAGACAAGCAGGTTTGGGCTTTTTTTTGAGCTGACAACGCATTATTCATGTGTTAGACACTGTCGAGATGGCTGAACTCAGGAAATTGTCAGACTCGGGAATCTTTTTCCATTTTTTTTATAGGCAAACACGAGCGATAGCATGAGGGTCAAGCCCTTTCTTCCCCTCTCCTTTCTGTTATTTCCCCTATTCTTCAGGCTGTGTAACTTTTTGAGCATGACATTTTGATGAGTAAAATACAGCATGCGATTTGTGAGGAATCCCAAAAGGCAGGCAGAGCATGGTACTTGACTTTCATGTCATGTTCACCTTCAGCAATAATTTGGTGTCTTAAATGGTTTCCATTCTGTAAATTTGATGATGCGTGATATGGGAAGGGGAGACAGTGTGAGGGGGGAGGCAGAAAGGAAGGATGAGTAATACAGCAGCTCAAAAATGTAGTAACTACTAGAAAGTCCCCTTGAGGAGGTTGTGATTTTTGAAGGAAATCGTTTCCAAGAAGCGAAAAGAATTTTCAGACTGGGAAAAAGAAAAAAAAAATCCTGCTTTTAGGTTTTATACTTGACAGAACTTGCAGACAGTTGTAGTGGTTGGTGCAGCATTTATGTTGGATGTGACTTTAGTGCTGCAGGGTCCAGGCCACAGAGTGGAAAGAAAATGGAGTGTGCCATAAGCTTTGAAAGCTCACAGTTGTTCTGGCCCTCGTGGAGAGGCAACGTGAGGGCATCACAGCAGGAAAGTCTGGTTTTGGCACCAGCACAATCTTCAGCACTTTGTTAGTTTTTCTTCTCTGAACTAGGGATATACTTTAGTGATTAAAGACAAAATCTGTTATGGGCTATTAGTTGTGATCCCTGCTTGTCATGCAATCTATTTATATATGAGTGCCATCTTTGATTTGAGCTAAGTGTATAAAAATGTATGTTTGTTGCAGGGCATAGGTGCCTGATGAACAAAGTCTTGAAAGAAAGCAGTAACTATGTCAAGAGGAAGTGTTTTATAAATAACTAATACATTTAAAGTCTGTTAATGTTTATAACTTATTTGCATACAGACTTACGTTTCTGAACATCTGAATTGCTTTTAAAATATTTGCCTTGCAAATACTTTGGCATTTAAGTGGTTAGGGTTTTGTTGTTTGTTTTTACTCCCTTGGGACTGTGGAGTAGTTGGGGGACTATGGTAAAAAAAATTAATGCTGCTGGTAGATAAAATGTGTATTATAGAGGGATAGCCCACGCAGCCCTTGCCAGAGCTGGGAATGTGAGACCTGCAGGCAGTGATGTAACCTTTCTGACTGTACCAGTCACTGACAGACTGAAGTTTTCTCAGAAATCTTGATTTCATTCCTTTTCATGATCCAGTGGTGCTACTAGTTACCCATTTTGCCAAGCAGGGTGTGCAAGGCACAGTTCTTAGAAAGCATATCCTGCCAAAGCCAAGAAGAAACCAGCAGGTACTGCAAGAAGCATCTCCTGCTGTAAAAGAACTGTTAAGGCAAACTTTCATCATTTCATTTCAACAGATTTTACATCAATGTAAACATGTTTACCCAAAGAAGCTTAATCAGGCAGAGGGTTGGGTTATGAGTAGGAAATCTTGGAGCTAGTTCAGAATTTGTCCTGGAAACTCCTTGGAATGGTTAATTAAATTGTTTTTTCTTGTCTCCCTCCTTCAATACTGCTCTGTGGAAGGAAGAAAATTTACTTCAGGGAAATGTTTAAAGTAGTTTAAAAATTATCCAGGCTATGTAAATCCTTTTAGTTCCATTTTTATGCCACCAATGATTTCTGTGAGCTGCCTTCAGTTTGAAATGCACTTAGGCAGGGTGTTTGTAGAAATAAACAAGTGGATGTCCCTCTTTTTGCACATCGTCAATTGCTCTTTTCCCAGTAAAGGGGTGCAGAAGAAACATTGTCTGTGAGAGAGACACGGGCAGTTGAACCTGAAAGGGACCAGAATTTGCTATGAGTGTTTGCTGGGCCTAGGAGACATCATTGAAAATGTATCATTATTTTTCATCTTCATAAATGTTTGCCTTTATGAAATTGCTGATAAATTGATATATAGCCTCTCTTGTAAAACAGAAGTCCATCCTCATTTCAAGAGCTGCAGAGACTCCAAGTCCTGCGTAGGAAGCAGTATAAATTGTGTGATAAACTTTCAGGGCAGCTCACTCACAGCAGGACGTGAGAGACTGTCAGTTCAAACAGCTCAGAGTGTGGTGGGGAGCAGGCAGACGTCATTGTTGAGGATCTTTAAAAAAAACCCCAGCAATCCATGGGAGTTTTTGTTGTTGTTGTTGCTATAGAACTGGCACGAAGCAGAAAAGGATGCCTCAAAAATAAAAAGGCTTGGAAAATGTAAAATGACTAAACCGGAGTCATCAGTGACAGAATATTCAGGCTACTTGAGCAGTTTTGCAGTTTAGAGTTGCATTTCTATTTCTGAGCTTGTATCATGAGCCACTTCTTCTCTAGGGAACTGTGTTGACAGTAGAGGTGGGAACATGCCGGGGCAGCAGTAGTGCTTTGGCAGGAGGTAGAAAGGAGTGGTTTATTTAAATATTCAGGCATGGCCACTGAGGTGTCTCAAAGTATGGTTGGTTTATGCCATTTTCTCATCTACTGCACATTGGGGTCTCATCATCTGGAGGTACAGCAGGACCAAAACACTAACCAGAAAATAGAGGATTGCCCAAAACCCAGAGGAGATGCTCCAGCATGGCTGAGATGTTTTCCATTTTCATATTTTCACTTTCAGCTAATAAATTGAAGTAGTTTGATGAAAATGCAAGTGTTCAATTACATGCATGGAAATTATCTTTAAGTGACTTTGGAGCTAAAATGTAGATATAGAAGCAGGAAAAGTACAAACTCTGATTTGTCTTTTGCTCAGCATGTTATTATGGGAAAAATCCTTTTTTCTTCTCCTCTCCTGACCTCATTTGAAAGGCTTCTGAACTGTCACCTGTAAAAACAGGGGAACCAAGTTGTAGCTGTTGAGAGTGCCTGAGTGTTTGACTGAGTGTTGCCTATGTTTGTTGGTAGAATTACTCTAACTTTGGAAATGAGATGCTGTATTGGACCTGAAAAAATACTATCTTCTGCTTCCAAAGTTTTGAAAAGAAACAGAGAATTTGGAATTCATTTCAAAATATTATTTCTATTTAAAATATATTTTGGCTAAATGTTTAACAGGTTTGGCATTTTTTAAAAATAAAAATACTTCGTGAATATTATTAATACTGGATAAAATGTAAATTATTATGGCAGCTGCCTCATATATCAGCTTTTCTTACTTAAAAAGAAAAACAACCAAGAAAACACCTTCTCCACAGAGATTTTTGCTTGTCCATCTCTAAGCCTTGTCAGATGCTGTCAGCTAAGGATAATTGCAGAGCAGCAGGTCAGACAGGAGAGCTCAACATCCAAATTGCAGGCTTGTTTCTTTTCCAGATTTGCTCCATGATACCTGGAGCATCATCTCAATGAGTAAATCTTGCTTTGGAGTTACAATACAGCATTTTTCTTTAAAACCAGAGAACTGCTGCGATAGGGACCTACACAAAACTAGAATAAAACAAAATCAACTCCCCCAAGGAAACAATCCCTCCACACACAGCAAAATAAGGAGCTTGTTTATTGATAAAAATGGGGATTTGTGTTGAGATATTTTCAGTTATGGTGACTGGTTTAAGTTTCCATAAGGCAAATAAATGCTTGAGTTAAAAATTCTTGTAAATGCAGAATTCCCTTCGTCTTGCACCTGTGCCACCTGCTTTATCCGTATTTACACACGTGCCATATTTATATATTTTTCTAGACAGTTCTCATTATTACCACCAACCAGGGTTGGGAGAAGGAAAGTGCAGATGATGAAAGAAATTGGAGTGGGGGGTGAAAATTCTGCTTTTTCATAGGAAAGCTGTCAGATGGATTAATGGCTGGGCTGAGCCAAATAGCTCCATTATCAGATCAGATAAAGACCTCTCCCCTCCCTGGCTAAAATAATTGAGAAAGGGGGCTCTGATATGGATTTTGTGAGAGATGAACTCCTTGAGAGTAAATTAAAGACAGGATAATAGAGTTCCTCACTACGCATGTGTAACCACCACTCTGATAAATTGGGATGAATGTAATCTTATAGAGGCCAGCAACATCCAGGTCTGTCAAAAAACCCGGATATATCTGTATCTATCCATACAGATGTATTTTATTTTCTTGCAGGACTAGGAGGGAAGCTACAGAGCATATGAATGAAATGGAAAATCACTGCCATACCCACACAGAGAGGAAACTCCATTATCTTCCACTCAACCATAAATAATACCTTTGTTCAGGAAAAAGTGTGTGTGGGGAAGTGCAGTAACCTCTCCCAACCGAGCACAAGGAACATAGGAAAGAAAGCAAAGTGATGAAGGGAATGAGTTTAGTGACCCATCCTGAGCCAGTGTCCACACCCCAGGGGGGCAGCTGGGACCAGGCTTGCCCTGAACCCACACTGGAGGAAGTGCTTTGGGAGGAACTCTACACCTCTGTGCCCACAGTGGTCACTCAGGCTCTGAGGTGATATGGAGAGCTACCTGGATGTGAGCACAGGTGCTGCTGAGCACTATAATGCACCATTTAATTCCCTTGGAAGGAGGTGCCTTGCACAGGCACGGTCCTGCCCCTCATGTGGGACCAAGGGAATCAACTCCTCACTGGTCCCACGGTGATTGCACTGTGGGGAGGGAGGGAGGCTGCTACTCTCTACTTACCTCACAGGGGTGTGCTGAAAAATTAATAGAACATAGTGAAAGGAGAGGTCAGAGAAACTAACTGACAAAATGAGCAAGACAAATGATAAAGGAGGCTGGAGGAACTGGCTGGCTGTGTGCAGAAGGGCTGCAGATGAGATAGGAATGCTCCAAGCAGTGATTGCAAGGTGACTTGGCAATGTTCTGCAAATATTTGAGGGAATAAACATCAGCGGGGAAGAGAAATTAGTACAACAAGACTTATCATAGAGAGCAGGGAGATGAGCTGCCAGAAAAACTTTTTGAAAGACATTAATAAATGGTGAAATGAGCCTTTCAGGGGCAAGAGGAGATATAACACTGGGTGAGATTTTTTTTAAATGAAATTGGAAATCAGCCACAGAAAGCAGTCTTGCTTTGGGTGAAAGAATGAAGATGTGGTGTAGGCATCTTCTGGGCTTTGATTCTCCTATACACCACTACTTCACATGGTTTTGTCCCTCAGGGATGTGGTGTTCTGGGAAAATGATAATAACTAAGAAAAGCAAGTTGGACAAAAAGCATCAAGCCTTTGACAGCATGAGAATTGAATGTATAATCACGCTCAGTCTTGTTCAGAAGCCCAGAATAACAACTTGCAGTTGTCTGTGTAGGGGCTTTGTCCCTTATTTGCAGCAGGAATGCTCCGTGTTGAGGACTTTTTTCATTGTAGGTGTATAAAATCACTGGATTTTCTTGATGTACCCCGACTCTTTAAAACCAAAGTGCAGCACATCTTTGTGACACTGCTTGTCTTCAGAAAAGCTGTGTTAATTCCCCACCACTACATTTATTTGTATCTCCCCATTTTGTTATTTATTACAGCTTCTAACAATTTATACCATGCTATGCTGCAACCATAGATGTCTCTGGCTCCTTATGCCAGTGGACTCATGGAGGATTGCTCTCAGCAGAGTTGGGTTTAAATCAGAATCTCTATGATATTAATAGGTTATGAGCAAGGAGTTTGCACTCTGGAGCCCTGTGATTTCTGCCTTCTCTGCCTGGCAGTGTTCCTGGCTGCTGGGTTTCTGCTGGCTCCCTGTTTCTGCTCATGAGGTGGAACAGCAGATGAGCGTGTGTCTGAGCATCCCTCCTGGCTGGATCCAAACTTCGTCTTTTTCAGAAGTACTTTGCTTGTCACAGGAATATTATCTGTATTAAGATCTGAACACTGAAGGTTTTTTGTTCCATCTGTGTTCCTATGTTTTTCTGCTGTTCGTCTTCCCTGGGTATGCTGTATGTCATCCCTTTCAAAAGGCTGTATCTTCCCTTTTCTTCTGTTGAAATTCTGCTTAGGGATTTGATTTGCCTCCCGAAATCTGGTGCTGCAAAAATGATTTTTTAGTGAAAGCTCTTAAGGGGAATCTGATTACCTTCAATGAGGTCCACACTCATTACCACAGCTTTTGTTTGCCACCATATCCATCATTCCTGAGTCATAGTAACAATTCAGAGATCTCACTGAAGACAGAAGAACCCCATGCTTGTCTTTACTATATCATCTCTTTCCAAGCAAATGTTCCATACTATGAAGTGTCTTCTCTCTGTTCTGCCTTCATCTATTTTTTAATTTAGCTTAAATTAGTTATGTGGCCTTGGTAAGAAATGCTTTAGCAGAAATCTCTCTTCAAATACAGAAGGATTTTCTCATCATCTACCTTGCCTTTATTCTATTCCCCTTTGAAGATAAGAAGGGATAGATGGATGTGGGTCATAGCATGTTACAAACTGCCACCACAATGCTCTAGCAAGCATTTCCTGTGCCAGGGGTATTCCCACTTTTCAGTCCATCTGACCCCTGTTAATTGCAGTGGTGCTTTCCTCTTTCTTGTTTGCAGATAAATGCTTGAAACAAGGTGTAGTGCTATAATCTGTTCTAAAAACCCTCTCCAAGAGGGCTGGAATTGTGGATGCTGATTGGCTTTCCCGAGCTGAGAAGCCAAGCGGAACAGATTAACACACTTAGTGGTAACACACTTTTGAATCTCAATGGGTTCGACTTGTTCTTCCTTCTTCAAAGCAATTAACTGTATATAAATTTGATTCTGTATGGTGTGTGCCTTTTGACTGTTTTAAGATCTTTTCCTGGTGATGGTGAGGTTTTCAATAAAACATGAAATAATTTACGTGACTGGATTACCCAAGATCCTTTTTCATACAGCCCAGTGTGAGTAATAAAAATGTGAGACCTGAAATATGTCTGTGATCTCCAAAGCCCTATTATCCATGCTACTTAAAACTTACTTAAATTTAAAAAAAAAAAAGGAAAAGTGAGCTGGTTTTGCTTCATCCTTCTATCTGAGAAAATGACCTGCATAACAATCAGAGGCATTTTACTACTTAATACTTTATTAGAGGGTTTTGGAGAACCAAATTATTTTCTATCTCCCATCCAGAGGTTTTGCTCTGAATATTCAAGTCTGTCACTCTTTTGTTATCTTGCTTTCCAAGTTCTCACTTCCGGAATGTTACAAAAAAAAAAAAAAAAGATAAAATTTGCTGCTCTGCATTATATAGAAGGAAATGGAAGGAAGGCAAAATAACAGGAAAAGCTTGTGGGAAAGCAAAGCAATGCTTCATCTCCTATATTTTTTTTTTTCTGTGACTACATGCCTGTTTTGTTTCCCAAACATCTTTCAGCTGAGTTCCCTCTAGGCCATCTCAGATCCACACATCCCTTGTGTGTGCTTCCTGCAGGAGCAGCATCGGCCCTTCCCCACAGATCGTGTGCCAGTGTCACAAAGCATGTCCCCTTTGTTTGTTAGCACGATGACCAGCACTAGCAGGCTGCTCAGAAATGCCAGCTTTAATTACAAATTTTGCTTTCAAGGGGAGCACGGAGATTATGCCTGGGTGTCTTGAAAGTGCCTCTGTGCCTTTTGAACTCTGATTGTTGTGTTTTGAAAAATAATAAGGCTTCTGTTCTCAGGATTACTAGTCCTTGCTGTCACCCTGTCCTGGGAGGAACCCAAACAGAAGCAAATGACAACAGACAATCTTGTGCATCTTGAGCTGGCTGATGGTAGGAAATAATGCAATTTCCCATTAAAAGGAAATAAAAAAGCACTGGGAGTAAGTTGCTTGCATTGCTTTTTCCAAAGGAGACTGACCCTTTGGTTCTTGAAGTTAACCATTGTAGAGGGTGTCTGAGAAGCACTCAGTGTGAAATAGAGAGCACCACATTCCTCAGCTGGCATGACCCACAGCTACAGACTCATCACTGTGCACAGTAATGTGCAAATAACTGGCTACTAATTTCTTCCTGGATGATGAACTACCTTGTGTGTAATTGTGCTTAATAAATGAGTACATAATAGTTATATTAGTCACCATTTTAGCAGAGGAAAGTGGGTGAAATTATAATGACGTTTACTCTGTAGGCCCCATAACACTTTTAGAGAAATATAAAGCAAATCTGAGAACTGGGTCACAGAAAACCATATTGCCTGAGGTATGCATCTCTTGTATTATCTTAAAGAAAAAAGATATATATAAATATATAAAATCATATGCACTTAGTACAACACAGGTCCAGGTATTAGGTGATGACATACTTCACATTCAACAAACTCAGCATCAATATTGACTGCAAAAACTCTTATTGTTTTGGGCCAGTTTTACTGCAGTATGTAACTCAGATTGTTGAATCTTTCTATGCAATGCTTGAGAAAGATGGCTGGAAATTGATCTGCTTGCTCAGAGTTTATTCTTCAGGGACTTACACAAAGAGGTGTTGCACGTGGCAAGCTGACCAAAGAGTTCAAGGTCAGTCCAGAAGCTTGGCAGGGCTGTGTTCTTTCACCCATGTTATTCAATTATCTTCCTGATTGGATGTGGAGATGAGCCCTTGGTGATTACAAAGGAGAAAGCAAAGTTTGGGGATTTTATTAGTATGTTGACAGCTTTTTTACACTTTGCTGCTGACCTTGGTTATAATCAAACACACAGAATTTTTACAGAAATCACTGCTTTAAAGAGGAAATAGAAATTACCCTGAAATAGGGGGCTAAGGGTTTCATGGTCAATGACCAGAGGAACTTTCTTCATGTCTTTAACATTGTAGGGGTAAGAAAGGCTGGAGGGAAAAGTCATTTAAGTGGCTTTCTTTCAAACTAACGATACTTAACCCTTTGTAATTTTCTTGGATTCTTATCTGCTCTCTGCTGGTATAATTCCACAAATTTTCTGTAACATCTCAAAAGAATGAATTGTCCCTCACTCAGGAGACATTAAATGAAACCGAAGAAGGTGATTTGCATCGTTCTGAGCTGCCTACTGACAGACACTATTTTTAGCTGTGGAAGGTGATGGCTGCACTCCAGCTCTGAGAAAAACAGACATGAGTGCTTTGATTCATTCAAACATTTATACAATCTTAATATTTTTCCTGGCTCTCAAACTGGTCACTCAAAAGCAAGTTGTTGGTGGTCTTTTGGGGGTCTTGTTTGTCTGATTGGTGTTTTGATTTCTTTCTTGGTTTTGTTTTCCTGAGACAGCATAACAGGATGAGCTGCAGGCTGTGTAGGTTCTAGAAAACAAAGTGCAGGGCTTATGCTCAAGGGGTGAAAATCCACAGCCCTCAATTTGCTGTTTGTTGATTTATGGGCTCAAAGGTGCAAGAAGAAGAGACAGAAGTCAAGAGAGTAAGTTCATTTCTCGTTTAATTGGTAGGGATACGGTCAGCTGAGGTACAATTCTGATTTGAACAATTTATTTTTTGTGCTGTAACTGTAATTTAATAAGATGAGAAGGAAAAGATGAAATTAATTGTTATGGGTTGGTTTTCTTTATGGATCTTCTAGGAACAGGTCTAAATTAAAATCTGTAGAGTTTTTTAATGTCCTTATGCAACTTTTAAAAGGTTTCTTCACCCCTCCTCTTCTAAACAATTTAGTTCTCTGGTTAAGACCTTCTGAGTCAAAGCAGCTACTTCTAGAAGAGTCAAGCTGCCCTCATACATATTCCATTGCAGAATACTGACATCATGTGAAAACAGTGGTGATTAATCCTAAAATACTCTGGAGTAAGTCACTGAATAGCTAGTGCCAGGGAAATTAATTTTAGCTTTGAAAATCTATATTTACTTTGGGTTGAAAAACAGGGAAAAGTACTACATCAGATTCAGGCAGTAGAAAAGTTTTATTTTGAAGGTAAATGTTATTTTCTCATCCACTGCAGCCATTTGGAACCAGGAGTAGTCTTTTAGTCTTAAGAGCCCCTCTGGCACTCCCCAGGTTCTCTTCCTTGCCCACAGTCCGTGGGTTTGATTAGTGCCATAGCGGCTGGATTTAGGTGACCAAACACAGACTGATCAAAGCCTCGCTTGAGAGCCACCAGAAAGAAATAAGCACTTCCAGGGCCTGTGTCCTGTCTCCTAAAGTATCTTTATGAAAGTCAATTTTCTTCTAAAACATCTCTTTCCTTCTGCTGACTTCCAGGGAGTTTCTGGTCATTAGCACAGATTTAGGTGTCTGTACAACAGCCACCTGAACCCCCTGAGCTCCTTGTCACTGTGTCTGAGACAATGTCCAGCATGGTCATTAGGAGCTTCCTTAGGCTGACTGTATGAAAAAGAAATAAGTGGAAAACATCTAAAGAATAAAATGGAAATATTTGTGCTTTGATGAAAAAAATTGTGAAGTTTTCTGCTTTGGTTGGAATGTCCTCCATAAACAAAATTCTTGGTGGTTTTGTCTGGTTGTGATGCTAAGGATATTTATGCTAAATCTGGTCTTTGAAATATGAGAGTCTGTGGATCAGGGCAGTGGTCACTCTTTTTCAAAAAAAACAGAATTAACTGCCCTTTTTATAGGTTAAAGAATATCCTCACAAAAAAAACCAAAACAAACCAAAACAAAAAAAACCCCAAAAACCAAAAAACCCCAAAAGAAACAAAAAAAAAGTGAGGGAGCCATGTAGGGTGCTCAGGGTATCTCCTAGCTTATTTTATGATTAAAAAACGACTGTGGCAGAAGTCAATATTGCTTTATCTAATAAATCCTTTGCTACCCCTACCCAATTTTATCCTGGTTAAACTTCTCCTAGAACAAACATTAGATACTAATTCAACCAGGAGCCCGGTGACTGATGGACTGGGTGAAAAGTTGTATTGTCTTATTTTAGCTAGCCCTGGTTTATTCAGGACTGCCAGAAGCTGCCAGCTAGAGGGGTAGTAGCTGAATATCCATGGCAGAGGCAGCAGGCACAGTGGTAGAGCCTGTCTCACTTGTGCCACCCTCGCAGAGGCAGATCCAGCTGTAGTGAGAAGGGGAGAAGTGTTTTCTCTTCCAGCTCAGTCAGTCTTTGGATCTTTATGGGAGCTGGGGAACAATTAGAATCAGTATAGTATCAAATCAAAATAGTAGGAATATTAATAGGAAAAACAAATTAATCTGTATTAAAGGAAGATAAAAGGCTTTTTTAATAGTTTTATGACAGTGGGTGCACCCAGCATGTGCCCATTTTGACTTCAAGAGAATGAAAGAGCAGCAGCCAAAAGGCATGGAGTTAGCCTTGTTCCAGCATGTATTATAAATAAATGAAAGAAGAAAGCATGGCATGATCCTCCTGCTCATGTGCTGAGAGGTTCCTGTGTGCTGCTTAGCAGGACAGGGGAGGATGCTGGTGTGCAGTGGTGTGTGTGACACAAGTGTGGAGTGGGCTGCTCCAAGCAGCTCTTGTGGCTGGAGCAGAGTGTCTCGGAAGAAACCTCTCAGGGCTTTCTCCGTGTAAAATAAAATGCCTACAGGTTTTTTCTCTGAAGGAATATAGCTGTGGTCTCTTACACTCCATTCAGCCTGCTGCTTCACAGTGTATTTCCCAGAGCACGGTGTGTGTTGTAGCACTGGCTGGGAGCTGCCCAGGACACAGTGCTGGCACACAGCGTTCATCTTCATTACATCATCTTGTAACTGCAGGGAGGCCACTGTACCAGCCTAAACATCACTTTCAGTTTTTGAAAGTTGGAAAATGCTACTAGTCACCTGTCTAGGATGAGCTTTCCAATATCCTGATGATTCAAAGTAAAAGACTGATATTCCCTTTCAGTCCAAGGCTCTGTTTTATCTCACAGTTAAGATTTCTTATATTTAAAATGTCTGTTTTGGTATAATAGCATAAATAAGGTTAGACTAGGAAATAGTTCATGTTCTGTAAGGATACAGTTTGACATCACTAAACAATGTCCAGTAGGAATGATATGGATGCATTACCAAAAAATGTTCATGGGAGTTTCCTTCCATTAAGCTAAAAAAGTAATGCAAATATAAGAAAATCTCTGCAGGAGAAAAGTTTACAAGGAAAATTTCAAAAGAAATTGTTTCTAAAATAGATCACTGAAGAAAAGATATTTTAGGCATCAGCTGTATTGTTAAGACATAGCATGAGAGTTCATATGCCTGATCCAGGGACTGCACCACAGAACATCACACTGAGCAGGGTAAAAGAATCACAGCTATAGCTTTTTTTTTAATAGGCTTTTTTTTGACAGGTGAAGCCATGCAAATGGCTTCTCCAAAGCATCCTATTCCAGTCACAAGAGCTATTTGCAGTAATTTGTTTCTCCCTGTGTTGAACTGGTTCTGAACAGGCACAGTGCTCATCAAAATACTTTTAATTCCCTCTGAAATAATAGAGAGATGCATTTAAACTCATGTGACAAATGAGTTCATTCAGTGCTGTTTCTGTTCATTATTCATAAACAGGCCACTGAGGATAGGTTTGCAAGCAGTAGCACTTCAGGTAGTGCTGACAGCCCTGTGACTCGAAATATTCTCATGCTGTGGCTCTTCTTCTAGTCTGGCTTTTTTTGACAATCACAAAGCTGAAAAGCTTTCAAGTCCCAGAATCGGACTTCACTTTGTCTGCCTCTGGCTGTGGCCCATGCTGGGAGTCTGTCCCTCCTAAGGAAGTACTTGTCTTCACCTGGCCGGTTCTAATGGCTGCAGCTCCACCACGTTTTTCCTTGGGAGCCTGGGATTCACTATTTGGCCTTTTTTTGGTGTGTCTTTCTTTTTACATCTTCCTTTCACACGATAGGAGGATGTTTTGTCTTGGCAAGTATCTGGGCCCAGGGACAAGAATTCACATTTTCAGGCAGACTCCCATTGCCATGGATGTGTCAGAGGGAGGCCAAGGGCTGGCTGTGTGGGAGGCGGAGCTGTCTGCTTTCTGCACTGCTCACCTCCCCTGGGTCAGGCCCTGGTGGGAGGGCAAGGGGGAGTAACTGGAGTGGGCTTTGCCTCTGATTATGCTGTGTGACTTGATGGGTGTCAGATAACAGCATCTCAACGTGTGTCAGTCCAGCAGCTTTTTAAAAAGCAGAGTTGCTGTTAAATCCCTATTGCAGATAACGTAAGACTTGAAGATCAAGCCCAACTATTTTCTTGATGTGACTTTTGCGAGCAATCCTTTGGTCACCTGCTACAACCTATTTAATTAGTGTAGTACTGGGGCCATTTTTATGCACCCTGCTAGTTTTACTGGTCTGCTTTTTCCCTGGAGTGCAGAAAAGAAGTGGATGTCTCCAACAGAGTGAGACCTGCTTCTCAGATTCTCTGTTTTCTTTATAGCTCCTATCTAACAAGAAGAGAGCTTGTTCTGACTCTTGTCTGCTGATGGCAGACTTCAAGGACTTCCAGCCTGGGATAAGGAGTGGGCTTACACCCTCCCAGTGCGTTCCCTGTGGCTGAGTGTCATTGGAGAGGGCAGCTCCAGGCTGCCGTGAATCTGCTGGAAACTTCTCTCTATGTTAAGACTATATCCAACAGAGTGTTTGCCAGAGTTTCCTGAGTGGTTTAGAAGGAGCAGTGTGACAGCATGACAGTGAATTTTTTGGTGTATCTGGAGTCTTGTTCTAGTTGCCAGCTTTAGCCCATGCTCAGTTGCTCAGTAAATTCATTTGTATTTTAGCTCCACTAAAGTCTGCTGACCTCACGGAACAAGTGAAGGGAAAGAAGTCTTCTTTCCAGTTCTGGAAGTGTTGAAGTGGTTCCAGTTCCACCCTTGAAAATGCTCCAATCTAGTGACATTTTATTTTCTTTCCCTTATTTCTGGCTATCACTGGTAAAAAAGCTGTACTAGATCAAATTCTGATTTCATATGTCTGCCAATGAAAGATTTCTCCCAGAAAATACCTTTTAGTTACAATTAATTTTCAACTTAGTTGTTTTTAAAACAAATTCAAATGAAATTTCTGCTACAAAACTAAAACACAATGATGCATAACTTTGTGTGGGAAGTCCTTGACACTTTCTCTTTTAATATGATGTGTGGCAACTTATCACCACCCATATTTCTGATTGCTTCAATGGCTTTCAATCCAGAAGATGGTATTAGTACACCATGTTTTTTTGTTTGATACAGAAATTTGGGGTACGGGATATTTGACTCAAACCCAAACACTTGCATCCAGCGTGTTCTCACTGATTTTGTCATTGCAATATCCCAGTCACTTAGGATGCCGTGCTTTCTTTGCTTGAGTTGCTTTTTGCAGGTGATAGCATTGCTCATGAGGAAGAAGTCGTGCCTTAGGTGTGCAGTGTCTCAGGAATAGGAAGCCTTTCCTGACTGCTGTGGTGAGAGAGGTTTGCACTGGTCCTTGTGACAAAGGGGGATCTGATGTGACAGGCCGCTGTACCTGCAAGAGGAAAAGGTCTGCCCAGGACAAGCAGCGAACACACGAAAAACAAATTATTTAGAAGGCGTTTCTGCATGCTGAGTTATCTTGAGGTCTGGAATAACAGGATCAGGATGAAACAGAGAGTGAAAACGAACAGGTTAAAGAAAAGGAGGCCCTCTGGGCTTGCCTGTCCTGTACAGCCCTTAGAAAGGATGAGTGATGCCTCAGCCTGTATGGGGACAAGTGTTGCCTGTGCAGAGTATGAGGTGTTGCCACGACTGGAGAGATCACCTGGGATCCTGGCTGCAACTCTGATCACCCTCAGTGCAAACCAGAGGACTCTGAAGCACCACAGGAACAGTCTGCTGCATTGACAGCCCTGATGAGAGGAGATTAGAAGGGCTTTGCCTGTTCACTTGAGGCTAATGAAGGCTGAGAGACAATATGGAAACTGTCTATAAATACATCAGGAAAAACGAGAGCTGTGTGGCTGAATGGAGTGTGCTGGCACAGAAACCAAGAGCAGGTATGGTGCCTATAAATAAACACAGGCTGCAACAGACAAGCAAGTTCTGATCCATAAAGGATGGAAGTCTGACAAGGTGAAGACAAACCATAGCTTTTGGGAAGGAATGAGTGGTTTAGGGGAGAGTTTATTTCATAGGTTGTCTGCATAGCAAGGGGACCAGGCTCAACAATCTGATCTAATCTAATCTAATTTTCTGTCACTGTCCTGGACTTGCTCTGAGTTGGAGCCCACCAGTCAAGTCAGTCCTCTCTCTCTTTAGCTTCTTCCTCTGCTCCCAGTCTCAGGAGTCTCCTGTGCAGGGATGTGTACCCTCCTACAGCCAGTGACATGTGCAGGGGGGGAAGATGTCCCCTTGCAATCTCCCTTTTTGCCAGTGATTTCATCAGACCCAATGATGAATCTGCAAAACATTTTGTTTTCTTTCAGTATTTTTCTAAGAAAAGAAGTTGAATCCCTTAGGCTGGATTTTTCAGTGAGATCTTCCTTTATTTTCTGTATAGGGAAGCCCTTTAACACCTTGTGACCCTTTGTGTGTCTTCCACATTGCTCCTGTGACAATCTAACTGTCTAATGTTATACACTGATCATTTACTAGATAAGAAGAGGAACATTACCTGGCACAGTAATAGGAATATGGAATTAAATTGATTGAATTTAGCTATTTGACTATGCACGCAAAGATCTGCTCCCTTACCCTGAAATTCAGTATCCCATTTATTTCAGCTGCAGTACTTTGCTTATAAATAAGGCATGGGACCTTAGTTCTAGATGCTTCTCTGAAACACCTCAGCTTGTAGCTTTTAATCTAGCTAGTTAAATAACACAGTAATTACTGATGGGAAAGATCAATGCCTCCAAGCTCAATGCATCCAAGGAAAAGCTTCAGTCATCCTACAGAAGAATACGTTTCTGCATTGACCTACCCAGCAGCGCCAGAGATCCTGTTTTAGCTGAGGTGGATGAGTGCTTAGGGGAGTGAATCTGGATTGAAGTGTGGTCTCTCATGTTTTACAATACTAAAATCCCTTTTACTTGCTGTATCATCCATACTGCATTTCAGCTCCAGGCCTTTTCATATTCTGTTTGTAGCTGTATAAAAGCCTCTTTAGGGTTAAGGAGTTATGCCCAACTCTGTGGTGTCTGGTTTTATTTCTCCACTTCCCATACAGATAAAGGCAGAGAAAGTGAAAGTCTCCATTTGGGTATATTATGACAGAGTGACAGTCCTGTCTCTTAAGAGGCGTATGATTTCATCTCAGGTAGCTTTAGTATGTGGATACAACTACTGGCATTGTTTCCAAATATTCTTCTCACAATGTGAGAAAGAATATTTGGAAAATGTGAGTTACTTTGAAGGCCTCATTTGAGAATGCTTCTGTTCTTACTATTGATCATTAATTATGGTGGCTAAACAGTACCATATCACCCACATGGTTTTGTTCTTGGGAATTTTCTTGAGTAACAGCTGAAGTAAGGGTGTACATACTGTGATAGCAGTTTAAAACCTCAGCTGTATAAAAGCAAGGACAGGGCCTGCTAACAGAATACGAAAGCAGTAGGTATATGTAGACTCTGCTTTCTCCTCACACTGAGAAGTAGCTTCCATCTGCACAAGGGGTTCACGTGCTGCAATTCTGTTTTAGCTTCACAGTCCATTCGTTACTACTTTTGACTTAATAATGGTTAATTGGAGATACTTCACATAAACGTTTGTTTCCAAATGGGACACACAAAGCACTGGAATATGAATTCAAAGAGATAGGAACCGAGAACGAAATCAATGCTGGTTTCCCAAACTTGATGTTACTGCATCCTTGCTGAAACATTTGGAAATCTGCTGGCCTTGTTTACAGTCTCACCAGGGTTAAGGGCCACAAGATGTCAGTGTAGCACCAAACATGAAGGAATGGCAAGCGGGTTTTCCGCAGCCCCTTAAATTGTCCTGCTGGTAAAAGCCTGTTGACTCCATCTACGAGGAGAGGCACAGTGGTCAGGAAATGGCCCATGTGATGAGGAGCTACTTGTGAGCCTGGAGCATGGGGAAGCAGCCGGGGAGGGCAGGCAGAGCAGGCACTTAGTAGGGCTGTGTATGGAGGTAAAAGGCTGCGTGTGCCTGCAGGAACTGGGCAGTGCAGCTCCCATTTTCCTGTAAAGCACAATCCTCTGGGCTTGCCCTGCTCCATTGGTTCCACTCAACCTGTTGGTTGCTACTAATTGGCAGCCAGGAGAAGCGCTTTATTTCATAGGTCCTACTCTATTACTGTGTATAAAGTAGTAATCCTTGGTACTGTGGGGGGAACGTTATTGAATAGTGGTGAGGAAAAGCAAGTGATGGAAGAACAGTTCCCTGCATTGTCCTCTGGGTGACTGCTAGAGAAAACCTGGTTCCTAAGTTCTGAGACCGATAATAACTAAAGAGACATCTCCAAAAGCTTATGGTTGTTGTTAATTTTTTTCCCAGTTTTCTGTGTCTTTGAGAAACTGTAGTATAAAAAATATAGTATGAGTCCAATACTGAACAACCAAGCTGCTTGGAAAAGGCATCTTAGCACACTGGAACTGTGCTTTTCCAAGAGTGACTGTTTCTGGATGTAAAAGGAACACTTGCTGTTTGCCTGTATGTATCTGTACCCCAAAGTGTGACAACAAAGGAACCCAGAGAAAATGGCACTGGAACAGTGCAGAGATGTCTGGGCCTGATTCTGTAGGTTAAACCAGCTGTACAAACTAATCCATTCCTTCATTTATTTGTTCTCTTCTCTTTGCTCTTGTCTCAGAGGTGGTGTCTCTTTTGGATTTGCTTAGTTTTCCTTACACGGTTTCCTTTTCCGGTTCAGATTTGTTCAGTCACAGTATGGGTGATTACAGAAATGAGAGAGAAATTGCAAATCATGGACTCATTGTCAGCTATCGGATTTTAAAAAATAATTAAAGGAAACCAGATATTTTATGATGTTCCAGATGAATAATTCCAGAACATATTTTATTAAAGAAGATGAAGTGCGGTGCTAATCTTTGGGAAAGTTTCCCTTCATTAATACAGAGCTGTTAGCACAGTTGTGGCCTGGAGCTAAAGTTGTGGCTGAGCGCCACTCTGAGACTCAGACATCTGTGTTTGGGATCTGTTTGGCACAGGGGCTTCCAAAATACTCCCTGTCTCTCTTACGGACTGAAGCTAAAGCCAGTGCCACGGATATGAAGAGCTGAGAACTTAAAATCCAGTGCCTGGCCACCATTTTCAGTTTGTGCCTCTTTAAATCTGTGGTTTTTGAATTATGATTTTCCAGGCTGTTTGTCCACAAAGGCAGGTTAGGGATATCACTGAGAACTGGGAAATGGGAGCCATGGCTGGGAGATGGAGACCCCAGTGGGAACTGCTAACCCATCTCTGTCTCTCTAGGGCAGAGACAGAGCTCATCTGTAATGACTGGACAAAATGACATGCATTTCTCTAACTCATGTTTTCTCACAAAATTTGTGTTCAGTCTAAACAAATCTCTCAGTGTTACGGTTTTTGAAACTGCTTGGGAAATCTGAACTGAGGGTAACAGAAACCACGGCTTTTCTGTCTTTAGCAAAATTTGAAGCTGTACTTTGTGCCGAGCTACCAGTCTCATCCCAAGCAAAGTAAACTCAAGCAATCTAAATGCCAGAAATTATTTCTGAACATCACTAAAATGTGATTTCAGTGTACATAAGTATAGTTTAGTTTCATTGATGGAAATGTGAAAAAGGTCAAAACAGATAGTAGTGACACTAAGACCAGACTTGCTCAAGCACTTTTTCTCTCTCTGACCATGCAAGCCAGCAGCTGCTGAAAGTTGCAGGGTAAGTGCTGAGCTCCCAGCTTCGATGTTTTTGTAAAAACCGCTGGTTCAGTGACAAAACAATGACCTGATTACTGCTATATTACTCATTCCCTTTTTTATTGGATCTGTGCTATGGTAGGATATAACCGTCAGAATAACCAGGCAATTTTGTTTTGCACACTAAAACCTAATCAGGCATTACCTGAACACTTTTTTAGCATCATAAGTGACAGCAACATTTGATCCTATTTCTGCCAAAATCAATACCTGAAAACTCACAAAGATAATACTTTAAATGAACTATGGCACTCATCAATTCTCCTCTTCCCTTCTCTGATTTTATGAACATAAAATGTTCCTTTTTAGATTGGGGCTTTTAGAGCACACATATATTTGGACTTTCTTGTGGTGAGAATACAAAGTGCTAAGTATTCATCATTGTAGGGGCCCCTATAACAGATGCATATGGATAGATATTCTGGTTTTTATTACAGCTTGTTAAATTATTAGCAGTCAGCTCAGCCAAAGTATTACGCCTTAGGTAGAGGAATTAAGTATAATTAGCCTGCTTTGTTATCTTCATATGGTAGTGGAGATGGATGAGTGGATTTTGAGCCGGCAAATATTCTTGACAATATTTTAAGGTTGTTTCTCTTTTACGTGCTGGTTAAGGACAATCTGGTGGTGGTGAAGCATCTGATAGCAAAGTGTGCTAGAAGAAAGGAAAATCAAAGTTTGTCTTGAGGTAATGTTCTTTTCAGTTTTGTCAGATGTGTACACTACACTCATTTTAAAAGCTGCTCTTTGATTTCACTTAAGTGCAGCAATTACATATTGCCATCACCCCGAAGAAAAATGCAAGGAATCTTCTAATTGTATCGTAGATAAGAAAAATGTGAGTTACTTTGAAGGCCTCATTTGAGAATGCTGAACTGAAATATGTGTCCTGTGATTTATTCTATCGATAAATCCAGGCATGAAAAACTGGGAGTGCTGATGCACCTACAAGAACACATCCAAATGATACAGAGAGCTTTATGCAGTGCATTTATCTGGCAGAGACATGACTGGATCTGTTTCTCCTCCTTTTATATTAAAGTACTTTGGTTCGCCACACTACCCAGTCACCTTTTGGTGTGAATGGAGGTAATTACTTCATTGATGTCCTAACTACCATCGGGTTGTATTGTTGTTCAGTGACAGATGATCACTGTATATTTGACCACAGACTTAAAAAGCCCTTTGTCCTTCATGTTGCTCTCATATGCATCACACCTAGCACAAAATCTGCTGTCCTTTGCAGGGACACAGAAGGCTGGGATTCAGAGGAAATTCAGGCTTGCATTGCTGCTTTATCCCTTCAGTTCCCTATTCCTCTTCAAACCCATTTTCCCAGCCACTCCAGAAATGTGAAAAAAACCCCACATCTTCTTTGACCAAATACCCACCCACCCCTCCTCTGCCAAGCTGCAGCTCCAGGAGTTAAAGGCTCTAAGAAAAGTTTTGGTCCTGAATTTGAGCAATCTCCTTCTGCTGCATAGAACCTGGTTATTAAAAACACACACATGCTCCTTTCAGGGCTAGCTTTGGACTATATATGATGTCAACAGCTGCTTGTCCTTCTCCATCTCAGTCTGGTTCTAAAGAAATGTAGCTGTGGGTCCCTGCCTGCCTGGCACCGTTTATCCTGCCAGCAGGACAGCTCAGAGATCAGTATTAATGAGTGTGGGAGCAGAGCCATAGCTACATGATGCTATCAGCAGGTTGTGCTTCCCTTGACAAGGGATGACAAATTGTCCACGTTGTGTCTCCTCACTGATTCCCATGCGTGAGTCGTGTTTGTTTCCAGTACAGATGTGTTTCAGGTTTGCAGTGTTCTAACGTGGCAAATAACCCAGGCTGAGTACCATGCAGGTGAAGAGAATGCCCACTTCTTTGGCAGCAGAGTTTGCAGTATTGGTGTATTTATAAATGCTGTGCTTGAAATGGGATGCTGAAAACTAATTACTGTAAAAAAATGCAAAAAGTCAGCAACGCCCAAAGAGAGCTTATGGAAAAATGGAAGTGCTGTGTTGAAGAGCTCTTCAGTGTAACTGCCCAGATAACCCACGGCCAGATGATATCAACAATATAAACACTGCTCATGTCACTGCATTGTCCCACTGCCACCAACAGCACTGCTGGGACTGCTCAGCCCAAGGCTGTCAGCATTGCTGCCCTGCAGAGATCCTAGGAAATTTCTAAATGTCACTAAAGCTCTGCTAATCTCAGAGTCACCTCACCAGCAATGCCTATGGGACAGCTGATTAAATACAACCATTGTAAACCTGATTTCAGGTACAGTTTATAAGTAAAATTGAATGGAAAAAAGTATTTCTGACATACTTACTTACAGTATTTCTTACTGATGGCCATGTATATGTGATTTTTATTTCTTACTCTTCGAACGCTGGGCCAAAACCATAGTGGCTTGTCAGGGTCTGTTGCAGATTTCAAAGCATGCAAATTTGCCCAAGGATAAAGGCAGTCTTTTATAAATCAATTTAGGTCAATATTCAGGTCAATAGCATGAAAAAATTACTACAATAGCTGAGCTAAATTTCAATGAGGATTCAGGTTTGGGTGGATCTGAAACTTGTCAAAAGCTGGAGAAAGAACTGGGAATTCTTGTATAGAATTGCACTGGCCTATATGAACACCTGTAGTCCTGAATGCTGCTTATAACTGGTGTTCTGAGCAGAAGTGTGTTCTAGTATAGCTGCAGTTTAATTTAGGAGAAAGGCTGTGTAGTAAACTTAAAGTAAACTGAAAGTAAGCTGATGTGAGGCTTGTTCCTCCTAGAAGTTTACAGGAAAGCGACAGCATATTTTTTAATAACTCATGTAGTCACTGATTTGCACTTAGCCTCAAACAGAAGTGCTTTATTTCCTTTATCATTACATGAAATGCTTTCCTCCTCTTTTTTAAGGAAAGCTTCAATATCATCAACCCAAAGTGACAATAGTGCTGTTTGGAAAAATCCTCTGTGGCATGAAGTTTCACACCAAATGCTATGAAGTGAATAAAATCATCCTGAAAAATAGCACTTGAGCATGAAAGGCCATCTAAGCATATTTGAGTGATTCATGCAAGATATAGTCAAGATTTATTTGATCTGAGTTTTTCCTCTGAGCATAAAGATTCCTAATAGCTAGAACAAAAATCACTCCAGTAACATCTTTGGGATACCATCTGCTTGTTGGGAAACTTCCTGGAGATCATTTAGGTTTTATTTCACCACTAGTAACATGGCTACATCATTCCTCATCTTTCTTGGGAGTCAGGAGGAAGGTAGTCTGCCTTGTGATTTACCCCAGAAGACAGACTGTGCACAAAGCAAAACCATGCTCTGATGTGCATGTAGGTACTCATAAATCACGACCAGATGTATGTTTAATTTCAAACTCAGCAGCCACAGCCATTCCTTTCAGTGAATTTCAGTGAATGCAGAGTATTTCAGAAATAATTGTACAGACTGCATTTTTACCATGGAGAGCTTTCTGTCTTTCTGGCCCTTTCTTGGAGATTCTTTTCAACAGATCAGCAATACCAAAAAATCTGTTCTCTGCTTTTTTACTTTCTTTTCTTCATGTCTTCTTGAATAAAGCCAGTTGTAGAGGAATGGCTTGCCTCTCGAGGGCATTCGCTTTTGGAATCCCAAGAAAATCTGCACAACCAAGACTGGTGTTTAGAACTAACAACACAGAAGAACAATAGTACTATAGAAGAACAATAGTCCCTTGACTTGGGGAAGTATATACTATCATACTAACTTAATACAATGTATGTTATCATGCTGACTTAGCTGACTACAATACAGAAGCTGCAGAAGTTGCAGAAAAGAGGTAATAGTAGGCATGCGCTTTAAAAGCCAATCAAGGAACAGAAAGCTGCGCGTGAACAAGACCTTCAAACCAATCAGCTATTAACCAAGGGCGCGTGAACAAAGCGATTAACCAATCAGACAATGCATGAACAACGTATGATGATAATAGACAAAGTATAAAAAGGATACTATACTAACAGTAAACGGAACAAGTTGCTAACTCAGATCTGAGTCGTCTCTTGATTCCCGAAGCCCGTCTCCTACAGCCAATTAGGTCTCTGAATTAGGAGCTTTTTTGGTTTGGGTTTTTTTTTTAAATAACAGCCTGGAGGAAGAGGTTTGAACACCTGCAGTCTCTTGATGGAGTGTCACAATTTGATTTTCCCGAGTCCTGATGTTCTTTCCCTTTCCTCTCTCCTCTTTTGGTGTCAGGCTAATATTTGTACCTTTTGATAAGCAGACATCCACAGAGAGTTCTGGGCCTTAACCCCAGCATTCTCAGGCTCATTCTTACTTTTGATAAAACTAGACAATTTTGTGATCACTAAAAGCTTTGAAGAAAAATTCCAGAAAAAGCCCTTTTTTTGCTCTTCTTTTTTTTCCTTTTTTGGGGGATTTCAGGCCCCTTAACACTTCTCCAGAAAAAGGAAGAAATTTTTTTAAAAAGAGGAAAAAAAAGGGGATGAAGCGCCGTTCCCTTGGAGCCCTGAACGAAGCAGAGCAAGGAGCACAAAATACTTATGTGCCTGATAAAATGGCTGTGTTGCTGAAAGCTAAGACACTGAAATGGCAAGACAAGGCACAGAGGTCTTATCTTGTATAAAGGATGATGATGTACACTTGTTTAGGGAAATCAGATTGTTAGGCTGACTTAGGGCTTTGACTTACCTGGGCCTTGTTTAATACAACAGATTACATCTAAAATAGTTCACGTGATGGAAGCCAGGAATAGTTCTTTGTGGAAAAACAAAAGCATTTGATAATCCCGTAACCAGCCTGTGAGAAAGAAAGGTTTACTGAGATGATTCCCCTCCATATGAATCCAGTGATGTGGGACTACTTAGGGAAACTCTCTTAGCACCCTGTAAAGAGGCCAGAACCTCATTGGAGTGATGCAGCTTCCCTGGGGATTTTAATTCTGGGGAATTTGTTTGCCAGCTTCCCCTCAAATTATATTTGGATAATGCTTCCTAGACAGAAACACTGGTTGATGGGAATCTGGTAAGAGGTTTTAAAAGTCCTGCACTTTGATTTATGCCAGGTGGAACCCCTGCCTTGTTTGTCTACAGAATAATGCATGCTGTTTTCCCCTTTGGAACTTTAAAAGTATTGCTTATAATTTGAGGGAATGAAGAGGAGGTGTGCAGTAGAGCATGCACGAGACTGGAAACGAGAGCTGTGAAAGGTGGGGGCCAGACCACAGACTGAATCAAACAATGGAAATGTGAGTTCCGCCAGAACAGAGCAAAGGCGGGCCAGGAACTGGGAGATGTACAAATCCTGGTCATGAGCAGGGACCCAGAAAACTTCTGGAAATGATCCCTCAGAAGCAGAAGGAACATAAAAAAATGAGAAACCAGCAAGGAAATAAAAAGCTTGGAAAAGAAGAGGTTAGGTTTTCATCATGTCTCCTCCACAGGATGGGGATTATGGGTAATGGGGCTGAAAAAGCATGGAATGAGCAGTTCATTTTGAAGTGGATCAAAGCCACTGATTTTGGACAGAGTAGGATTTGTCAGGATTGTGACGAGGTTAGAATGTGGGCCCTGAACTACTTTAAGGCATGCTCAAAGCTCTGCAAAGTGAGAGAACCTACTGCTACAGTTCACCCAAGGAAAACTGCTGTGTGACAACTTCGGGAATTTAGGCCAAACTGAGCAGGGAAAAGCAAAAATATCTTTAAAATTTACTTTGCTATTTTCAAAGTTTCACTGTGTTCCAGAAATGCAGGAACTTCTCATTTCCACATTTTTGCACAGAACTTATTATCTCCCAATTATAATAAGGCATTCCAATTTCACTTAAAAGCTGGTCTAATAAGTAAAAAACCTCAAAACCTTTCAGAAAGTTGAATAGCACCAAAATCATAGTATAGTGAGAGGCTTCTGTCTTTCTTAATTAAAACTCCCAATAGTTAAAATAAATAAAGTGATTTTTTTGTGGTCTAACCGTTTTTAAGATTTATGTTCATCCATCAAAGTAAAAAAAAAAATCCATTATTCCCCCCAATCTAATTAGTTCTGGATACAGGTACAGATTTCCTACCCTTTTTTCTTTTGGTTTCAGCATTCACCCAGTGCAGTATCTCTTGATCTGTCAATTTTTCTGAGCCTTAACTTAAGGAAGATAGAGTTATTGTTGAAAAGTCTATTGTAAAGAAAAAGATTGATCTAATGCTAACAGAGGCATTAAACCCCAAGGAACTGAAAGACACCTGTGGATTTAAAATAGAGGAAACACTTTCTGTGCCGATAAACTGTGGAAAGAAGAGTTCTGTTTGCTGCATCTGGCCAGCAGTTGCCCAGTACCAAGGTGTATGCTTCCATGCTGCATCCAGGCAGGAGCCAATGCTTCAGAGAAAAGCTTGGAGCTTTAGCCCTTAGCCGAGCAATCACTAAATCATTTAAGCAGCACTTCTGATCCTTGAGACAGCTGTACACGTTACATAAATTTCCTTCTAGAAAAGCCAGTAAAACTACCCAGGGCAGTGCCTAAGCTTTCCTTGCCCGATGTCACAGGGTTTAGCCTGGCTTTCTGCCTTACAGAACATCCCCGTTCTCCCTCCTGCTGTGCTCTCCCAGCTGAGCCCCCACAGGCTGCAGAGATGCTCTCATTTGCCTTCTGCCTTGGTGAATGCCTAAGCAGAACCTGCTCCAGCAGGGAGAGTAGGGGACTGTGTCCTGGGTCACGGTGGAATTTGCCATTCTCAGTGAGGATTTGCCTACATGTAAAAGTTGCCTTTATGTAGTGGTGCTTATAGGGCAGGAAGACTCTTGGCCTCAATATGCACTTACTTGGTCCTGTCAGTGCAATAAACCTCTGCAAGGGCAGTGTTTGGAGTGAAGGAGCTCAGAGACTCCAGTCATGCTCTGGGATTCCCTCTCTTCCTAGCAAATAACAATCAGTGGTCAGTCAGTGCACTTCAGAAAGTTAAACGATTGCCAAGCCCAGCAAATCTGTGAAAAAGCAAAAGACAATTTCATTCTGCAAAACTTCCCCTACTCCTCCAGATGAAACCCATGTTTTTTCTCTTTCTCTCGATGTTAAAACCTGTCATACACACGTGGTTCAGACAAGGACCGAGGACCTGAGTGCTCTGCTGAATCTGGCTGAAGCAGCTCAATCTTCCACCAAGCCCTGTGTTCTCCCTGCCCTGTGGCAAGAAGTTGCCAGGTCTGTAGCAGGGGCAGTAGAGAGGAGCATATGGAGCACCTCAGCAGTGACTGCAGCAGCTCCTGCATAATTGCAAGCGTGTTGTCATTGACTCTTCAGGCTAATTAGGCCAGAGAGGTGAGATCACACTGGTAAAAGAGCCTGTGAATGGGAATGGCTGAGATGTTTGCACACATTCGCTTCTGCTGCTTTTCTTCAGGCGTGCGGGAGGTCAGCCAAGGAGCAAGGAGGTCAGCAGGGTATGGGAACAGCTTTAAACACTTGAGCTAGTTTCACCAGGGCTCAGGAGTCAAGCCATAGGCTTTATTCTTGGGGGCTTGATCAAATTGCCTATGGTTTCAAGGTCTTTCTTGGAGAATTTTTTTCCTGAAATGCTATTTTTTAAAGAAAAGTTGGAACATTACAAGTCAGAATTAAAAAACACAGTCACACAACAGGAAATTTGCAGGTCAGTTTAAATCCTTCTCTACTTCAACCTCACGTAGAGCAAAAACCTATATTTTTTGTCCCCCCAAAAATGCAATAGTTTTCAGTGACTTTTTTTATTTTTTGTTTTTTTCTTGCTTTAATAGAATGAGTCCTCTTCACTCATTCTCCTTTGTTTAAGAAAATAGCATTACTCAAAAACACCAGTGCCAAATTTTCAACTCCTTGCAACGCTCCTCTATCCCAAACATCATCCTGGGGAATGTTCCATCTCCTTGTGCCTGCTCCATTTGCTGACCTGATAATGTTGGGACAACAGGAATACCTGACCAAGGGTTTATGGCTTGGATTACAGGAAGGGATGCGTGTCTGTGTCCAAACTTCTAGACTTAGTTCTCTCCTTCCAAGTGACAAAAGAATGCCATCGCTTTCCCTCTAGTTCTCTGTCTCTAAGAACGCCTGGTTAGAGTTCACGTATTTGTCGCTGCCACCAAAGCTGCATTGTACAGGCAGAATTATGAAGAAATGAAAAGAGCTGGTTTATTCCTTTCTCATAGTTACCTGGCTGTGGAGAGGGGACATCATGCTAGAGCATCCCCTGGTAACCTCAGTGTTGCTTGACCCGAAGCAGATGTGATTTTTCTGAGAGGCTGAGCTGTGTGACACAGAACAAGCTGCTGGGGTAGTGTGGACATCTGGTAGGGGCTGTGCTTCAGAAGATGTGCGGAAAAGTGGCTGCAGTTTCTGTGCTGCCTGCAGCCGCCCGAAGCAGCGCGGTGGGGGAGCTCTTACCCCTAGGATGAACTGTGGGTGGCAAGAACAGCTCCTCTCCTGTCTTGGCTGAGACCAGCAAAACTGGGATATGAGCTAGCAGAGCCACAGGCTCAAATGTCTGTGCAATTAAGATATTTCACAGAGATTTCCGTCCTTGTATAATAAAACCACAACTTTTGGAAATGCAGACATAACTCTTCCCCGCTACATGGGGGTTTGCCATGGAGTGATGAGACAACTTTTGATTTTTCGTTTCTGATGCCATTTCTCTGATCCAATAAAAAAGGAAAGGAGTCAGTAGGGATAATCCCTTGGGAGCACAGTATTTAACACTCATTTGGCTGGTGATATTTACCCTGTTTTAAGAGGATTAGACACCGTCATAGTCCAGAATACCAGTCAAGGTATCTCCAGCATCAGCGATTGCTTTGCACAGTCTTTGCCCTTTTAACCATCTCTTTTGTAACTCTGGGGGCCGCTCCTGGTTCATCCTCTGTGCAGGGCCCAAGGTTTTTTGAAAAATGAGAGCATGAGAGAGAAGCTCTGCAAACAAGACACATCAGTGCAGTTGTATTGAAGTTGCTATCAAGGCGTTTATTGGTATGCCAATTGCACTTCAGCTTTCCTACTGTACAACTTCCTTGTTTTTCAGACCTGCTGTTGCTTGTAGCATTTGAAAACACACCATGGACAAATCATTTAAAGGCAATAGCACAAAATGCCAGCAGAAAAATAAATGGGGAAGTAGGAGAAATGTAGGGATTTGTCAGTTCTGGGTTGTTTCTTATTTATTTATTTATTACTTAATTTGTATTTGGAGTGGAAAGTATGTGTAATCATGTGGAAAGTAAATTGACAGCTCACTTGTGGGTGTTAAGGAAACACCTAATTTTTCTGAAAAGGTGTCTGTTGAGAGATGATAAGGTAAAGCACATTTCCAAGCTGAACTCCGCTCCAGAACCTTTTGTAGGGGAGTGAGGGTCCCTCCAGCCCCAGTGGTAGCGCCGGGGCCAGAAGATGTTCCCAGCTCTATGTTGGCAGGTTGTGCTGTGAGGCACAGAGGGGAAAGGGGGACTCTTCTTCCCTTTGTTTTCTTTCTTTGCTTCTTTCTATGTCTTCTGCACTTTCACCTCCTTTCCTCCTTTCCACGGTGAGCTGCCACCGTGCTTACCTGGCCGCCCAAGCAGTGCTCGGCTGGCAGCTGTGCCGAGCAAAACCCTGTGGAGAAGGAGGGTCTGAGACCGTGTCTATGGTAGTGGCCCCTGTGGCTTTTGTCTGCTGTATAGAAAGGGAAACTGGTATTATTCAGTCAGTTGAATAACACTCATGAACTCATGAATGGGTGATGAGAGCATCGCTGCAGCTCTTGGTTAATGTTCAGTGCAGAAGTCAGACCTGATCCCCTAACTGCACCAAAGGACAGCGTGTTTAAACCTTGGGTAGCAGATTCTCTTAAAGCCTTGGCAGAAGGGAAAAGGAAAACCTTTTATCACTATGTCTTTATCTCAAAAGCATGAAAAATGGAGCAGGTTGAAAAAGAAGACTTGAAGGCTGCTACATCTGTAGCAGACAAACAGATGGGGAATACAAACAGAGGAGGGATCAAGCCCAGGGCAAGCGAAGAAACAATTTCCACTGAATGTATTTCTTGGTCTGGGTCAACTCTTTTAAGCAAATGTGTCAGATGTTTGAGGCAGTGCCCACCTCTTACACCATACATGGAAACTGGGATGCGAGGCCGACTTTGGCTTGAAGGGCTTGCACAGTATTCCGTGTTCAGGACTGCGCTAGTGTGAAATGACAGCTACAATAAAAGGCAAATGCTGCCTTTCATGCATGTGCTTGCTCTTCCAGCTGCTTGAATAAACATTCCTTCAAACCTCAGCCTGGGGACTGAACCTGAGCTCGGATTACATTTTGTTTTGCCTACCTTATTCCTTAGCTTCCCGCTAAGGGTGGAACTGGCACCTTGAGGCCAGGCCCAGTTGGTGGGTTTTTATTTATTGTGGCACACAGTAATTAGACATCTGACTTAGCAACCTGGAGCCCAGGCAAGGTACCTCCGTGTGATGTGTGGAGCATGAGGAGTCGGTTGTCTCAGAATGGGAAAAAAGGCAGAGGATACACCGAGTGGGGAATTTCAGTCAGAATTCATCAGGCGTCAGCCAGAGCAATAAAGATCCTGGAAAGGTTTTACTGCCCATCAGGGAAGTTCTGCACATTTTCTCAAATCTAAAAAGATACAGTGGGAAGGACTAGGAGCTTAATGGCTCATTTTCTGGCTTTCATTAGGTCATTTCATCCATTCTGGGGAATATTTCCCACCTATTCTTAAACCCACTTTTCACTTATGTTTCATGTGCTGAGTTCTGCAAGCACATCTGCATGAATTATTTTCTTGAATTGTCCAAATATGAAACAATGGACTGAAAATGTTTCATCAGCTAAGACATGCACTTTCTATTAAATTTAAATATTTGCAACTTTTCTTAGTATAATAAATAAACTTCTGTTGAAAAATCACTCTAAAAATGCTTAATTACAAAAAGATATTAAATTAATTGCTTTATCTGGCTGTTATAATAAAATGCTAAGAAGACAAACATTTTGAAATGCTGTAATTGTAACAGATTGTTTTTCTTTCTCTTTGCCCAGGCAAGTACTTTGGTAAATATTTCCAGTGAGTCATAAATTCATTATGAAGTTATACTAATAAAATAAGATTTTCTCATAATTATTTAGCATTTCATGAAATATTTTTGGGAAAAGCTATAGAAACAATAACTGTGATTATGTAAGCAAACAGAAAATATGGAAAAGTACTCAGAGGGTATTTTTTATTGCTTGTTGCATTGTGGGTCCTTTTTTTGTCAGAAATGCTGATGGGGAATGTGTGTGTGTGTGTGTGATATGACTGCAGGGTTGTGTCCACAGCCAAGGCTATGATTGAGTGGGTGGGATTTGAAATGTGCTGAGTATGTTGTAGGTTTCCAAAGGAAGTTTTTAGCTCTGGTAGTTGCCAAGCTTTTAGGATGAATTAACTACAGGGGTGTTGGGAGGCAGTGGGGGTGTTGGGGAGGCTGTTTAGGGGAACGAAAACCTTTATCTCACTTGCCAAACACGAAATGAATTGATGGAGCAATTTTGGCTCTCTGAGTCAGTGAAAATGCCACAAGTGCTCATTTCTTAAAATGTACTTTTCTGCCTGAACTTGCAATGCTGCTGAGTTGGGTGGGAGGAGTAATGTACATAAACATACATTTCATGTCCCCCCTGTGCAGAGCCACACGTGTGCTCAGGCTGTTGTGTATCATGTCTATCCATGTGAGCATGGGGACTGGGGGAGGAATACCAGAGTGGTGGTCTTGTCCCTGACAGTGCCTTGCTCTATGGCCTGTCTCACCATCTCTGTGAATTTTATGCCCTTGGGTTCTAAAATGAGGATAATAGTAACTACCTTGAAATGGGAGCCATGTAGCTTAATGAGGCCATGTTTTGTGAGGTTTTCAACTACAGAATGTGATATAAAACTCAGAATAGTCACTGAAAGGAGGATTTGAAGGGCCAGGGTAGTGACACAAAGTATAGGATGCATAGCCTTTGTAACATCTGGAGAGGCTACAGAAGAAAAAGAAGAAAAATCTTACATCATAATTAAATGTAGATTGGGTCTTTTGTCTTCAAAACCAGGAGTGCAGGCACACCCTGCCCTGGACATCAAAGAGAATGAGATGTTCCCCCATGGTTACCCTGCCCTGGGCAGGCTCTCCTCTGATGCCGAGCTCTGCTGGGCCACGTTACTCCCATGCTTTAAATGAGAGCTGTGCCTTAAGTATTCTGCTGCATGTGAGCCTTTAGAATGAGTCTGTGTAGCACTGCCGCCCTGCTGATCCACAGGCAGTGATGCTGGAGCGTGGCTGGCAGTATCCTTTCTGTGCCAAAATGCTTGAAGGAGCACCAGCAGGGCACTGGCTCAGCCTTATGTATTCTCTTTCTGGCTAATGCCAGTGTCAGCGTAACATTAACCAGGGCACAGAAGTGAAATGAGCCCTGGAAATGTTAGTGGTATACAAAATTTTCTTTGCTGATATGAAATTTTCCTCAATTTTAGTAGAATTTTTAATGTAAAAGCTTTGTAGGCCAAAAGAATTTACCCAGCTGTTCTATTGTGCCAGGCAGCTGGCTCGCATTCAGGATGTTTTTCTTGCTGTTCTGAAGTCAAATAGAAAAGCCAATATTCCTTAGCATATTTAATGTGTCTGCCTTGGGAAAACCAAAAGGTTCCTGTACCAACATTGCCTCTACAGCAGGGCCATCCAGATCTGCTGTTTTGTGAGTTTTAATATGCCAGTGCTGTGCTCACTGCTCTCACTCTTTACCTACTTTCCACCTGGTGTATCAGGAAGAAGGTTTTTTTCTTCCTTCTCTTTTATACAGTCCTGAGCTGATAGAAGTTTTGAACAAGGCAGCTTTGGTTCAAACTGGGTGTACTGCTAGGGCAGGGCAAACTGATGAATTGTAAATGCTGCTTTGGAAAGACGTGCCCAAGGCACTGCAGGTTTGAGCTCTAGGACACCACTGCAGCTTCTCACAAAAAGAGGAGAAGGAGGAAGGAAGGGAGGAGCTATCTGTAGCAAAAATACTTGACAGTGTTGCAGAGCATGATAGCCATAGCAAGAATGAGGGATCTGATATTAAGCTGGGGGCTGGGGTAGGAATCACCTCACCTAGTGCTGGAAAACCGCTTATCTGCTCCTGTGCAGTTAGCCCAAATTCCCCTGCAGAGACAGCTCATTTGGCATACTTCAGTGTCAGCCATCAAATGAGATTAATTAGGATCTAGGAAGAAGCTTTGGTCAATACAGACAAGCAGGATTTGACTAAGGAGAGCCTGGCTGTTTCTTGGTCTTATCAGGTGATTTCCACCTGGGTCACAACGAAGCAGGGGATTTTTGCACCAGTTTAGAAACACTTCAGCTATTCCAGGGAGTGCTGGTCTTCTGGGCCAGAGGACAGGGACCTGCTCAGAACCTGCCCAGGTCAGCAGGGTGAGAGCCACATGGGGAATATATGGACACCACGCACAGCACGAGCTGTAAAGGAAGCTGCCAAACAGTGCAGTAAAGCTGCTGCTTTTGGGCAGCGCTGACACTGGCACACGTGCTGGCTGAATCAGACACACCCTGTCCTGACGTTGGAAGAAGATGAATAATCCACCTCAGTGAAGAAGGAGAAGCTAGCAGGTTTCAAGAGTCCTGTACCACCTCTCTTTAGGTACCCTGAGCACAGTTCTCCTCCATTCACAGTGCATAGCACTCTTATTTCCCAGTGTAAGACCCTGATAAGGAGCCAACTCAAATAAATAGGAACATTTTAGATGGAGCTGTAATTGAATGAAATCTTTACTGCATTTGCTTCTCAAGTTGCTCCAAAATTCCCTTCACAATAAATTCTTTAAGCTGGAAAATTATTCCATAGGTTAAAAAAAAAAAAAAAAAGGAGGGGTGTGGGGAGGTGTGTGTGTTCCTAACCCAAAGTCAAGAAACATATAATTTCTTTCTAGTTTGGAACCTTGTTCAGTTTTTGCCTTCATGGATTAAAATACCACCTCTGTAATCAGCCTTTTTGTTTTTATTGTGCATTTAGAAGGTCCATTCATTCATAGGATAAATTTGTCTAATTGGATCTAAAAGCAACCTGTCTTTCATTATACAAATAACTATGGAGGCTTTTCCTGCAAGTAAGTACATAAATACTATCTAAAATTTCTGTTGTCATTCCTGACTAGGAAATATAGCTACAGGCAAAAGCTAACAAAATAGCAAACTTCAAAGAAGCTGAGTCTTTTTGCTTTGGTTGTTTTTCCTTTCTTGATGAAAACCCAGTAAAGAATCAGTGGCCTTCCTGCTCTGTGTGTGTGCCACAAGCTTTCTTATTTTTCCCTTGTAACCAATATAATGTAACAGAACTTTTTCATGCTTTTGTATGCTGGATATCCAGGATGTGTCATTAAGCACCAAGCAGGGAGAATTCTAAACTTGAGCAGCAGAGTGCCAAATTCTGGCACAGCATCTGGCAGGGGATGGGCACAATGACATCTCTCCTCTTCTTGTGCAATCCCCTTTTTCATTCCGTCAGTTCCCCTCTCAGCTTTCATCAGAGCACCAGCCATCTGGTTAGGAACTGGAGTGTGTCTCCCAAATGGAGACCTGGATTTGTAAAGACAAACCTAACTGTAAGTTTTTTCTTCTTCTTCTTTTCCTTTGCTGCTGATGAATAGAACACGGACTTGAGATTGTCTTCCTGCTGATAGACTGCAGGACTTATCTGTAAACAAAAGAGTATTTATGGAAGTAGGTGTTAGTTGTGACTTTTCATAGCTGCCTTGAGGTATCGAGGAAGTGTGGGATTATCTCTTTTAGGGTTTTTCTGCCACTCATCCCTCCAGTATCTGTACATCTGCTGTATAAAACAGACTAGGAGAACAAGGACCACATGAGGATCTCATGGGTGTTCGACTCATCAGTGCTTTTTCTGCTTACAGAAAGTTTGTCCTGGTTGAAAAATATTGTTTATAAGTGCCAGGAAAAGCTTTCAGTTTCTCTGGTCTAGTTTGAGTTTTTAAAACTTTTAGAGAGTAAGGAGTTTAGAAGCATCTTTTAAAATACCCATTTACACATCCAGCTATTAGATTATTTAGAAAGTTGTCAGGGAAGAAACCTTTCATGAGCTAGCAACCAGATTTGTTTCCTGAGCAGCTTTCACTGCAGTGATAACAGTGTCTGACATGGCAAGATCAACATTTAAACAAAGGTCCAAACCACAAGAAATATCAACAGGGAGAAATACACTCTTTCTTTCCCAGAATTTCTTTTGGTGAAGTCTTTGTACGACTTGTATTGTTTAGTTCTGTGCTCAGAAAATTGTTTGTCTCTCACTATTTTTCATATCAGATGTCCATCACGTATGACTGTTGGATTTTATTTATCTTCTAATTTCCAGTCTAGTATCTTTAAAACAAACTTCAGTGGTTTTTTTCCTTTCCTTGGTTACCACCAGCAATAAAGATTATTCAGGCCAAACTAGAAAGACAAGTATCAAATTTAACAGAGAGGGAGAACAAAACAAACAAAAAAAATTGAACATTAGCTATTCTCTCATATTTTATGCTTTAAATGTGCCCACTAGTTTCACTTCCAGCACAAGCCAGTGCGCTCTGGCACTTAGGAAAACATGGCAAGTAAATAGGAAGGGAGGCATGGAATGAAGAGAATGCTTTAATGAAGTCAGGTTTACCTGCAAACAGGCTCATCTGGGCTCAGCTCTTACTGCTGCAGGACAAAGGAAAGGATCAGAGAGAGTGGGTTTGGGATCATAGGTCCTCTCTGAGTTGTGAGCTGCCCAATATTGCATCCCAAAGGAGGACTAGCTCTGCCAGCTGACCTGCTCTGGTTGGATAAGTCAAGTTTGCTGAAACAGTAGGGTTTTGTAAACATGGCTCATTTTAAATGAAATTGCTGAGGGGATGATTATACTGGCAGTTTAGCAGCCAGGTACAAGGGACAGTGACTTTTAGAAGGTGTTTTTTCAAGCTCTTTTGGGCACAAAGCTGTTTAACTGGGTGATTTTTTTTTTTTATTTGTTCATAAGTAGCACCCTAAGTGGGACGTATCCATTTTTTTATGGCTTTTCTGGCTCTTTCTGTGTATTAAAGAGAGCAATCATGTTCCCTGGAGGCCTAGCTGGAAAAGAGAAAATGCTCATGGTCTAAACATCCCATTGGGGAAGGCAGCAATGATGCTCTCAGGTCTCTGAGAAAAGAAGCTACAAATGTGAGACTGGAGGAGGAAAGGAGAACGATGGAGATTCAGATAACTTGTCCAACCCATGGAAAGGATATTGCTTAAGAGTATCAAAGTCTGTGCTGTGCTTAGTCAGCAAGTGAAGAGAGGACACTGGGCCCTCACAAGATGATGATACTGAAAGCAAAGATTTTGACGGAGAAAATGGGAAAGAAGGTTTTGCTGAGAATAATGGCCAGATGGTGACATACAAGCTTTTTTTAAAAATTCAACTGTTCTGTCCTTTAATATTGAAAATTGTGCTTATTTCCACAGTTAATCAAAGTAACTGCACATCAGGGCTACAATTAAGACAATTGTACAAGGCTGTTTTTTCCAGTGGAAGGTGTTCTGTTGAAGCCAGCATGTCCTTTCCCATTGTCACTAAAAGCAATAAATACATAAACAAATAAATGTGAGATGTTCCAAAGCCCAAGGCTGGCTGTGTGCAGCACATGGTTCACCTGCTGGCAGGGTGTGTGCTCCTGGGCTGTGTTTACTTTCCCTCCAGTAACAGTCTACGCTGATGTCTTTTTCCAAAGCAGAAGTCAAATCCTCCATCAGAGATGTGCAATGCATTGGAATTGCTGTTTTCTGGCCAGCCATCCTTGCTGTGCCTCCATGTTAGGAGGTACTCACATATACACTTGAAGGAGAATTATCCTTTTAGGCATCCCATAAATCAGCAACATCTGTATTCCAGCTTCATCCCTCTGTATTGTTTGCTGCCTATGCAATTATATTTTGTCTTCTGCTGGGGTCACTGTCATTGCAATTGTTTTAATTGCAGCTGATGAGTCGTGGGCTTTTGAAATCATTAGTGGTTCCTATGAGATCTAGAAACAGAATAACATCATTTCTTCCTTGCTGTTCTTAGTCTTCCATGAAAGTGAAATCTATACTGAACTTAATTACATTTTATATCTTATGTGTTGTTTTAACTGAACTAATATTTACAAATGGATTTGACGAATATCATTGCATTTAAAGGAAGGACCCCCTCTGTGTTGTCTTTTCAAGTTGCTGAAAAGAAATGAGAAAGAATGAGTTCTTTAGAAAACTTTAATTACTAGCTGATTTCATTGACCTGCTAGGCTGGTGGCATCTGCCTTCCAGTCTTTTTCAAATCATTTCTCTTTCATTTAGATGTTTGGGGATACATTAGCATGTGGCCATAATAATTACAAATTATAATGATTAAAAATTAGGGGGTTTCTGCTATCAAGAGTTTTTCTCATTCCAGCCAAAGGCAAAATACAAGCACAGATTTCTGTTCTCTTCTTTGTCCTTAAAGGGATGAGATTTGCAGATGAATGTAGGAGAAAGGAAGCAGCTGATGGCAAGTTTGAGGAAGAAAGGAGGCATTTTGTGGGGACTTTCTGAAACTCCTGACTCACATCCCTCTGTTAGAGGGCAATCTGGTTTCTTGTTTCTGGCCCCAACCCAAAGCAGCTCTTGAGCAGTGAGGGTTGAAGTCTTGGTTTCAGTTGTACTTTATGATTTCAGTTCTCTGGCTTAGCCTTGTCTGTCAGTTTTATGTTTTGCCTTTGTGTTTCTAAACTTTTAAATGTGGTAAATGAAGTGACTGCAGGCATTTAATTAACAAATACTAACGAGTTCATCTGCTGCATTCTGCCTCTTTTTAAGTAGCTGTTTACAGCGAGAAAAGATAACTGTGTGTTGGTAAAAAGCCAATTGTGCATTTTCATAACCGAATACATCTGTCAATTAAAGCAATCCTTGAGGCGCTCCCTGAGCCCTCTCTGACCAGTCTTTTGACCCCCTCATCTGCTGTCAGACTTCTAGTTAGAGAAATTGGTTTTTTTGGACTTTTTTCCAACCTAAATCTTTAGAATATGCAAAGGTATGACCCATCTTACAGCTGCTTTACATTTGAGATGGGGACCTTCAACAATTAGACCAATTATATTAAGACAACTATCCCATTCCTCTCCTAAATGAGAGAGAAGGAATTCAGTTACACTAGGCAGCTGGGAGATGGGAAAAAATCGCCCCTATTCTTCCTCCAGTCCTGGATTTTTCATATACAAACCTGAGAGGAGAGTTGGGGTAGAAGCTTTGAATTATTTCTCATTCTCTGGCTGCCAAAGGTGGAGAGGTTGGTTTAGCCCAGACACCTAGCACTGCCAGAGCTTCATACTTAGTAATAGAACTTCTGAGTGTTGCAGCCCATCTGTAATGAATTCTTCAGTAAACAGAGAAGTCTACGACACCTCAAGCACTCCCTGCTTGCCCTGGCATTCCTGACTCCAGAGCCCTGCTCCATTCACACCCTGCAGAAATGGAGGCTTGGTGTGTGCAATGCTCAGAAATCTCTGTTTTAAATAAATATTGGACTATGACTCACATTTTTAACTCTACCACTTGCTTGTCATTCTCAATTTCATAGTAGCAGCTAAGTAAAACTTATTTTCTGAATTTTTTAGGAAATGTAATGATCAAATTCATTTTTAACCTGGCTGCTTTCTCTGTCCTAGATTTAGCTTCATACCTTTGTTGCTTTCTTCTTTCCTTTGTCACCTTTGTAGGCAGCTGAAATGTTAATTTTCCTTTAATAATCCAGTCCTTACATCTTTCATTAGGCTAAATCAGGAAGGGAAAAACCCCTACACCAAGCTGAAGATAATTCTTGCTTGGTAGGTGAATTAGTATCTTTCTAAGGAGAAGAGAGAGGAAACCAAACCACAATTAATTTAATACATTTTCCATATTAACATTTCAAGGGAGGTCGATGCCTCTTACATAACATGGGAACTTGTCTACCTTTGTTCCAACACAGCTGCTCTTAGCCAGATGTGACCAAGAGTTGTCCTAAGGGCAATTTTTTGTTTAATTGGGCAATATATCTCTTTTGGGGCATGTAAAGTGTGGCTGACAAACATCTGCCATGAACATGCAGACTGCCTCTGCACTAGAAAGATGCAAATAGATCTGTCCTGCTCCAACAGCCACCGGCATCTTCTGGAAACTTTTCAAACATATTAGTGAATATTTAGAAATGTTTCTGACTTGAGCGCTCTATTTCCTCTTACTTTATTCTCTCAGCATCCTTTATTAGCACAGTCATTTACAGGAAAGTTGAGATGCTGCAGGGGTTTTTCTATTGGTTTTGCCTTTGCTGATGCTATTATTGCTGTCTCTCCTTTTTTTTTTTTTTAATTTTAGTATCACTCACCTTTATTACTTAATAAGTATATTTAATTTTAAATTACTTAAAATTTACAGTACCCTGGCTGTGACATCTACTCCATCAGCACTGCAATGTATGAATTTTTCCAAGAGATTGCTTTTCTTCTCTTTAAACAGAGCTGTGTTGATGTATGTGGTGAGAGCTGTAGGTAAAGTAAGCTATGAGTGTCTATTATAAAGGTGATATTTTAATTACTTTTTGTAGGTAGAGTGGGGTGCTGGTTTCTGGTGGCATTGCTGTCTTTCCCTGGGAGTAGGATGCAGGTGTAGCTCTTTGAGGAGGAAGGAGTGGGGCTGGAAGGAGGTAGATTTCTGTGTGGTGTTAAGCAAATAGTTCCAGGTTTTTTCGATTTTTTTTTTTGGTCACAGTTTATTTGTAGTATTTATTTGTTTCCTGCTTTTAGGAGAAATGAGAAAAGGAAGCTCTTGTAAAACATCATCGGTCACAAACCAAAACCAATCAGTCAAAAAGGCAGCATTCTCCCAGTTTTTCCAGTTGTTTTTGTATCTCTTGGTTGAAGGGGCAGCACTACAGGATAAGCCTCAGAAAGGAAATGCAAGTGGTTTTTATGAAGGTGCATGAGTGACAGTGTCCCCTTCAGCCTGGGGGTGGTGACTGTGACTGCAGGGACACTCCCTTGTCCCAGCCTGTGTCAGTGGGAGCCATGGGAATGGCAAGGCAGGAGTGTGCAGGAGTGAGGAGGAGATGGGGCTGAATACAGCCAAAAAATGATGCTGACAGTCTACTGAACAGGTCATTCCTCCATTGGAGGCTGCTAAATCAGTTGTGGAATCCCACAGAAGTCCCAAAAAGTGATTACTGGGACTAATTAAAGGCCAAATTATCATGGACCTCCCCAGAGGGTGGTGTTAATTTTGTGCAAACTTAGCTTTGATGTTTCTCAGTTCTGGGAGCTCCCTTTGAACTGGACATTCGTTTATCAGAGTTCTAAACTTCACAGATGTTGATCCTCAAGTTTCTCTCTCACAATGGGAAACAGAGATGAGCATTTCCATGAGGCTGGACAGATCTCCCCACAGCTCACACCTTTCCCAGCAGCTTCAGAAGTCTGCCCTGGGGCAGGCTATCAGTACCCATTCTGCTGCTAGTTTGAAGGCTGCGACACTAAATTGGTGAGTGGATTTGTAAAGCAGAGTTGAATAATCAAAAATTCTCATTGTCCACTCCAAATTTATTTTTTTGTTCTGTTTTATGGAATGATTCAGAATGGTTACTAGCAATGAGGCCAACATGACACAAAGCAACTTGGGAAATGGTGCACCTTTTCTAAATAGAGCATTTAAGAGAAGCTACTGTCGTATTTTGCCTTCATTTTTTTATTTGATAATTTGATTTTAAATCAAACAAATCCAGCATTCAGAGTAAAGATTTTTGTGTGCTGGGTTCACTGTATTGTCTGTGTCCACTTAAATCCCAAACTTGCAGCATTACAGTTTGCAGCAGGATGGAGTTTTCTGAATTAAGTGTTAAGGATTGCAGAGAGAGTGAGGCAAATTCAGCAGTCACTACTGCATCAACACAATGGCCATGAAAATAAGTTTTATTGATCCACACCTAAATAGGTACATAAAATATTCTTTGGTTTGTAACTAATCTCTGTAGAAAAGGCTAAGATATATTTCTAAATAAAATTGTTTCCTGAAAGAGATAAGTCAATTCTAAAATATTTTCCTTTCGCAGTACTTATAAAACAGCGCTAATAAAAATCCCAGAGTAATTGGCCACAAAGCAACAAGCTGGTTTATGAAATACACGCTCTCGTGTAAATAGATAACCCATAGATCCTGAATGAAATTGTCTTTCCTAATAAAGAATCCATGTTCCCTTGCATTTCCTTCCAGATATCTCCTCTTGCTGGTAGAAAGCAGCCTGTGGCTGGCTTCCACATTCTCTCAGCACTGTGCCAATGAAAGCTGCTTCACTCTTACTCTGTTGTCACTCACAGGACATTTTGTGGTATAAATCAAACATTCCCGCTTCACATGTAACACCTGGATGGAATTAAACCCGGTCTGTCTTTCCTGGGGAAGTGTCAGATGCAGACTGTTCCCTGTGCCAAAGATTTCCCAAGTAACAGAACAGCTGTGACAGGCTGTTCTGTGTGTGTTGTTGCAGGGAATCCATCCTTGTCAGGCATCTGTAAGTCCTGCCATGGCCATGGTAAGGAGTTTATCTATCCAATTTGTGCTCACAGATACGAGATCTTCAGGGAGGAAAATGCTGCATTGTGGCTGAAGCAGCCCTGGCAGAGAAGCCTTCCTGCAGTGTGAACTCACACTGTCAGAGCTGAACTACGGTTCTGTTCCTGGAGAAGCTGCATAATGCATTAAAATAAGAGCTGGGAAAGGCTGAGCAAAATTTTGACTATTTCTGACACAAGGGCAAAAAGACAATTACATGAATACTTGTTTGAATCTCTGCAAAGGGCTGATATGGTAAAATGTTGTTACATGCAGACAATCACTAATGCTTTTGCTGCTGTTTTTAAATGGGGTGTAGACTCCTGGCAATACCCACATCATCTTTAAAAAAAAGAATAAAATCAGTTGATATACCAAATGTATTCCTTTTATATTAAAATGTCTTTTGGGATACCATCCTAGGACCAAAACAGTTTCTCCCCTATGTAAATTAATTTCGTTCAGCTTGCTTGGATATACACAAAATGAAGATGAAATATCTCAACCTTTCACAGGTTTTTCCAGTTGTTAGAATGGAAAAAGACAATTATTTTTGTCTTCATCCCTGCAGACAGTATTTCTTGAATAAACCAGGAAGCCCTTCCATATTTTTTTACCAAGTAATTAAACCACTGATGAATTTTGAACTGGTATCAAATATTTCTGCAGTTCTGCTCAATGAGTTCAGTCAAAACTCAGTTTACCTCTGAAAAATAATTTAGGTGAAAAATTTCTAATCTGGCCTAGATGTTTTCCAGATAACGGATCTGATACCTTTGGAACATTTCTTTCAAATCCTTATTCCAAAAGGCTGCTCCTCGCTTTTCCACTGATCTCTACGTTTCTGCAAATAACTTGGATTAGCAACAAAATCTGTCACTGTGAGAAAATAATGATTTGGTTGGCTTTGGAAGGTAAAATACTCTGTGCTCATGCAAAAAGGGTCCCTACTCCATCTTCTTGACTTGGTGATTTTATCAACTGGCAATTTCCAGTAACGTGAAGAACGAGGGGTGTCAGCAGCTGAAAGGAAACACACTTGGAAAAGTGGGGGGATTTATAAAGGAAAACTGGTTTGAGAAAGTTGACTTCTTTTCTCTTTTTCTTTTGTTAGTTCTTCCTCAAAGGAAGGAAATGTCATCATGACATGAGTTTCCAGAAATCTCAAAATCAGCGAAAGGTAAGGTTTATGGGCGTATTTTTGTGTCCACTGCTTATCTCTAAATACCGTAGTAATAGGCACAGACAGACCTTTTTCAGCTGGAGTCTCTGAAGACATTCCAGAACAAATATTTAATGTTCCAGTTTTTCTTTCAACATTCATCTGAGCATAGAAGTCTCACCAAGAGCTTCAAAAATCAGGGGGAGTTTCCTCAGCAGTTTTTGGTTTAGCACTATGTAATTTCTGAAATGGTGTTTTACAGCTCTCCTCAATCTACAGATACCAATTTACTATGAAATGCTCTTTTTTTTTTGGTAACAATTGATTTGATAATGATTATTTGAACAGCCAATCATCAGGCTCCCCACCCCTGCTACCCAGCCTACGTGGCCTCTTGGATCTTGGCCTCTGTATCCATCACATGTTCTTGTGCTCTACTGCAGATGTGTAACAGCTTCTGTTTTTGAGACAAGGTAGAAAAGAGATACAACACTTGCATGTGTTTTGTGGTAGAAGAAATCGCAGGAAGGAAAGGAAATTTAATCATCTCTTTGAAAAAGCATGAGAGAGAAAAGTTCCACACACCTCTTTGTCTCTTTTAGGTGACCTTATTAAATTTTTTTGAAGCTAGAAGGCAAGTTAAAAAGAAAATCTAGCCTCCTTAAACACTTGCACTGCTTCAAGGAGAGTTCTAGATATAGTGCAAGGCACAATTAACATTGGCCCTGGCAGTGGCTGTAAAATGTATGTTTAAAATGAGTCACAAGAAAAAAAAAAGTAACAGGTAGTTTTACTATTACTGTCGAAAATACACTTTCTTATTAAAAAAAACAAGTGGACTTAATTTATTCTAATTAGGGCACCTGTTTTAGAGAGGAGCATGTAATATAGTGGCAAAGCACTGCTGAATTTTTGAATCATTTATTACCTTTATTACCACCTGAAGCCCATATTTAACCTCCTGAGTACAGCAAGCAGGATAGAGGATGTAAGAGGGGATTTCTCTATTAGTTGTGCCTGAAACATTAATGCCTTCCAGGTTTGGGGTTTTTTTTTAATGCACAAAGAAGTGGAAAAAAAATGCAGAAATAAGGGATAGTATGGTAGACAACAAGGAATGAGGTGACAAAACCAGTGAGAGCCGCGGTAAGGTAAGGGATGCAGCTGGTGAAAGTCTGGTCCCAGAGACTGAAAAGAGAATGGGTGTGATTAATGAGCTGGCACTGCATTGCTAATCGTGTTGGTGACAGGAACGTGGGGAAAAGTGGAGAAATGGGAGCTTCTGGGGCAGAACCTGAGAGTGGATGTCTAGGATGGCAAAAACCATGGTGGAATAAAGGTTTTAATGGCAATTTTGAAACTGAAGGACCTGTGCAAATCAGGAGAAACAGAAAATGCTTGTAATGGAATGGAAGCACGATGGCAAAGCATGGCTGAAATAGGCACTTCTGGACTCAAACTGCTTAGGGTGTGAATGGTAAAGTAGTTTTCAGGTACAAAGTACACTAAAATAGTTATCAACTATACAAGTTAAGGAGAATTAAAACAGAAGGATAAAAATAGGTCTGTAAATAAGTATGATTGAATTGGAAATCCCACACTAGAGAGCTGAGGGAAGGACCTCAAAATGGGGCTGCCCTGCTCTCCCCACCAAGGCAGCACATAAACAGGGATGACTGGGAGCAGGGCCAGCCTCTGTGAGAGACAGGCATTTGGTGAGCTGGCAGCTCACAGGCAGGAGCAAAGTATTTTAGGACAAGAGAAAAATATTTTAGGGGCCATTGTAAGAGCTGACTGAGGAGAAAACAGGCTGGCTGACAGCTGGGAAGACAGTGTGGAAATGGCAGAAAAACTTTCAAGGAGCTGAGGAGGGAATTTCACGTTGCAGAAACACCTCAGCTTGTGCAGTGTTGGATTTGCCTGGACACAGTCAAGTACCTCCCTTAGTCATGGGTAAAGAACAACAAATTAAAAGGATTAAGAAGGATGTTTGAGGACTCTTTGGGATTGCTCTGTTATTGTAGGGCTAAGTAGCTGAGGCTCTGTGGCATCACTGTTGGGGAACAGAGGAATGATTAAAAAACCTAGGGCAGTGCCCATTGTATTAAGGCTCTTGAGTTCAAAAAAGCTTTGAAAAGATGTCAGCTACTCTAAAGCATTTAAATACTAGCAGTGTCCTCAAGTTACAGGTAGGAAAGTCATCTGGAGTTTATTTTAGGAACATCAGAAAAAGCCTTCAAGGCAAAGGGCTGTGTGTTCAAAAGGGTTATGAAATCACTGAAATAGAAATCAGGAGTTATGAGTTAAAGTAATGCAGAAGAATCTAACCAGGAAATAAGGCTGCAGCACAAAAAGTCAGGACAAGGTGATAATTACTTCATCACATTGATCTGGACACCAGTGTGGCTAAAGAAGAGCAAAAACCTTGTCAGGGATATACATATAGAAAAGAGGAGGGGGCATCAGGTGTTACTCATGGCCCCAAAATAAATGCCTGTTTTCAGCAAGGCAGAGATTACTGAACTTGAGAACAAAACAGAATAGCTGATGAGGTGGAAATGCATTCAAGGTAGAAGAAAACCCAGAACAAATCACAACAAAGAAGTCAGGGAATTACTGCAATGACTTGGTCATGTGTTAGAAACCAGCTCTGAAGGAGGGCATAGAGCTCAGACTTGCAGGTGAGTTCCAGGATGTCAGCTGGGGTACCCTGGGAGGCTGGCCTTGTACCTGCAGCCTGCTCTGGTTTGAAATAAAAGTCATGATCTCAAAGCACAGTGAACATTCAGCCTTCAGAGCAGAAGGGTGAAATGCTGGAGCAGTGGGCACTAGACCAAAAACAATAAGCTTGCTGCTGGATAGTTCAGTCATCCTAAAAGGCAGGTATGATACCATAGCCTGATCCAATTGCCTAATGCAACAGGAACTCAGCTCAGAGAGCTCTTTGCTGACTATTTTTCTATTGTAGTCAATAATGATATTCATTGCAGGTGTAAGACGCTGCTGCTCTGACTTCTTTATTCCGTGGCTTAAATGGTTTGACCTAAGATTGTTGATCCCGTCCTGTCTAAAATGAAATCTCTACCCAGAAAACACCTTGAAGCAGCACTTCAGAGCTCTGTGACAACCAATGAACCTTATCAGGTCAATGAATTTAAGCCATAGCAGAACTTGTTAGCCAGAGCCTTGCCATCAGTGATACAATGAAAAGTCAATTTTAGAAAACTTTCTGTGCTTCCAAAAGACAGCTTCAGGCTATAAAGTTATTCTGTTTCTCCTAATTTTTGTACACAAGGTAGTGGAAGACAACTGGAAGGGTTTCTCATGTGTCTCTCTTATCATTAATGCATTTTCAGCCATTTGCAAAGTGTAAAACGGCACAGGTTGTTGAAAATGTTTATTGAATATGAGAAATCAAAACCATATAATTTGCCACAGAGCCTAACCAGTGGAACAGTGGGTTAAACTGAATACAGGTTTGTATGCTAACCTGTTTCTCTGAATCTGTCCCATTTCTCTTTGTGGGAGGGAATCCTCAAAGATAGGATATTTGGACAAAACTCTGGTGTTGAGTGGGTCAATCAAAGCCAGCACACACACTCTAGGGCAGCCACTATGTGAGATTTGGGGTGGGATCATTTTTTCTGAATAGTATCCGCATGTTTTCTTGCCTCTGGAAGGTGTCTGTTCCCAGATAAGCTTTGTTCTTTGTTTATTGATTCATGAACTTATTTTTGGAATTGATGATTTTTATGTACTCATGTACCACAGTTGCTGTGCCTCAGCCATGGACCACACTGTACTGGCATTCAATACTTTTGCCTAAATTCATGCACTCAGAAGTGAGATCACAACAGGATTGTGTAGGTAGCTGTGCTGAAGGGTTTTGCCTGTTCCAGGGAACCAGAGGTGCTGGCTTCACTCCTGTTGCTGCACAGCTCTCTTAGCCCTTGCTTCTAAGCAGAAATTTGCCCAGCATGCATTGATTCCACACTAAGAATTGTCTGCCTTCCCCTTTTAGGCAGATATGGGTCTCCCAACTGGTTCTCCAGAGCTGTTCAGGAGAGCTGAGTCTCCACGGAACAGCCAATGCTCTAATACTTCTTGTTCTGAAAACTTCTGTTAGACAGCAACTTCATCAGGAATAAAAACTAATCACAAAGTGCTGTAAACGAGCTGATAAATGACTGAGTATTATCTAAGTATCCATTTGATTGTATAACACGGTTGATCTCTCAGAAAAGCCGCATCTTTGGATGAGATCAAATGCTCAGGGTGAAATCAGTAGAGGTAATTTGTGAGCATCTGAGAAGCATCAAGAAGCAGAACTGTTCCGTTGTGGTATCAGAGGTTAAGTGCCCTGGCCGTGAGTGTCACAGGAATGCAAATCTGTCCACATCTTAAACCAGAGAGAACATGAAGAATTAAACGTAGACTGTTTAATTATCTACCTGTGAAATCTCACAAGCTGCTGTCGATTATTGTTTCAACCCTCACACTTCCCTGTCGATGTCCGTGGGGCTGCTAAATATATGTTGCACTGCCTTATTTGTTTCAGAAAAACGGAAGCAAAATGGATGGAGTAGAAAAATAGAATAAAGATCCTTTAGGCAATTATTTTTCTCCATCCCAGAATAGAGCTGAGAGCTAATGGGTTCTGATCCAGATCAGCAGGGTGTTACAACACCAAAATAATACCTTGTGTTTTGAATGAGAAAATCTGTTGTATAAGTCAAATTAGAATTGTACACTGGGTCACAACATTTTAAACCTATTAATTTACATTTGTAAGGTGATCCAGCTCAAGAGACATTTGACAGCAAAAAAACCCACCAATCTTTTTGAACATATACTTCCCGTTAGCTGCTTAACAGACTTTTTTCTTTTCAGAGCTGAAATAAATAAAAGATGGGAAAAAATCGATATGTAAACAGGTGAAGAAATTTATTGGCTGAGAGTGTGAGCAGAACTAATTTAGATAAGGCTATGCTTCTGCAGTAATCCAAGGTTTCAAAATAACCTCCTTTGCAAATGTTTGACCTTATGAGTAATCCACAGTTGATGAAGGTGTACCGGAAAAGTTTGCTTCACTTCTGGTATTTATTGATTAAGTAAAAATGTGGCATTATTTGTTGGAATCAAATTTTCTTGAGGTTTTTTTGGTGGGTTTTGTTTGTTTGTTTGTTTTTTGGTTTTGTTTGGTTTTTAAAAAAAAATTCTCATTGAAATACTTTAATTTCCAAGTAGCTTGGAGGGATGTACCTTCTACTGCCTGGCTTCAGGGAGAGCTCTGAGAAGAGTGGAATCTGTTTTTCCATGTGCTCACCAGAATCCACATTCAATCTGCTCTTCTCTGGACCCCTGAAAGGCCTGAGACACCAGAATACACTACTGCCCCTGTGCCAGTTGTTAGCCTAAATGTTCTTCCTGAAACAAGATACCGGTTCTTTGACCACTGTCCCATTTAGAGGTTTTATTTGGAATTAGGTAGAAGAAAGCATTTTTATCCCCATGGTTTCAACTTCATGAAAGTTTAGTAGCGAGGATCTTTTTTGAGACAAACAGTTCATTAAAAGAACTTAAAGTGTGATCCTTTATAAACAATTGTTCCATTTGAAGATACAGCTTAATTGCTGCTCATTCTCATGAAACAATTATATCTGACAGTCCACCTGTTAAAATCTTTTCAATTTGGGGTAAAACACCAACAACAGCAACAAAAATCAGTGATTCCACAGAAATTGTTACACCTTTCAAGGCTCATTACAGAGCCAGGGTATCAGACTTTCAGCATCCCACCCACAAAGATACTCTGTTCTGCAAGAAGTATAAGGACAAATAAGGCAAGAGTGTTACTTTAGCAGGGCTTGCTCCGTAGACCAGCATCTGTAGGATTTTATTACTTATTTGTCTTAGTGGCTGTGCAAACTTTATGAAACTTTAGCATTTAGAACTCAAGTAAAAATGAGTAGTATTTAATTGGTGTCTTCTTCTATACCATAATGGGCCTGTCACCACTGATTTTAAATAAATGACTAGACTAGCAAAAATCTGAAATTTTCTCACATCCTCTGCTGCCTCATTATAAAGACTTTTCAGACAAGAATACCATAATTTTTTTTTCAAGTCCTTTTATTTCCTAAGATAGTAACAAACACTGGAGGGGGAGAGGCTTCTTGGATGAACCTGTCAGCCAGATATGAGTCACATGAGAACATGAGTCTTTACTTATCAACAGAGTCATCAGATCTCTCAAAACTTAAGTTCTGACTTGGGTAATATACACATATTATTTCAGACCACTGATGAGCAGTATATTATCAGAAAAGGAGAGGAGCTTGAGATCTGTTTCCTTCACACATTGGCAACAAAAAAAATCACTGCTTTTTTATGTTCTTTCACACTTCTTGAAACAAAAATACCCTCACAGATGTTTTGTTCAGAGCTCAGCTTGATGGGAAAAGACATATGTGGGGAACACATGAATCAGCATCTCCACACTCAGACTTGTTTACTGCCACTTGCTGTGGAAAGTCTTGGCCAGAAGATAAGGGGCTTTACCACCAGACAAAACCACAGTGACAGAAGTGTGACTCTGTGATTGAGTGTTTTCCTCTGGTTCTAGTACTAGGAATTTCTGTAGTTTTATTTTCATTCCTGTACATCTGTGTGACTCCAGCAGGAGTGAAAGCAGCACTGCATGGCAAGGGTTCAGTGAATTCAGCCCTCAGGTTTCCCTGGTGGAGCCTGGGCACTGGGAGGGAGGCTGGCTGCTGGTAGGGAGTGTGAGGAGCACACCAGTCCACTGCTTCCTTCAGAGTTGGGTACTCGCAGTTCTTCCCCCCCATAGCTGTAATCCCAAAAGGAAGGATTTCCTGGAGCTGTGCTCTCAGTGTCAGGAACGGGAATGAAATTATTTCCTGCAGGAATGGTGAGAGCTCAGTTCAGCGTGGCAAACCCCGTCTCAGAGGTCCCTCAGCAGCAGAGCATTGCCACAGGCATCACTGAATGTGGGAGCTCAGCAAAGCTCCCACAAATCCTTTCAGATTAGAAATCCTGAAAAGGTCATAAATCCCAGTCTGGGATAGGTGTGAGGATGCCAGTCCCAGGCATTTGCTTGAATACTTCAGCCCTGTTTAGAAAGGGAAAGGTTCTGCTGATTTGAGGGCCTTTCTGTGAGTGGCCCCATGAAGTTGGTGAAGTCTTTCTGAAGAGAGAGCAGACAGCCACACAGCTGGAGTCACCACTGGGCACTGGCCTGAGTGGCTCTGTGCCACTGGAATTGTTCAGCATCTTGTGCCACAGTTGTAAAATCTCAGTCTGGGAGAAGCATCACTGCACAGTACCCTGCTAATGTCAAATATTGTTTGTGCTACTTTGGAAAGTCACTGTAAAGGGTACAGAGCAGGGCTGTGGGGCTTGTGCTCTGCTTTTCTCCTGCCTTTTGGAACACAATGGGCGACCTCTGGCTAGGAGACTAGGGCACCTAAATGGCAGCAATTCTGTGAAGTTCCTCACTGGGCTCTGCTTTCTTTCATTAAATCCCAGCATTAACATTTGCTATCCATCATGGGGAGTTGGGAAAAGGAATTCTAACATTAAAGAACTTGAATATCTGAATTTACATAGAGCTATTAATCTCATACTCTGTCCTTTCCTAACTCCAATCCCGAGTCACTGTCTTTCTGAACTGATTGCATTCCATAGGTTATTTCAAAGTGTTTGTCTTTTCCATCTCATCTCAGAGATGCAAAGTCATGGTTTCCCCTTTGAGAAACTTAAGAAAATCCTCAGTTTCTCATTTCTTATTGTATTCAAGTTCCAGTGCAGTATTTTCAGACTAAAAAAGCAGAAATTTTACAGTGACAGTAAAACTGGAAACATTTACTTTAATCTATATTATCTAAATATTTTACTTCTGGGTTCCAAGACATCAGGAAATTCTTCTTTGTTTCTTTTGCTTGAAATCATAATTACTACATTGATAATCCTTCATTTTCAAATTCACCAATTTCCTGTTGGTAGACTCATTTTTATCATCAGTGTCTGGCCAGTTCAATCATCTGTTCCCTGTGGGATATTTTTCTGTGTTTCTGTGTATTTTTTAGTGAGGAAAACAAAAAAAAAAACCAAAACCACACATTAAATAATCTATTGGAAATCTCAGGAGGCTGAAAAAGCCCCATGTTTCTCTTACTCTTTTGTTTGTTTGCTTAGAAATAAAATACCAGAACAGAGCTTCTTTTCCCCTTCTCCCCAGTACAATTTATTTAATAGAATGTCCTTTTGCAAATAATTTAAATACACTGAAAATAAAAGTTAGATTTATGTAAACAAGGCAGGTTGAGTAACCTGAAGGGAGAGTAAGCTGAAATAATCTTATCCCAGGCACAATTTAGACTTTGTTTTGGTGTACTTTAGAAGATATATATTTTTAAGTTATGCTATATTAGGGATTTCTTTGCACATCATTTAACATCAAAATATAAAAGAAACAAGCAAGTTAATGTCTTATATAAATATTTGTGAGTGGCTGACTCTGTGTGTACTTTCAGAGCTATGTTGTATCTCTAAGGAGATGAAAAATTATTATTAGTGCATATTCTTGTAATCTTAATATCACCCCAGAAGAGGAAGTTTTGGCAACACAAAGTCTGTCTTGCACACTATGCCAGGAAAAGAATTGTCAGGAGATGCTTTCTTGTTCTATATTGTGTGTTCTTAACCTGATGAAAGGCAAGGTGAGCATTTTCTCATACCTGGAATGTCAAGGTTTCAAGAAGTCATCAGGAGTCTAGAATATATCTTCTGGTGGTCACCGTGTTTTCTAAAGGAAATATATAAACTAAATCAGGAAAAACTGGCCTGCCTCTTTACCCCATTCCTGAAATGAAAGTGGCAGCCCATATGCTGCTTTAAGATCAGCTGAAAGTAATGATTATAGTGTATCATATTTTGTCTTTCTGAAATGAGAAAATAACTGCACTTGGGTTGTTTTTTTGGGGGATTTTTTTTTTAAACCCAGTAGCAAAACAACTCTTCTCTCAAGGAGAATTTCATATTTTTGAAGATGAAAAACTAAGGGCTGAGAAATACCTTATTTCTTCACTTCAGAGTCGAAAAACCTACCAGAAGAGCTTGGAAAATTACAACATATTCAATGTTTGATCCATTCTGTTCTCAGCCTTAAAAAGAAATGATTAAAAATTCATTCTGAAGTTAGCTTTGCATGTATCCTGTAGATACAAGCCTGGTTGACAGAGTGGGTTCAGATTTGTAGACATCTTTGTACATGTAAGAATAAATAAACAAGAGGGCTGAGAATAGACCAGAAAGTGCAAACCCGTTTGCTGGGCTTTGCTGACAAACTCTCAGGGGTGACATGTAATACATTGCACCTGATGCAAATGTGTCATGGGGAGTGGCTTTAAATATTTAATGTGATTGTATGGGGCAGTTTTTCTCATTAGGGATTAGCACAGATAACGTACAGATAACACAGTTTACTTTGCCTGTGTAGCTTCTTATGATAAGTTACTTCTGAATTTTACTGCTTCAATTACTCATAAGATGAAACCTAGAATAAGCCGTAACCTCTGGTAGCTGGAAACCTGACTAATGATCCATTCTTAAACCTTTACATGTGACTTGCAGCGCTCTTGTGGAAATTGAAATGCCCAGGTCGATCCTTTTTAGCAGAAAATGAGTGGTAGAGGCTTGGTCGCTCTTGAAAACATTTTATCAGGGAAGGAATTCAGAGTCAGACACAGAAATCCTGCCCTTTGCCAGTGTATTCACTGCAAAGTGAGAACACTCTGATAGTGCTGCACTTCTGAGGAGCTACTGCAGTTCAGAGAACTGACTCAACGTTGGCTTTGAGGACTTTACGTTCTCAGTTAATGGAAAAATGCCATAATTAGCAGACTTAGCAGGAGAAAAGCAGTATTAACTTGAGAATGCTTTCAAGCAGCCCATTTATTTATTAGTCTTAAAAGACATCATTAAACTCCATGAAGTAAGAGAATGTGTCCCATCAGAAGCTTAATATTATTCTGTTCCAAGACAAATTTTGGCGATAGTATTTTCACCTTCCTCTTTTTTTCCTGTGAGCTTTCTTCAGTGTAATGATGAGGATTAGTTGGGAGGGCAGAGGCTCCTTGATCAGATGAATGTGATATAAAGTCAATGTCACTCCAAACCCAATGAAAAATGACTCAGGGTTGATGGAGAATTGCCAGTCCCATCTGGTGGTGACACTTATTCCCTAAGTGAAGTCTGAGCTGACTGTACGTGATTTTATTTGGGATGTACCTTCTGTAATTGAGGCAGAAATGACAGCATAGACATGAGAGCATCTTCATACCCTCCTCGCTGCTCTCTACACCTCAGCCACTTTTCTTCAGCACATTTTTCTTTTCTCCTTATTCCTAAATTCAGATTTGGGCGTAGCTAAGAACTGCAGGATGTATTCCTGCTCTGTTAGGGTGAGAACTGAACCAACGGAACAGTCCAGAATGCAGGAGGGAAACTGAATTGTGGGAATTCACCTGGCACTTCACCTAATTCTTCATTCTTTAACTTCTAGGACCTCTCTGACGCATATTCTGAACCTCATCTTCTCTATTTTCCCTTCTTTAGCAGGCTGATGGGCTTGCCTGTTTCAGATAGCAGAAATGAGGATGCAGGAGTGGCCTGTGGCCTCAAGAGTGAATGCTGGTGCTTGGTGTGGTGCTGTGCTTGGGAGCTGGGCGATGCTTTCGCTAGAATATCAGCTGAGCATTGCTTCAAAAGGCAAAGACACTAAGTGAGGGAGGAGGAAAATAAAATTGAGTCATACACACCTAGGCTGTAAGATTTGTTTGAAAAGCAGAAAAGATGACTCAGGGCTAAGGGCTCTGTCCCTGAACAACCGTATTGGAAGGCAAAGAAAGCGAAACAAAAAGCAGTGAATGTTAATTGGCAAGTATTTGATATATGGGATTCTGGTTTTGTTGTCAAAATAGCTTGATATCTACAATGCCCACTGTTGCTCCATGTTTTAATTTCAGCTCTCTGGAGCAAAAAGTTTTAGGGAGAAAATGCCAATATAGTAGAAGTTTCAACACATGAAACATAAATGCATAGAGGGGACAGGAATGGGGGACCCAGGGTTATTTAACATGTGCTGACAGAGCTAACATGGCATGTGAAATCCACATTTCAGTACCTGTCCTGAAGCCTCTGGTTGCCATCAAGAATGTACTGAGACCTAATTTTTGTGTAGACACGCAGTGAAGACCAGCAGCTGTGATTTCTCTAACAGTTCATGCTACCATAGCACTCCACTGCATTATTCATGTTTTCCTGATGCATGAAATATTTGGTGTCAAGTCCAGAACATCTTTCAATTTAAAAACAACCAAAAAAAATTAGAATGGGAGGGAGAGAGTGAGAAAGACAAGAAAAGGGCATCAGGTGTTATGCAGAACTGTCATTAGTTGTGTTGGTGTGACTGGCAGTATGACTGGGGATCTCGAGTTCCTTACAGAAATAAAACCAGAGCAGTTAACTTTTTGCTTCTTTGTTCTTTTTCTGCCTCTGTGTTGTTTGGCTTCTTAAGGTGTTGCTGAAGAACTAAGGATGTCCTTGAATTTCCATTCTTGACTATTAGGTTAGAATTCCTCCTTGTGGGGGTGTTTCTCAGAGTCACACTGTGTCTCTGGCTCCCAGCATCATCCTGACAGTGTTGTTTTGTGCCACATTTCTGATGTTCTCCAACTTACTGCCTTTACACAACCTTGGGCACATTCTTTATTTTCCTTTATTCCTGACAAACCTTCCCACTCCACTTTCTCTGTAGGCTTCAAAATTTAAGGCTGCACCTTGTAGCCTATATGATACCTCTGCATGCCTGCCCCAGCAACTGGGCTCCTGAATGATATTTATCATTAATTTGGCCATTTGGTTCTTCCCTGCTGGTCAGCTGGCAAATAAAAATTCTCACTTTACTGTGCATGTGTTTGAGTTGATAGAGATATTTGAGCATTTTCAGGAAATGCTTTAGTGCACTGATTTTATTGTCCATGGCTTTTTTTTTTTTTTAGTGGTGAAAAATGCCATTCTGGGAGCAAGAGAGACCAAAACCTTCCAACTCTCCCCAGAACACCACAAAAACATTGAGCAGTGCTAGCAGAAATGTCCTCACATAAGTTCAGCCTTTCTGCTCATTCTAAATCTGAAGAGATCACTTGGACACAGGGCATTAAGCAGTTTCCTGTGGTGGTTTGTCAGTCCTTGGTCTCTAGTGAGATTGCAAATAGAGGTGAGAATTTCTGTCAGCTGTGATTGTGCTTTGGAAGCTACAGACGCTCCTTTTTTAGGGAAATTCTGTAATTTCTCTACAGTTTTCTTTTAGTAGTAACTCACTTTCTCCACTCCATCCTAACGACTTGCATGAAAACTAGTTAATGACACAGCCTAATCAAGTAGGTTTGTTTTTTTTCCCCCGGCAAAAATTGATTTATTTCCAGTAATAGGAAGATCTTCAAAAAGCAAAAAAAACCTTTCTGAACTGTTTTGCTAAGGTCTGAGTTGTCACCAGAGAAAGTAAAAGGAAGGTGTCTATGTTTTAGTAATTAATTTTTTCATCTTTTTGGTATCAAAACTGGACTGTGAGGTTTGTGTTTTTTGGTAATACAACCCTCCCTCACTTCCTTCAGTATCTTGGGTCAATTTATTGCCAAAGTACCTGGTGTCTACTTGTTGCTAAGTAGAAAAAAAAATAGAGACATTTTGGGCCACTCTTTCTTTCTCTTCTCTTCCTTTTCTTCTGCCTTGCTCTTTTCTACTGTATCTGTGTTGAATTTTATTTTTTTTAATCTTCATTTTATTCCCAGGCTTAATTTTCCCAGAAAATTAGGGTAAGGCTCAGTGGTCTATGACCAATATTCTGAAGAGACATCTGTGTTGTAGTAACAGTGGGACTGTGTTCTTTGCTCATGTTAACCAGTTTGTGGTAGTGCAGTGCTTTTAGATTTGCAGGAGGGACAGCAGAGCTTGCAACTTAGAGTAGTGATGATAGGGATTAGCCCTTGCTGGATTCAAGTTGTTAAATCAGGTGAAGCCCACAGATCACCTGCTTTATCTCCTATTTAATTTGACTAAGCCAGCCCAGGTTGTCACACCTGTTCTGTGTATGTATGGACAAGGAGAGAGAAGAAATGAAACAGGATGGAAAGGATTTCTGTGTGTCTCTTCTGTTGGCATTGTGGTTGGAAGCTTCCACCTAATATTCTTGCAAGAACAGAAGGCTTCTGTGTCCAAAGCTGAGGTTGCCTGGCACTTTGCAGAAGCACTGTACTTTAAGGAAGAAAGACTCTATAATTTAAAATTCAAAATGGACAATATATTAACTGAAGTATTTCATTTAACATAACATTTTGAAGAAATACAGAATGAGGTAGTAAAGGTACTTCTCTGCAGTTTATCATTTGATGTGGGTCTGTGAAATTGAGGCTTTCCTGGTCTCTTATCTTTTCTTCTATTGCAGCTTCTCTAGCTCTCTTCTGGATTATTTTTCTTTTGTTTTTAACTGGTCTGCATAGACAGCTTGTGAATTGAAGAGTTTAACACTCTGAAAACAGGTCCCCCAACATCTGCAGTTGTAGGTGAAGGACAAATCAGCTCTTATTGGCAACTGGAGGAGCAGGGACCACCATGCTGAGCACAGGCTTGAAATACAGGAGTATCTTTAAAAAAAAACAATTGAATGGCTTCCTGAATTCCCATTTCTGCTTTTTAAGCTTGCTGTGTCACATTAAGAACCTTTCTCCTTCATCAGTTCATTGCCATGAGGATAAATGAGCTGTCACACACTGAGTACTCTGGGCCAAATCCTGCCTTTAGATGTCTGAAATTTTATTTGTGTCAATAGAAGTTTCATCCACATGAACATCCATGCATTTTTGTGCTTGTGGGGTGACATTTGCTTAATATTATGGATTTAGTAGGTGGAGACTGGGAGGAGCTTTAATTTTTAAGGGAAAATCACGAGTTAACTCGTCTGCAAATAGGATATAATTTCTACTTCTTACTTTTTAAATCACCACATGAATTAATGAAAAAACAAATCCACAGTCAAATTTATGTATCTCTATGAATGGATGGTCTTTACAGCTGTAAATTAGATCAGATTTATTTTGTGTTGCACGTGCTTTTTAAAAACCCATGATGTTGCAGCTTTTGTATACACAACAGGTATCTGTTACAGCAAAATGTATTAAATGCAGTATTGAGCATCAGAGGTGGCCAGGTGATTAGAGGTGGACTTGGACATTACTGAATCCAATCAAATGTTTTTGTTGACTTCATTAGAGATTTATTTTTTTAAAGATAAACTAAAGATAACTAAAAATTCATTATCATATTTTATGCTTCATTGCTAACACTGAAAATACAAGGATCTATACCTACTTCCTAGAGTAAGTCTTTGAGAGAATGTGGAATTCTTCACAAGCATTAACTCTGTAAAAATGTATTGTCTTTGCAACAAAGTAAAATCCCACTATCTAGACCAGATAAAATAAAATACATTACAGCACTGTAAAAAAAAAAAAAAAATCGACTTTTCAAAGGCTAATGGAGTTCCTGATATGAAAGTGTTGTATTTGAGAAATAATAGATACCATGAAAAAGTAAATCAGTTTTAGCAGAAGTAGCATTCAGTGAAAGTTCAAGGGGGCTGGGGGAGACTTTGGTGACAAATTTGTTGTGACAATGCTGTAATAAGATGTTTTCATTAGGGCTGTGTTTCCTTCTTCCCCTTGCTGCCAGAGCATAGTGGTTTTGTGTCTGGAAATGAAAAAAAAACTTAACATGACGGATCAAAACTCGGAGAGAATATTTCTATTTACTTTTGGGTTTTTTTAGTTTGTTTGCCTGAAAATGTCATCTACTCCAGTCTGAGAAAGTAAACTCCCCTGCACCAGACCCTGGCAGCAGATTTGTGACAAGGACGCTGAATGTGCTAAACCAACACCAAGATGATCTATAATACAAAGGTCAAAATAAACTTTACAGGGTAAATAGGAAGGATGACAAGTGCAGCTATTTCAGAAACTTTTAGAGTGACTCAAAGCCTGCTGACTAAAATCAGTGGGAGCCAAGACTGGGGCATCAAAGAAATGTGAAGGAAAAGTTTGTTTCTAGAGGTTCTCTTGCTCCCTGTGCTATTCCTTTTATTTTTCTCCCTCCTTTGTACGTAGGGTAGCACTTTGTTTGTTAGTTTTTTAAAGTTCTTTTGTTCATATTCCTTAGTTCTCCTCTTAAAAAGCAACAATTTGAGAACTGAATTGCTTCCATCACATTGGATTGAAAGACAAGATTATCTGGTTACCCTATACTTTGAGATAAAATACATTAGTATTGTTTCCATTTTAAACCTAAAAACTTATTAAAACTGTGTGCAGAAAATTACAAACAGAAAATATTAGCAAATACTCCTGAATAACAAGCATATCCCCCAGCATTAATTTTTTTTCAAGGAAAAAAGCTAAGCAAATCTAATAAATTAATTGACAACTTTAGTTACATCAATATATATTAGGGATAAACTGCCAAGAAAAATTTAATTGAGAAACAAACATGGCAATATTTATGCAGCTATCCTCAGTATTAAAAACAAAAGGACAAACCCCAGAAAATGTGTGATGCATAACGGAGTTCTCTCTAAATGGAATTAGTTGTTATTTTAAGTTCTCTGTGTCACATCACTGTAGTTTGTTAGGATGTGAAGTGACAGGGAAGACTGGGAGGCCACTCTTGCCCGGTGAGTGCCTGTCTGCTTCTCATGCACTTTGTAAAGGTAGCAGGAGTTTCATCTGGGAAGTCCTTGCATAAACAGCCCTGGATTTTTTTAGAGCTGGATTGGTTTGAATCTATGATTTCAAAATTTTGGAGAAAATACGGGTCAGAGAGGGTAAGAGCACTCAAACTAGAAGCTCAAAATGAAAGCAGCATGTCTGAAATCAGGGAAAAGAAGCATTTTCCACCCATCTTGGCCAGTATTCCAAGTATATACTTGAAGGACTTGGCAATATTTTAAGTATCCATTAACACACCTCTCTTTTGGAGTTACTGCCACTAAAAGGGTTCAGGCTCAGGGGATATATTCAGTGTACAGCTGCAGAAGCTGACACCAGGGCCATCACCTGAGCTCTTCTCTGGGTGGCAGCACAGAGGTCACCTGACCTTGGTGGCCTTGGACACACTCACCTCTGGTCTTTAAAAAGGACATTGTAGCTGAGCTGTGGCAAACAGCACAGAATGGCTAAAGCCACCTGTGTCTCCACACAGTGACACAAGCAGCTCTTCCCCTGTCTTCTTTGTCAAAGTCTGCTGTGTTTTGCTGAACAAAGAGGGAAAGAGGAGAGAGAGGAGCTCTGAATTACACATTGCTGGCCTGGAGACGGTCAGGTTTGCACACCGAACCCAATGTATCCAGTGTGGTGGCCATATAACATCCTTTATCAGTCGGGTTCTTAGCTCCAGGGCACAAACATCATTATTTATGCTATGGACGAGGCTGTGTCACAGGAGCCAGGTGTATAAATAATATTTCTGGAAATTAATGGTGACCTTTTGTAATGTAGCCATTGGCAGTAGCCCTAGAATAGATGAATCTGCGGGGTGTGATTTCTACTTGCAAAGAGTGAGACATGCAGATGTATGGTATTCATTATTTTTCCCTACCAGTGTGTATTTGCTGAACCAACACCCAATTTTCAAGATGTTTTTTGTTCCTCTGACCATACTTTCTAGTAACTAGGTCCTTGCTAGGTCCTTATGGTTTATTTGAGTGGTATCAAAAGACATGCTCATTGCCAAAGTGCTTGGAAGAGTGTCAGGTGATGTCAGGTGGTTTCCATTACACGACCTACCCTGTTTTGCATGAGGAGAACAGGCAGGAGCAGTTTGTAGAAGTTAAGAGCTCCCAAACTGCCAAAATGACTTTCAGATTTCAGAGTCTGATTCTGCCTCCTTTCTTGGAACTTTCTGACATCCACAGGTATTCCTTTGGAGTCTGCAATGTTTCGTGAGCTGGAACATCTTTCTTATCCATTTTCTGTCCCTGAAGTGAGGTTGGATGTGTCTCATTGATTCCATCCCCCGAGGGGAGGGTGTGTTATCCAGAACTGCACACACGCACAGGATGTATGCCCCACACAGTACGTAGCCAAGGTTTTAGCTGAAGCTGTAGATTTTCATCCCAGGGTGAAAGGCTAAATTAAGTTTCCTGAAGAATTTGCAACACATTTGAATGATGTCACTGCTATTTTTCTTCCATGTGTTCAGAGACTCTGAATTGCCATAACTTGTTCTAACATTAGCAACCCTTCAAATTTCTGTCCTCTGTGCCATGAGTCCCAACACATTAATCACTCTTCTCTTAGATATTTTTGGGGAAAAGAACATGTTTTCATTTTATTTGCTCTTTCTGACATATGTCAAAAATATGCTTGTGTTTATTATTTTTTTTCTGCAAGGAAAGAAACCTTTCAGCTTTCATTCTTTTCTCTCACAGAAATCAGCAATGTCAAGTAAGGTCTTCCCTTTTTATGCTGATGTAGGTCCCTCATGATAAAAGTAAGCTATGACTCATACATAGGTTACTGCAGAAATATCTCTACACAAATAGGCTGAGGTAAAAGCACTCACTGGAAGCTTCTTTTGTGTGATGTGGGATGCAGTGTGTGTCCTGATTGAAAAACTGGGCAAGGTGTGAGTGGGTCTCATACGAGGCTTTAGCTGAGGACGATTTCTAGTGAAGCTCTGGCACTGATTGCAGTGCAGGGCCACTTCAGGATCCACACCACAGATATCTGATAAGAGATCCCATCCTAAACAGCTGCATCTGGCATGTAGGGTCTTACAGTGAGACAGGTAGCAAAGATGTGGCATAGATGTGCCCAGCTAGAGGAACTGGAAAGGGAGGGATTTGATGTCTGGGAGCACTGCAGTACTTAGAAAACTCTGTGCAGCCCCTTCAGACTGCTGACAAGGGAATGACGAGCTCAGAAAAAGTTGACTAACACCAATTTGACAGAATTTACTTTTGACAGACCATTTTATAGTTTTAATTCCTCCTGAGACTCTTTTAATAGCCTAAAATATCTCAGCTATGATTTTACTTATCCCTGTATCAAGCAAGGGATCAGGGTATCAATGCTGACTTCCAGAGCAGTAATTGAACATCAGGGTCATCCCTGACAAATCCTGTCCATAGGTAGGTGGTTAGGTGATGCTCTGGACTTGTTCTGTATCATTTTGTCATGGCACAGTGATTAGAAATGTATCACAAAATATAACCCTCCAGGCTACTCATGCTGAAAGCGACTAAATAGTAATCATATCATTTTTCTCTTGGTGCATACCTAATGGGAACAGAGTACAAGTAATTATTGTACAAGGGGAAAAACATCTGTTGTGAATACGATATAGGAAAGATAAGTAGTTGAACTGTGTATTTGAGAGTGTTTCCAAGAACAATAAATGAACTATATGTATTCAAGCTTGAAATGTGTTGCTATGGTAGATACATTAATTACTAAAATAGCAGCACATCAGTGAAGAAAAGGCTTAAAAGTCTTTCTGATATTGTGGGGAGAAGCAGTGTGGAGCAAGGGCGATCTGTCTTTTTAAAGTGAATACGTACCTGAATGCTTTTTGCTGGCACAAAGGCATTTTGAGATTATCTGGACTATTTACAGCTCCCTCCTCTTTACCTGCCTGATGCGTGGAGGACTGGGAAGCAGGAGAACATCTTCATACCTGTCCATACCTCCATCAGTCTGTTCCCTTTTTTTCCCCACCTCCTGGTCAATAGGCTGTCTCCCATCCAGCACTGAGCAGAGCCTTGTTTCCAAGGAAGTGCCCATTCTCCCATTTGACAACAAGCAAAGCTGTTATCTGTCACTGAGCCCTGCTATATATGCATATTGAAGAGATTTTTGAGATTTTTTTTTTTAATTGAGCCTCACAGTGACCACTTTCTTTGAAAAAGAAATCTGTCACCTGACTGTGTAAGCAGACAAGTTTCCTTACTGCAGAGGCATTGCAAACTAGTGGAAAAAAGTGTTCTGTCAGTATCTAGTTCCCTGGAAAGCTCATGGTCAGCTCAGGCGTTCAGAGAAAACAGCTGTAATGGAAAACTGTTGGACACTTAAATGGTCATTAGAAATAACTCAGATGCCCCTGCAGAGCTCATAAGCCTTTGAACAGATGTTCTGAACTGAGAACTTGGTGCCAGAGGTGCAATTTTCTCCCAGATTAAAATCGGTGTCAGATCTCATAGTGAATGGCACTATTAGAAGAAAATGTCAGTAAGATCTAGCTCAGCCATTCCTTCAGAGCAAAAAGACAGCTGGAGCAGCAGTGTAGGAACCTCTGTGGGGCAGCAGCAGAGCATTTTCTCAGTTGTTCACCTTCCCATCACATGCAGTTTAAATTTCTTCTTTTGAATTATGCTAAGATGTAAAAAGGCCCAAATGCCACACAAAATTTTGGTTTATGTAATTCTGGGATTAGTGGGAGAAAAAATTGTTGAGACAAAATCCATGAAGAAAATCTATTTTGTAGTCACAGAATTAAAACACAGATATACAACAATGTTCCAGATTAAAAATATATTTATAATTAATGTAAAAGCATGTATAAACACACAGAGTGTGTCTGATGCCAAGTACGGTAGTGGTGCCCAGCTTTTGTGGATGCAAAGGTGATGTCCAAAATGTAAAATGAGCATTCAATGAAATAAGTTTCAGAAGGGCAGAAAGAATGGCCTCACTTCATCTCTGGCTCTGAAACATAACGATGACTGTGTAATTGTCAATGAATAATCTGTATTTTTATAGTTTTTCATTGCTGGATGCCTATGCAGAAACAAGATGGCCTTACAGCATGGCTTGCTTTTACTGTTCCATTCCCTTTCTCCCCACAGAAGTCCACTCCATAACAAGACTGTTATCCATAGCTTTCTATCCATAGAAAGCTGCAGGATGCTTCCTGGAATCCTGAACACACATCTCTTTATCATAAACCAAAAAATAACAAATCTACCTGTCATCAAAATTCTTCTAATAATCAATGTTAACTTCTATAACATTTGCAAAATGGAAATTTATGTGTAAAATATATTGAGGGGGAAAAACCCCCAAAGTTTTTATGGAAACAGGTACTACAAATAATCAAATACTAAAACAGAGGAGAAAAGATTTTAAAAAAAGAGATAAAAGAAGAAAGAGAAAATAATATATTTCTTTCAATTTTTCTTAAAGCTTTGCCATTTCAGCATATGACAGAGTCCAGTCCTCCTTAGCCATATATCTCAGGTATTTTCATATGAAGTTGAGCTCTTATAAAGATGCTCAGTGTTTGTTCAATGATTATTCCTCTTTTAAATACTGTTGTGGTTTCTGTGAACCTTCCATCCAGATAGTTTATGAATACAATACAGTACTTTCATTAAAGGAAAGAGCTGTAAGCAGAACTCTGAAGAGACCTTATTCATGCACAGTGCAAGAGAAGGAACAGAAAGTCAATTAGCTAGCTGTAAAATTCTCGAGGAAAGCAATTTTAGGGGATAAATCCAGAATTGAAAGACTGGAGAGGAAGTGCACTGGGACTGGGTGATTAAAATTTATCAGGGAGGCTAGAGACCAGCGGTTATGCTCCACGAACATACACCATCACCTCCCTAATTCACTCAGCTCTAATAACTACTGCTATAAAAGGACTGTTAATGGAGGGCTGGTCAAACTAGATTGAAGGCACTTGGCCAGACCCCAAAGAGGCTTGGTGCAGCACCCTTTCCATCAAAGTTCCTGATAGTTCTCTAGCCAAGCAGTAGCACAGCTGAATATTGTAGTAGTAGTTGGTTCTGGTGGCTGTGTTACCCTTAATGCTTCATTAGAAGTGCAGCTTCAGTGGCAGAAAACCAGCAGTGGTGAATGTTTAGCTGGTGAAAAAGAGTTGATATTTCAAACTCTAGAGAAAGAATGAATAGCTGCTGTTATTTCATTTTTTTCCTTGTGAAAGATAATGCTGTGACATTCCTACCACTGAAGGAGGTGAGGATATTAGATATTTGCTGTAATAGATTACACTTCTTTTTCCTTCTTCCAGTTTTCTCTGGGGAAACGAATGTGACGCTCGCATTTTCACTTACTCTGCTTCTGACCTCAGTCATATTTACGCATTGGTTATTTTGTTTCTTTTAAGATACATTTCTCTTTCCCTGTCTCTAGTGTCTTGATGTATTTTTCCAAATAAGTGGCTGTCTGAATGAGCTAATAGTGAGAGTCACAGATGGACAGGCTGCACTTTAGAGTTGGCAGACGGGGACTTGAGACAGGAAGATAAATCTCTTTCAGGCTGCTGGGTTACTGGGGAGAGTTGATTAGGGGGTCTCTGAAGTAAACACACACCGCTACGTATCTGAGGAGCGGAGAGATCAGATGATACTTCTGGCTGGATTGAGAGGTGTGCTCAGCTGCCTGAGTCACTGCTGTGGGCCAGTGGGCTGTGTGGGATGGCACAGAGCAGGGTGGCCCACGGGAGCAAAGCTGCTGCGCTCACACCCCTGCAAAAGCAAGCCATGGAATCTGAAAGCACCAGGGAAGAGAGTCAGGGGCTTAAGGACCTGGGAGACAGAGACATCCTGCTTCCAAACACACTCCGTCAATTCCTGCATATTCCCATTTATTGCCTCTTCCTTCTTGTGTGGAAGGAAAATACCCTCTGAACAGGCAGAATGGCATTTAAATGTCACCACTTGCTGTCCTTTTGACTTGAAAGGAAAATGAGAAAAATGATTAGTTATACCAGGGCTAGAGGTGGGAGTCCTTTGCCATTCCCTTCCTCCTCAGTGTCTGCAGTACAGCCCAGAGAGAGCTGTGGCTCGGGCTGAGCTGTGTCTGTTCCACAAGCACACTGACACACCTGCAGACGTGGTCCTTGGTGACACTGGCCTCCCAGGAAATCTGCAGATAAGCAGGAGACCAATTTACTGGTCTGGTTCTTTTAATTCTGCTTCCCAGCAATGCCTAGTGGCAGGGCTCAGGAAATATTATTTTTACCAAAGCTGAGGATTTTGTGCATATTATTGAACAGGCAAGAGTCGACATCCGAAAAAGAAATTAAATTATTTACCCTCAAGCTTTCCCGAAGTCAGCCAACACGCGAAACCTCACATTTTCAGAGCACACAAGGATATGTCTCTGTTCTTTAACAGTTCTTTATATGTCCCTTAAAAACTGCCACTTTCAGAAACATCATATATGTTCCTTGGTAGTTGTAATCAAGGAGTTTTATAACCTTCTTTTAGGAAGACAGAAGAGTGGGAATCATTTGTGCAGATATTTAGTTTTTCTTTTCCATGAATAAGTCATGGCAATACAAGGGGATGTGGTGGGAATGCTTTCAGCAGAGGTGTGTCTCTTCTACAGCATTGTTATGAAATGTGGGAGGTCAGAAAATACCTACTTAGTATATGCATCATTGTGCTAGTCCTTGCTTGTTTCCCACAAAACATCTATGATGGTCTCTCGTGATGTTTCAATTTGAAAAAAAAATGCAAAACAGGAAGATTTGTTTTCCTGACCTTTTAAAATATAATTTGTATAGTCTCAAGTCTTCCACTGTGAACATATTTTGTAACTGCATTTCCTTCCCTTTGTGTTCAGCTCCAACTTCCTTGCTTTAAGGTTCTCCGTTTCCCCCAATAGCAGCATGATCCATGGCCATACACAAGGATCGGACTTTTCCACCTTTTCCTTGCCTGCGTTGGTATTGACAGGCACATGCCTATAAAAAGGAGGCACCTTGTATTCCTTAAGCTGTGTCAAATCCTGAGGCAGTTCTTAGTGACTTTCTTAGGGTACAGAGGAGCAAAGGGAAAAGTTTAACTCAGTGAAGTGACTGTTTCTGAGTCTCAAAGTGAGTGTTGGTGCTTTGTTTGTGTGCCACAATAAGAGGCGGGGGATTGGACTTATCTGATATTTTCACTGTCACATAATGAAACCCTTAAATTGATAAAAAAGAAAATAGAAATTGAACTGAAAGAGAGAGGTAGGTATGTACGGTTAAAATACTTTTTTTTCATTTTGTTTCTGCTTTGGAGTTTGGTCAGACTTTGGCCTGAGCAGATGAAATGCCCAGGAAGTTTGGACATGGGAAGATTCCTGGGACAGACACCATATGGCCTCCCGGTCATCTCTTGGTGGATGTGCCCTCTGTGCAGGCTGAGATCCATATAAACGTGCTTACTAAGTGGCATTTGTTGTTTCTAAAGCACAGAACACAATGATTCCTGCTGTAGCCCATGATCAGAGAGAAATTTCTTTATGATTATTAGTTAAGCATTACTTCAGTATCAGCTGAATATTCACAGCTTGTTAAAAAACTTTTCATGGTCTAAAAGTAGATTAATTTTAAAGGGTTATCCCTTCAAAATCCCTTTAGAGTTAGGGTTATCCTTCTAAGGATAAAAGGATAGCAAAGACTCATGCCTGTCAAACACCCAAAAGGGAAATTACTACATATGGATTTATTGACTTCATTTCACTGGTAAAACCTGCTTTTGTGAATAGCAGTTGTCTCAGCCCCTTGCTGGTCATTGGTTTTTCATGTCCTGCTGACAGTATCAGTGCTGTCCCTGCACCCAAGGGGCAGGTGAGGAGCCCTGGGACTCCTGAGGACCTTGCCAGATCTTTGGTTTTGGCACAAAAAGTTAATCTATTATTTCTATACAACTTCCAGGGAAATGATGATAATTCAAACTCTCTTTGGTCCCTATGTGTAGACCTAAATTTGTGATTTTAATATAGGTCTATGTTTCATTAGCTGGAATCCTCAAATATAACATTTTTAGGTTCTGTGTTTTAAAGGCTCACAGCAGTAAGCTTTATTATTTATTCTTGGAAAATGGCATTGGCAAAAATAGAGGGTGAGCTGTGTTTTGAAGAAAAATCCAGAAGATGAGTGAAATCTTGAGAGACAAAGCGTGGAAGAGTCTATGAGTGTGGTTTTGTGTCTCTTCACACGTTTACAGAAGTTCATAGAAAGGTACTCCCATTGTCACCCACTTAACACAAGTGTTCTCCAAAGATAAGGGAAGACACTGAAAGTTTCTTTCTGAAGTCTCAGAAAGTTTTTTTCAAGCTAATGCCAACCTCCTCCAAGTGTGCATTGATGCATGAGCCTGGCTATAGAGTAGGGACAGTCACCTAGAAATGTCAGATTGGTGTAAAAAAGAAGTTGAAGTTTATTTTCAATGTGTATTTATGCCATACTTCTTAAAAAAAGCAATAACTTTTTAATTTTAATAATAGGCTTTCCATTCTCAATAATTCAAACATTTAATGCTCTATCAAACTTTAGTTTCCTTTTTAATAGCATAAACTGCATAACATGTAGTATAAGGGAAAATATTTTTTACTCTCATATATTCAGAGACACACTTTAAAATGTTTTCAAGTACACTTTTCAGGGAAATATAAATTGCACAGAATATAAATTTCCCTGATTACAACTCAGAACTCATTTAAACACTTAAAGGGAGGAGAAGGTATATAGAGAAAATGTTGCACTTTGTACTGAACCTTAAATCAGACTTTAAGTGTTTGCAAGTGTTTGCGGCTTTCATGGCTTTCATATTGGCTTTCATGAATCTGAGGCCACATTTATCATTCCAGCTTTTTTTAGGATGGTCCTAATGCTAGGTTGCACCACACCTAAAAGAAGGAAATAAATTTCTAGTAAGCAGCCTCTGAATAAACATCGAGAGCAAAACAGTTGCCTGCCCACTTAAATGAGGGCTGGGTCCCAGCTCGGAGCTGGAAGGAAGGTGTGATGTTTTCTAAGGGTGGGAAATGGCTTCAGCAGAGAGACCTTTCTCCTCACTCCTACCCGAACTTAATGCATTGAGGGGTTGGCATTAGTTTTCATAAGCTTTCTGAACCAGCGACATGTGCCATGTTCATCATCAGAAAACACCCATAAGTCACACAAATGGTTTGCTTTTGTTGTTATTCTGGACTTTATTTATAGGATGTGCTGCCTGCTGTACAAACAAGCTGTATTGCTTGAGCTACCGGTGGAGGACATGCAGACAACTCCAAGGTGCACACTTAGTTCCAAATGCTTTTTCTTAGAGCCAGTGACCGTAAAAGTTGCACATGCCCTTCTTCAGTGTTGACAACATACAATTAAAGAATTGCATAAAGAAATCTAACTTAAGATCTTTTCCTTTTGATATCTGTTCAGGATTTCCACTGGTGCCAAGAAAAATTGTACCTATCCCGTATCTACAACAAAGCAGGCTGCACAGGCTAACAAATATACTTTTTATAAAGGAAGGCAAATTTCTGAAAAATCTGTTTGGTTTTTTTTTCCCCCCATTATTTCCTCCTATATCTTTTGGGAAAGTGTACTTGATTCTTCATTAAACAAATTTGCCTTTCTTCATTAGTGCTCATGCTTGACTGGAAAAGCCATCACTGCCAGGTGTGTGAGCCTGGGCTGTGTGATGATTTGCAGGAGGGTAATGAATCAGCCTGGGCTTTACATCTGTGGGATAAATGATGGGCTCCAGCTGAATGTAAACAGTGTGGAGTTCTTCTGTTTTCTAGCATTCTATCAAAACCCTCGTCGTAAGGAAGAAAGAGGTTACTAAAACCTCCAGAAAGTAGGGAATAGGAAAACTTAATGTTGCTTTGCTTTCAACAAAGTCTGAAAACTATTTTCACCAGATTTGTAAAACCCTTTCTTGGTTCATGATCTTTTTCACTTCTAAATATGAATGCTACGTAAAGCTTTTTTAATATGGTGAAAAAGCATTTACTTTTTCTCCTAGTCTTCACAAGGGAATAGTGTAAAAACAAACTCAAACAAACCTTTTTATTTTAATAAAAGGTAGATTAAATTAAAGTTTCAAAAGTTTCGAGTTCTGCTCAGAAATTCTTATTTTTATTTACATTGCCTCTTTGTCACCTTGGAAACACTACTCTATGCAGAATAGCACAGTGGAAATGTGGGTCCCAATTGCTGTTCTTAAATTTCTCCTTTGCAGAACACCTCCCAGAACCTGCAGATGTAGAGGGAAGCTTTACTTATGAGCATTCCAGTCTTTTCCTCCAGCTTTGGTGTTTACATTTGTTAACACTTATTGTTTACAAAAGGGGCAAAATTACCTTGAAATGTACATGCACATCTTGATCCACAGTCACCTTCCTGTAATACAACAAAAACCTTTCCCCATAAGGCAACAAACTGCACTACAAGAGCAATACAGGCTCTCGTTGCTGATGCTGAAGTATGAGGTCTTTCCTGAGACACTGATGTAAGAGAATAGAGAGAGAGACGCATATTTCTGCAAAGCAATAATTCAGCCCTGAATTTTAATATAAAGAACACCAAGGCAGTATCCTGTTATCTGAATTTCAGTGACTGGATCTTTTTTATCCTGTCAGTTGTAGCAAGGATGTGAGAGGTTTCATGAAACATTAATGGCTCTAACTGCAGTCCTCTCCCTTTCCTTTTTTCTTTCCTTTTTTTGTTCTCCTGATGTGATGGAAAATATGAATTTGTGCAGTGGAACTGCTTTCTGCACAGGGCTATATTGCTTGCTTGATCTTGCAGCAGTAACCGTGGTTCCTGTTTGAATTGGGAGCTTCCACACAGGCTGCCTAGGGAGAGGGAAAGGGCTGGAGGTGCTTGGAGAGGAAGATCTTGCTGATGACAGATCATAAACAATTTTAAATACAGTCCATATTTTAGGGACTTTTAAATAAAAGGCCAGCTGGATGCTCTGCAGTAGCCTCAGTCTCATCTGTAGACTGCTGGTTGCTGGCTGGATGAACTGCTCAAAAGGTGAAAAGCCACAGGGGATGTCAGATCCTCTCTCCTCCTCAACCCCCGAGAAACAGGACTGAGAATGGGGTAGAGAGGGACTAAACCTGAATAATTTTCAGGATTCATTGGGTGCAAGGGTACACCAAAGCATGTGGAGATTACTGTACATGCCAGGCACTGCAGTGGGGCTGCTGGGCGAAGTCCTGAGGGATAATGAATTCCTCCAACAGCCAGTCTCTGAAACCTAAAATGTGTGCAAGGAGTTGTTGGCATTTGACTGAGTGCTCTTACATTATAACTTCCAGGGGAGCTTTGTAGGAAAATACATAGTTCTCAAGCCAAGTGAAGAAACCTAGAGGCAAACAAGCATAGTTTAACACAGCCACTGAGGCCAAGCGTGCTTGGAATCCAGTATGTGAGGTGCTGCAACTAGCAAATTCAGCACTCTGATCCACAAGATGCGTGATAGGAAATGTTCCTATTTATTCAGAGGAAGCCTGCTACAAACATAAATATGCATTGTGTGATGCCATAATATAGTGACTATAAGGTGGCAACAGCAGATGTAAGCCCTGATGTGTTTATTTTCATCCTAAGACAGTATGACACTGACACGTTCAGTGACACGGCTGTCACCACACCACTGTGACACGTTTGTGCTGTGCTGTCTGCCATTCCCTGGGACTGGGATATTTGCTAGCAAATGTTCTGCCCTCCATGAACATCATCCTGTGAAACAAACCCACAAGGCTTTGGGGAGCAAGCACACCACCAGTGGCTCTCAGGCTCTGTGCTCTCCTTACCTTAGGCACCTCCATGGCTTGGGAATAGCCTGACCTCCAACAGTTTCCCTTTTGCTGTCTCCAGAAAACAGATGGCAAAATTATTGCGTACTCTTCAGAAGCTGGAGAGCAGTTTTCTTCACTCTGTTGGAGTTTGGGTCTGTCTGGAGGCTCTGGATGAATTCTGGGATATCGGGGTATCACTGAGCGAGGCTGAGGCCTGTTACCCTAAGTACATTTTAATTAAAGCAGAGGTTTATATGGAAAGGTGGACAGGCTGATGAAACATTAGCTGCTTTGTTTTGTTTTTCAATATGCATTCTTTCAGTTTGCTGTGATTTTCTGCTCTGGGAGCTGTGAGGAAGGTTGGAAAGGTGCACTGGGTGTATCATGGCATGTGTGCACCAGGAGTGTGATGGGCTGTGAGAAGGAGCTTGAGATTTTGGGTCTGCACTGGTACAGCAATATTTAGTAACAGCACAGGCTTTCAGCACTGAGTTTGGTTAGTATGGGCACGCTGAACAGCTGGAGAAACAAATGGTGTGGCAATGCAGTGTGCCGCTTAGCCATGGACCAGTGGAGGCTGCTGCCGTCCACAGAGCCAAACTCATAAATGCAGGTGTTAACAGGTCTGATGCATATTTAGATTTCATCCATTAGAATGATCTATTTTGGAATACGCTTGCAAATGAATAATCAAGTTATGTTCTCTGTGCAACAGACTTGACTGCTGGTATACTGCTGAGCTTTGATAAAAAGAACTGCAGAAAAGTAAGGCCCAAAGAAAGTCGATGAGAAATAAAATTCAGCTCACTCTGTCTATGCTCATTAAGGGAGCTTACACATTTCACCATGATTAACTGAGACGCAGTGGTAGAGCTCAATGTACGTGGGAGTTCATTTAGTTGTCTGTAGTTCTACCTTTTTGTTTAACAAATGCTTCTTGATTTAAATGGAAATCTCTAATTGCAAAATGATCTCTGATGCAGCATGTCACAACAAATACACACATTCTGTTGCAAAAAGAAAACTTTGTCTGTTTATATTATTTTCACTATTGTCCCAGGCTTTCTTAATTCTTCCACTTTCCTTCATTCAGCGTAAAGTTCACAGTGTCAGTCTGAAACAACAACGACGAAATGGGATGCCTATTATCAACGAATCAGTGGCATTTACCAGTGGGATTTAAACAAATCTGGTGTAATAATGGTGGATGGTTGGTTTGAAATCTGAGTTTTCTTCCTGATACAACCAGGAAAGGTTTTGATGGAAAACAAATACAGAGAAGGTGGCATTTTGTGATAGGTGACATGAATGCATTTCCCTGGACTTTAAAGAGATTCTCCTCATTGCAGAACCAGGGCCAGCATTAGGAGATTAAGGGTTTGTATGGCAGGCAGTTAATAGAAGGATGTTTGTGGGAGGAATGTCTGGTTGTTCTAGGGTAAAAAATAGAGGGAGAATATAAAGTGAAGGAAAGGAAGTGTAAAACAGGAAAAGCCAGCTAAAAGGAAGGGGAAAATCCTCAGAAATGGAGTAGGCCAGCCTGAGGACTTCCATGCACTGCTGTTTTGAGGAGACTGGATTTGCATGCAGTGTAAAGAATAGTAGAGGCGTCCTGTGCCTGGCTTGGTCTGTCCCCTCAGTGCAGCAGCAGAAATCCCTTCAACATTAATCTGGATTCACTGAAAGCAGTACACGCAGGGGAAATGCTTCTGTTGCTGCAATATTCTTTGGGAAAACAGGAAGCACTTGTAATGGAAAATGTGCAATATGAGTGATAAAGAGGGTCAGTCACCGAGGTTAGGTCCTGCAGCAGAACAACCTTCATTTGTTTTCTGAGTATGAAGCAGGAGGGAGATAATAGTTCCACTCTGTCAAAGCTGATTGTTCTAGAACTAATGTGAAAACCCCAAAGTTGAGGAAACAGATTAAGAGGAAGGACATAACAGCCAAAGAATAGAACATAGATGAAGACAATACTTCCTGTACCATTTATTAAATGCTATTTGTAATTTCAGGTAAGAATATACATGCAAGGCCTGACCATATATAGAAAATCACAGTACACTGAAAAAATGGTTTTCTGATTCTCTTTAGGACTTATTAATAACTGGCAGCTTTATCACAATGTACATTAATTACATGTAGAGCTACATTTGCAGAACACCACAGCTACCATTTAAAGCAAAAACACACTCAGATGTTTGGTAGATCCAAGCGTTTTGTTTGGATTTCAGAAAATGTGGCTGTTAGAAGATTTAAGTAGACCATGAAATAAGACAATTTCCCAGCTGCTTTTGCCTATATAATTCATTCAGCACAGGTGATGAGGAGATACCAAATACTGAAGGAGGTATATTCTTATTGCCCTATGGTCGTTAGGGAGGCTTTTTTTCCATTTGGCGTTAAATTCACTGCAAAGTTACTACTCAGTGTGGTATGTTCAGAATGTTCAACAGATGCAGGGAATTTTGGGAGCTTCTGTTTTGCTGGTTTTTTTTTTCCTTTTTTTTTTCGTTCTGCCTAATATCAAGTCCTCAAACAGAAAAATAATGACATGTTATATAGAATTCATCTTTCATAGTGATGGTCATTGTCATTACTGTATAAACCTGTGAATTAATGTCCTGCCAGATGTGTAATATTTTAAATAATAACTGGCTGTGGAGGCAGGAGGTGTCATTTGCCTCAGGACAGACAGAGCAGAGCTCCAGGTCTGCCCACTATGAAGCGTTCCCAAGCTCATTTTAGATGCTGTGTGGTGCCACATCCTGCATCTGTCACACCTCTTTGCAGCCCTGCCTATGAAGCCTGCACATGAGACAGGGATCACTGCCATCACTTTATGTCTGTGTGGTGGAGCTCCTACTTCTTCCTGAGTTAGTGTGCTGAAATGTTGACTTTTTAGAAATTCCTGGCATATGAATAAGTGCAAGAGTAGCAAGAAAAACAGCAACAACGTTGAATACATTGCTTGTTTCCAACTCAGCTGCTGAGTATGCAATGCTGTTGTTTCTGACATACTGCTATCTTGCATAATACATTCGTATTTTTCTTTTCTTTGCACTGAAAATGAGTTGTTGTGCTTATGGGCCTGTGTGCAACTGGAGCTTCATTCACCATTGCACAGAGCACAGTCCCCAGAGACACTGAGCTGAGCATCAGATTTCAGACAGGTTTTGAGAATGTTTGGGGATCTGTCGTCTTCACACAGCTGCTGTTCTCTGTAACAAATTCGTGTTAAGTACTTGCCCTTAAATGTTTCCATTGCTGGAGATCCAACTTCCAGAAAGTCAGCTGTCCATTAAGTACTAGTTGCACAGTTTTTTGGTCTCATATCCCTTGTTCAGTTTTCATTGAGAAAACTGACTTCAGCTGAGGTGTCCGAGGTATAAATCAGTGTGATAGAAGGCAGAATTTGTCCCATTCCTTTTCAGCCAAATTGTGTGCTTTCAGTGTCTGGAAAACTGTAATCTTCCCTCTTTCTGACTTTTTTGATGCTTACCAGAATCCCCTGAAATGTACAACAGAGATAAAATAGTACACGTTACTTGCTGCCTCAGTGATGTAATCCCACATCTTTAAATGCTTGCACTGCTGTCCAGCTTGCTGTTTGAACATTCTGCTGTTTAAATACTCCTTCTGCAAGTGAAATACCTGTAAGACTGATGCTTAAAAAACACATGCAGGGAGAGGTGCTCTCCTCAAAGACTGAACACCTTTTTTTCCTGTTTGCCTCTTGCCTTTCATTTTTGCTTTCTAAGCAATGTGCTTTTCTCTCCAACCTTTGTACATTATTCATCCTTCTCACCTCATTTTCAAGGCCTTCTCCTGAGCTTGGAATTTTCCCTTGGACCAGAACAGTCTGCCACCGCTTTTCCTTCCGAGACCATCAGTATTCAGTGCTAATTCAGTACCATATTTCCACTGCTGATCAACAGTTCAAAACTTTTTGTCCAAATTGCATATTAACCTGAAAATCTACCTATCAAATGTCAGCTTCCTTTTGAGTCAGCTGGTAGAAACTGATGTAATAGGCTGGAACTGGGAAAGTGTGGTGCCTGGTGGCCTGGGCATGTGCACTGTATTCCTCTGCGCTAATCCAAATGGAAAGCAATGAATACAGAGCACCTGAAAGTGAGATATGATTTGGGTCCCAAGTAAAACGTGCTCTGGGTGCATTCCACATCAGAATGTGGAATATTCCACGCTCCACTCCCTGGGGCTGTCTGGCACTGTAAACAGGCAGCATTTGGGTGTCTGAATTTATGCCAGACGTAGGTTAACTGCAAGGAGAGACGAGATCAGCCCCAGCTAATCCCTGGTCCTGAAGCAGCAGCTCTTACTTTCTTAAAGTGAAAATTGGCTGTGCATAAAGCGTAATCTCTGTGTTAAAGATGGTATTTATGTTGAATATAAGTGATGATAAGCCTTGTGAATATATGGCAGAGTGCCAGGGTGACACCAGCCTGTTCTTGCTCTGGTGATCAGGAGGGTTGCCAGAACTCAGTGCAGGGCAGATATTTACTCCTGTGTGTATGAGAGCCACCCAATATTGTTCCACGTACTCTCATTTGCTAATGCCTATCTTACAGTGGATGGAAATGACTCTCCCTTTCTCACCAAGTAAACAGCTATGCAAACATGTCCTTGGACAAACCAAGCAAACAAAAATAAAAACCCTGATGGAATCCGTGTAATGATGCAACGTGGTCAGTTAATGAAACCACATGGATTCCTGTGTCTGCCTAATACTCACCCAACTTTCACAGATGTTTAGAGAAGGAAAATTTCCTTGATCTGTGTTCAGATCTGGGTTTAGGTTCCCCCATTCTATGAATTTTCTCATTTCAGAGAAAGCTATTGGAGAAGATCAGATATTTTTTAATATCTTTTTTTACTAAAGGTTTTGGGGTGCAGAAAAATAGCCTGTAACCACTTCTGCCTACTTCTTTATTATTTCAGTCATTTAAGCAGCTATTCTTAGGTTCAATCAAACAAAGCTTTCCTGTTTTCCATAGTTGCATAATTAATCTGTAAGAACTTTGACATTTCAAAGAATGCGCTGTTCCTAGCCTTTGCTGGTATCTGCATATTTCTCTCTAGATTTCTGGCCTGATATTTACACTTAATGAATGAACATGAACCCAGACTCTTGAGGTCTGATCGGGTTTTTTGTGATTGACTAAGCCACAGAGGATAAACTTTTAGGTATTGTTTCCTTTATTAATATCTAGTCTGGTCCAAACTGTGGTAGTGAAGAATTTGCTGGATCCTTTAGAAGTTGTGAACAGTTCAGGATTTGGGTCTCTTGGCTGCAATAGTGAGCAGGAAAATTTTCCATTCTGGTGTTGTCTGCCATGCCTCAAACTGGTATAAATTTTGTTACAGCACAAAGCTTTGTAGCCTTGTGAGGACCATGAGTGAAAGAACAATGAGCCAAAGCTGGGCATTTCTAGGCCCATACAATGAATGGAATCACAGTTAGGCCATTGGTTGTACATCTCACAATGTGTGGTTTTACTGGGAGATGGCTGAGAAATCGAGAAATTTACTTTTGATTACCTTCTATCTTGTTTTTTCATGGTAGTGTGAAGACTGGTACTGCTACCCCAAGGCATGTGGTACAGAAATAATCACATTCCCCCAGTCTGTTGAAAATGCAAAGAAAAATCAGTGTACTTTTTCTTCCCTTTTTTTTTAATATTCTGCTATGCTAAAGGGAATGGCGTGTTTCTCTCTGAAGAGCAGTTGTTTAAGAACAGTATTTGGTACCTGAAGCCCAATGGAAAATTGCAAAGAGTTGCCCTTTGTACCATGAATTTCAATCCCCAGGTACCCTTTAGGAAAGAAGATAGTGTGTAAGTCAGGGCAAGGATCCAATGAGATATTACCCAGAGTGCAAAATCCTGGGCAGTATTTATATAAAATCCTGGGTAGTAATTATATAATATAAGACATTGCACTTCCTGGTTAAACTTGGGTTAAACATGTGTAGCTGAAGAAGGTACATTACCTCAGCATTTATTGATGTGTTTATTTAGGCAGCACTACTCCCCTCATGGATCACCTCCTGGATCTCTGATATGGCTCTGTTCCACTCAGAATAAAAACAACCACCTCCTTGATGTTGTTCCTGTAACTGTGGGTCTGCTGCAGGGAACAGAGGTGATTGACATCAACTTCAGTGGTCTTTGGATTCAGCACAGGAAGAGCTGCAGAGGATCCCTGGAATGCCAGGATTTAAAATGCTGTGTAGTACTGGCTGGTGATCAGCTACTGATGAGGTACAGACTGTACTTGTTAGCAGAAACATTTTCTTCATGGCTGAAAATCTCCCTTGGGAGGCCTTAGCAAATCAGCCCTCAGGAGGCTTCAGTGCAGCTACAGGAACCATCTCCTCCCACCTCGGCACCTGCGGGCTCTGCTCTGTCCTGCTGCATTCCAGACAGGTTTCTGTGGCACCACACCAGCTCGGCTGTTGGCATGAGCAGAAGGGAGCTGCTCAGCAGCAGCTGGCAAGGGCATCCCAGCAGCCCAGATCTAACCTGGTACCAGACACTGAGCCCACTGATCCAGAAAGTGTTGTCATTTCAAGGTTAAGTGCACAATCTGGAGATGTTACGTGGGAGAGCCATTCCCATGTTCATAGAGTGTGTGCCTAACAGGTATTTAGCTTTGCTAAATACGTACAACTTCCCTTCAGTAAGTAATGCTGTATGGATGGAGTGCTGAAAATGTTGTTTATGGATAAGAAACAAGGTAAGTGTTTAAGAACAAGCCTTTGTGTGTGTGTGTGTGTGTGTGTGTGTGTGTGCAGATGCTGGTGTTGAACTATCAGTGAAAACAGTCCTTTAATAAATATGTGAGGGTATTTCATTGAAATCACATATAATTTCATACCCTGGTAGCTCCACAAAAGGCAATGGAGTGGTCTATGCTGCTAGAATAAAATCAAAACATTAAACATAATCTACTCATAAAATCAGGGAAAAAATGCTAACTAGTTCTCTTTGGTCTCTGTATGTGAAAACCTTCTGTCTCTCCTTTAAAGGCATACACACAGACTCTTCCAGGGCAGAAAAACTGGAATTAAAAGTGGGAAGAAACTATTGTTGAACAGAAAACTGCACATGTTGCATTTCTGAATATATCTTAATCTTTGACTATGGGGGCAACACTCAAGAGTGGTTCAGTTTTGGGTTTGTCAGTCTTCTGGGAAGAAATTGTCACCATCTGCAAAGGCAGCAAAAAGTCTGATAGAATATTTATAAGAGTATGTTTTTGTTTTACTATATAACTCTGATAAAATCATTTTCCTAATAACATGTAGCAGTTTTTATAGGCAGGAGGTGACATCATAAAACATTTTCATGAGAATTAGGTGAAGGTATTTGTAGAATCAGTAATTCATTCTTAAATACAATAGAGAATAATTCACTTTTGATCATTCAACCAACAATCTGGTTTTTAGGGGGTTTTTTTGGTTAAAATAGATGAAATCTTGCATCTGGATGTTTTCAAAACATCATTAGATCTGCTATCTTTAATTTTTTCCTCGTATCATCTTAGAATATACTCTAGGACTGACAGCACAGACTAATCATGAACAAGATGCACACACAGAGATAAATTCAGTCAAAAAGGGTTATCAGCTGGTCACTGCTAAATTCGGATTGCACTAAAATGGAAATTCTTCAAGTATATGACAATTTTGTTGTTCTTCATATGTCAGTGAAGTAGCAGTGTGTCCAATGCAAAAGCTTAGCTTTACCCCTGTGTAACTGAGCCAAGAATTCTGAGTGAAGGAAAAACTCCTGAGCAGTGACACTAACATCTTTTTCACATGCTGAGACAGAGCTCTAATACGATTATTAAACACGTCATAATATTTGCGACACAGATGTTCGTTTTTGCAGTCTTTTAGAGAGGTTGTAAGAAGTAAACTTAGAAACCTCATTATTCTTTACTTTCTTTCTGAATCTATTGCAGGTAATAATTTTTTCTCCCAACAATAGGATGTAATTTTGTTATGGCTGGTCTGAATGTGCTAACAGGCATGACTCTCTAATAGCATAATAGATCCATAATAGATTTAGTTAATCTTCTGCTGTTGCACTGTCTCTGAGCTGTGCTCGTCAATTGTAGTGAAACAGCACAAGATTATATGTCTTGCATTAAACTGCTCTTGCTGGGGTCTGGCCTCATGTAGGGGCTGCCCCAGTGTCAGGTGAAGTCAAATCACAGCTCCCATTAACGTCACTGCACAAAATCTGTGCCAGACAGCTGCTGCTGTTGTAGGAAGGCTGGGAAGGTTTGTGTTCTGGCTTAGTGGGATAGAGGGGAATGATCTGTCAGGCCCCTGCCCCAAAGAACACACAACATAAAGAGCACAAGAAAATGGGCAGAAGCAGGAGGGGAGGATCAGTGTTGCGAGGGCAGTTAGATTTCCTGCCAAAAAATGCCAGTGTTTCAGATTGTCCTTCAAATTTTAAAGGATTACATTTGACTTAAAAGAAATTACTAAAAATTGCTAATAAATATGGAAATATTTAATTTCTTAGCATTTTAAATATAAACAAACAGTAAAAAAAAAAAATCTCAGTATCATAAATTGGGTTAGGCTGGGGATATGGTGTATGGAAATATTTCCAGTTCACTTTGTTCAAAATCCCCCTGAGCGTCAGCTCACTCTCAAGTATCAGCATTGCAGTGTTTTAATACCCAATCTGCCTTTCTTGCTGATGTTCTTCAGACAACTTGCACGTATAAATTTCAATCAGCATTCTCTACAGGACTTTTTAAAAATACTACCGAGATCAATTTAAAATAACATTTCCAATGAAATTTTAAGCTTCCTACAATTATTTTCAAAAAGTACTTCTCGTATACAATTATGTTATTAAATTGTTGTCCGTATCATAAAAGGGAAGACAACAAAATTGCTGTTAAATGAAAATATAGAACAATTTCGTACTCATTAAAGAGCAGGATTGCAGAAATGGGATCTTGATATGACACATCAATATTAATTTCTACAAAAATGTACCTGCTGTATATTTTGGTTTGTGTGCTTGCTAAGCTCTGAAATTCTTCAGGCTGGCCTTGTCTTCAGAAATGCAGGAGTTAGGTTCACTGAAATGGAAATGGGGAGAAGTGTGTGGGAAGCAGGTGGATGTAAAGAAGGGATACACCCTAACACCCGCCCCAGCACAAAGAGACCACTGGAAAGAATAAATTTGCTCTCCCTTATTAGATTCCTCTTCCTTATTTTGCTGTCATCCTCCCTCCATCCCCCTAACCCCCATTTGCCAGGCAGGTACATCCTACTCTTTAAGAAAAGCTTTTTCAGCTCTCCTCTGCCCAAGCAGAGTCACAATCACCTTGTGCACGTGGCTCTGCTGCAAAGCTTGTGACATGTGCCGGGATGATGTGCCAGGGTTTAACTGAACGCTTTGGCCAAGGGATGCTGTTGAGGTGATACTGCCTTGGAGCAGATGAGGCTGGGGGTTCTCAGCAGCTGATAGGAGCTTCCCAGAGGCAGAATATGATGCTAATGGAATTCTGGGGTTAATTAACCCCAGATAATGAGGTTAATTAACAGGGTAGCAGTCAGAAATAGAATATGACAGGTTACTGATGGCTTACCACGTTCTTGTATTGTGTCAGAGACAGCTCTGCATGTCAGGAGATGGGATTCCAGACCAGTAACTCATTTAGGCTTCACTCTCATCAGCAGGAAATAACTGTTTGATTAGTTTCAGTGGTGAGGAATCATTTGGGTGACAGTGATTACAAGATGAGTAGGAAAGGAAGGAGTGAGAACAGCAGGACTAGATGTAAAAGTCGTCACAAAGAAAATTTTAAGAAATGGTTAATAAGTTGAGTTTCCAGGTCATTTTGGGGATTGAAGTGTACAAAATGCTAAACCAAACCAAAAAAATCCCTACAGTTGTTCTGAGGGATTGGGCTGGAAGAAAATCAGTGACTTCTCTGATGAAAGGGAGAAAGAAACTGAACAATCATAAGGACTGCAGCTCCGTCAGGAGTTTAGAAAAGACTGGACAGTGAAGCAAAAGAATAAACAAGGTAAAAATGAACCAAGTATAAATAATACACAAGGTTAAGGATGATTGGCATGGACATGCTGAAAGAAAGCTGGAAAAGCTGAGGCCCAGAATTAATTACCAGAACAGAAAATCTGAGTAGAGGGCTGGCATCCTCACGGAGTAGATCTCAGTGCAGGAACAGCAGCCAGCCCAGAGCAGGGAAGGACTGAGATGAAGAACCTGTAGGCTTGAAGTGACAGGATATGAGGATTTTCATCAGACTGAGGAAGGATTCCTTCTCACCCCTTGATGTACACCCCCACTGAAAAAGCAAGGCTGTGCTCTTGCTGGCCTGGAGATTCAGTGTGGCTCACCTTACTGCTGAGCAGTCTGTGTGCAGCAGCCAAGTTCTCCCTGCCTTGGGCCCTCTCCTACAGCCAAACACCATTATTCACAACAACAGTGAGATGTTCAAGAGTTCTGCTTTTCTTTCAAACATGATTTAAATTTTTTTTTTCAGGTTTGGGGGGTGGGTGTCTGCCAGCTGTTTTGCAGAAGCATTGTCTCTTTAGGAAGCCGGGATAAAAAAGAATCGGGAAAATTGTAAGTCTTAGCTGTAAAAAAATAAAAAAAAAAATCAGTAAATTTCTTCACACCACAAGAATAACTTGAGAAGCCTGCACTAGTCTTTCATTTAATTGAAACAATATCTAGATCAGCTATGATGTGCTTTCCAGATATCTTCAATTGAATTGTGGGGAATTCTTCAATAAACCCCTGTTTGTGGTTTCTGACAGCCAGGAGATTTGTCCAGCAAAAAATGGTTTAAGTAAAAATGCAAATACGCAAACCAACTCTCAGGCTGAATAGGTTGCAGCACTTCCAGTGAAATCAGCATGATTTCTAAAATCTGTAGACAAACTGCAATTCCTGGCTTGTGCCAAAGTGTGCTTTATGGTGTTCCATAAGTTCATAGGAAGCCTCAAGTAGTGTTGTCCTGCATGGCTGAGTGTGGGGCTGGCACACATCTTCCTGGAGAGGTTTCAGCTCAGGGCTCATGTTCTGTGAGGAGAAAATTGCCACTTCCCAGCTGCTGATCATGGTCATGCGTGGTCTGAAAGAGACCCAGAGATGCTGAGGAGGTTTGGGCCCGATAATATCAGGCTTTTTCTCTTTGCTAGTAAAACCAGTTATTCTCACAATAAGATGCAATGCTTGCCAAAAGAATAGAAAATGGCAATTTTTGCCATTTTCCCAATTGCACCTTAACAGGAGCAATTTGGGAAACTGGAGTCATTTTAGGAACACACTCCAACACGGCTGGAAGTGCATTAAAGGTGTTGGTGTTTGACTTTGTTGAAAATGAGGAGGGCTAGCAATAGCAGTAGCCAAGTTGAAAGTGAGTGCTGGACTAAAGGAGCTCCAGCACACCAGCAAACCTCGAGCAGGGTCTGAACAGTTGCTGCAGTCTGAGCAAGGAGACTTCAGGGTAGTGTTGCATTTGTCCTTTCTAAGCTTTAATTTTTAATAAATATGACTTCAAAGATTCATTCATGTCAACTCATATGTGTATCTTTGCCATTTCCACCCAGCTCTGTCACTCCATGTTTAAGTAAATACTGTTTGCAGTGGTGCTCCTATGACAACCCTGGTGAGTCAATGGCAGTAAAGGCCTGGGACTGGGTTGATGTTTATGAGATATTGGAGTCACATCTGGCAGAAAAATCACACTTCAGTGGTTGCAGAGAAGATGAGCTGGTGTCTTGGAGATATTGTTGAGACTGCTAGGAGTGCATTGTGGAGCATTAATACACGTTTCCTGCACAGACAGTGTCTGGTACTACATGAATCTTAGCAATAACACAAGGAGTGAATGACAGCTCTGGAAACTGTGATTTTTTTTGCCTCCAGCACAGGCACCACCTAAGCAGTGGCTTTGAGTCCCTTTTCACTGTCCTTCTCATGAAATGGAAACCCCATTTTTCTGCCTTCTGCTCATTTGTTACCGTGGCAGGTGACACTCCAGGTGCCCCTCCCTGTCCCATGCTTCCCGTGCCAGGGTCACCAGCACAGCCACGGTTGTGGGGGGTGATCATTACCTGTACAGATACACTTCTCTATTATTCTCTATTACATTGTTATTATGAATAGTTCAAACAACACATCATCTTTAAAGTACAGAACCAGTACATTTTAGAATCCATTAGCCCTTCAAAAATAATTGGATATCTTCTCATCTTTGTTAATTTGCAGCCTTCGGTAATTCACACTGGGTGATCTAGTCATTAGTGCAAATTATATTTAAGAAGTAAAACTTAAATATATTCCGTTCTACAAAACCTTCCAAATACGGTAGGAAAACAGTTGTGCTGCCAGTTACTTGATTTGTGTGGTATTATGTTAAAGAAACCCTGGTAGAATTTCATTTGGTGCTCTGGGTTTATGGTGTATCACAGGTTATGTTATTCTCGAAGAAATAAAATTTAATTATAACTGAAACACTAAAACAAGTATTTTTAAAAAAAATTTGCCAAAAAATAAAGATATTTAGTTATTTTCTTTTTCTCTTTCAATATCTTGTTGGAAAGAAGAAACCATCTCTCACTGATTTTTTCAGAGTGGAATAATAAACCCACAGACAGACTTGCAACACTATTGTTAAAGACCATAGAATTACTGTTTCAAAGAGCTCCACAATTGCTACAGTAAAAAAATTCTTGCACCTCTGGTGCCTGTATAATTTATTTTTGCCATACAAATAAACAGGTTTTTAGCTGCAGAGTACAGGTAATAAAGGCGTTGTCAGATCAGAAAAGAGGGCTTTGCATTAACTGATTCTGAAAATATAAGTTGATGTTTTTAAAATGGATAAAATCAGAAGAAAAAATCCTTCTGCAGCTCTGCAGCTTTGAAAGCAAAGAGTACTAATGAAGAGAAGGAAACTGAAGTTACAAAATAAGTTGAAGGAAAATAAGATATCAGAGGATGTTCTTGTAGATTTAGGGCTGACATAAGGACAAAAATGCATCTACAGATCTTTACTTTTGTGTGTGAACCATTTAATACAGGATCCCAAACACGGCTGGTGATAATAAAGTGTAAATTCATGACATACTTCTTCAAAGCAGCAGTCAGAAAATGACAGGTAAAAAACGCAGCCCTGCTATTTCCAAGTTTTTTGTTTGTTAGTGGTTTGGTAGCTCTAGGTCAGAGTCAGGGCAGGAAGGGAGGCTACAAATTAAACCTGCAGCATTTAGGATGCAAATCTCTGTTCTGTGTTCTGAAGAGTGAAAGGACAATTTTCCTAAGTAATGAAACTGGCACAGCGGTGCAAATTCTTCTCTGTTCCTTGTCCTTCTGTTATTTATCAGGGAAATTAACAGCTGTATTTACAGCCTCTGAAGTACTCGGCTGAGGAGGAGTCCTTGGAGACTGCAGAAAGACTCCTGAAAGATGGCACCTCACACACCACTCAACTGTTAATTCAAAGGAAATAAGACATGAAATGAGAGCAGATTATGGGCACAACATCAGCATGGCAGCATCTGCAACAGTATCTGCCACTGCTGTTGGCATGTGAGACCCAGCACGATCAAACAGCTCTGTCACGGTGGGTTGGGTGCACCAGCTCCCACATGCTGCTGCCAGCTTCCCAAATTGTCACATTCCTCTGTTCTTTATGTTTCAGGACTAAAGGTTTTTTTCCACAGCCTTCTGAAAATGGGGTATGGAGAATCTAAGTCAGCTAAGTGTTTGTTATTTCTATATCATGGGTAAATATATATGATATTGCTCGGTTTAAGTACCACCTGTGCTGTGTTTAAGCTACAGCAGGGGTTACTGTAGGTCACAGGGCTGGCAAGGGGAAGGAGGAAACTGGTGACAGCAAATGTCAGGTTTTTTCCCCATCTAAGAAATAAGAGAATTTACAAGGAGACCCACTACAAATTAACCAATGAATGGACGTAGTATGACCTCCCTTACCCTGTCCTGAGTTTCTGTCTTTCTGAGAGAGCAATCGTTCCTCTGCTTACTTCAGGTGCTGCAGAGTAGAGTCTGGGGCTGCCCCTCACCACTGTCCCAAGAATTCACACAGCAAGTGCTTGCTTTTCCTCTTGAACTCAGTAAGAAGCAGGTGTTGAGCCTTCCCAGCTTGAATGTGTAAGGTGAAATGTCTTCCAGGATACTTAGGGAATTTCATAGGGTCACAGAATCACAGAATATCCAGAGTTGGAAGGGACCCACAAGAATCCATAAAATAAGAGGAAGGCAACCCTGCTTTTTGGTAGCAGTAGTCAACTGGCAGATTAAATCTACAGCAGCTATGGGAAGCTGGCCCTTACAAGGAGCATTTACAGCCCCTTTAATCTGTTCCAGAGGAAGCTCTGTGCTGGCACAAGAGTGGTTGTTCTAAAGGTGTTACAAGCAAGTTTCTCTATAAAGTGGGCAGAGAGGTCAGTAAATGACTGGGAACTATTGCAAGGACCATATAAATTTTGTACTGGCCTCCCCTAAACAGTCACCTTCAGAAAGAAACTAAGTTTTGTAATATAGCCCAGTAAAAAAAAAAAAAGAGATGAATTTGCCAAGTCAGAGACTGTCAGAGACAGGAAGACGCTGGTATACTGGACAAAATAATACAGATTTATTCACACAGATATGGGGGAGCAAATCCCAGCAGCTTATTTATCATCAGCTAGTATTTGCCTGTGTCTCTTAGCATAGTTGTATTAGAAGATTGTAGAGTTCAGCAGCTGATAGTTTGTACTAAATCTGCCTTTGCTGGCCATGGTAAGTCTGACATAATTGTGTCAGACAACAAGCTGCCAGTTCATGAGCATATGCTTAAGGCATTGCAATGAATTATGGCACAGCCTATCCCCATTATCCTCAGTCTAACTTGCTGATTGAAAACAATATAATAAAGTGTCTACTAAAATGGCAATGGAGGTCAGACTGTGACCCATATTTAATGTTGTTAAATTACAGAATGACATCAGTGGAGCGTGGGTTGTCATCTGCTGACATCTTGTTCAATAGAAAACTGAAAACAGGGTTGTCTGGGCTGCTAGAAGTGTATGTCAGAGTCAGTGGGTACTTGTAGACGTGCAGATCGATAGATAAGACAAAACAAAAATACCCAGTGTGATTTAAGGGCCCAGAAGCTGCAGCTGCCTCAGAAAATGAAGTTGTGTATGTCTGTGCTGGGCAGCCGTGGCTGCAAAGAGAACAGTTGTCAAAACATGTAGCCTTGTCTAACTGTGTGTGTGTCATCACTCAGGTGTGTGCTGGGGAGAACCAGGTGACCCTCTTCCAATGCCAGCAGGCACAGATACAGTGAATTGGTGCCACAGAGTTAAAAACTCCAAGGGACTGCAATGAACAGGGTCTAGAACAGAACAATTGAAATCAAAAGACAAAAAGGGAGGAGTGCTTTTTTCTCAGGGAGTCAGTGCAACCCCAGTCTGAAAGGGATGGCTGTGTGGTCCTGTGTCTGCACTCCTCTGGAGAAAGCTCCATGTCATTCCAGGAGAGCCATGCCTAGCTCCCATCAGGTGCATCCTCCCTCTGCCATTGGAAATTACCTTGTCATTACTGCGTGGTGCTGTTCCTTACCTTCAGAGGGGTTCTTAATTGTAATGGCTGTTTAAGCTTGTAGGAAATGGCATTTTCTTCTCTTTCTGTGGAGTCTGCTTTGTGCAATGGAGAATCAAACATTGAATTTAATCAAAATATGTTTTCTCTTGGATATGATGGCTCATCTGATATGTTTAACTATAGTCACCATTTCCTTTTCTGCTCCTCCGTTCTCCCCCAGAAAGGAAAGGAGATTGTCAGGACTGTCATGGAAGTTGAACTGTCAGCTTGTAAACTCCATCAGGTTAGATTATTCTTTGTTACATTTTTCTCCATAGCCTCATACTTTGGAATAATATGCTATATAAAATGTAGGGACAGAACTGAATCTTTAGGAAGCAGTGATCATTCAGTAGATATTTCACTCCTTTCTCAAAAGCAAAGCCTTCAGGGTGTTCCTTGGGGCTTTTTGTTGTTTGTTTGTTTTTGTTTTTTTTTTTCCTGAGCATATGTTTATTTTCAGAACCTGGAGATACACAAAAACAAAAAAAAGAGAAGGAGGGAAAGAGACGAAATGGATGAGACAGATCTTAAGGTGTAGAAGCATGCAGACCATGAGGTTAATGGAGGCACCAGCATCCTGCCTAGCTGTGCTAGATCACTAACACTGTCTCAATGGTGCCATTTCAGAGTTGTTCTGGGACATCAGCTTCCTTTAAGAAATGCCCCACCTCACCACTGACCTTATTTTTTGAACATAATGTTAGAGGATAACCTAGAGGATAGAAGGTAATGGATGGGAACTAATTTAATCTGAGCAGTTGTGAGTGTTGGATGAAGCTGTTCTGACTGCATGTTGACTTTTCAGGTAGTGTCAAGGTACAAAGTTTTGTTCAGATTTCAAAACTGCCATCAGTTCAAATTGCTGTGACAACACATCGAGTCAAGTAAGGATGTTCCAAGCCTCTCCCTTAGCCATCCTGACAAAGCTGCTATTTAGCATCCCCAAATGCTGGTGTTCATTTCTTGGTCAAATCAATCTGGGTTTCAGATGTGACAGAAATGCCATGCAGGAACTGAGATTACTAATATTTTTTGTTGCAGTTGGTTTTTCCTATTTCGCCTTCAAATTATGACTTCAGAGAAAATCTCTTTAAAAATGCAGCTGGGTTATACTTCATGCCATACTGCTGTAGCTTCATTAATTTGATGTTTTCCCTCCTTATTTCTGTGTTAGTATCAAAAGAATACAGCTAATTATTTTTGCAACATGGAAACAATTCTGAACAGGCCACACTTGCCTCTAGCATATACTCTCAACTCAAACTAAATATGTTTTGATATCTAAAAGAGTAATTAAGAAAAAGTTCCTTTGTTATATGTCTCCATTTTATTGGTGTTTGAAAATGCTAATGGTGAAATATATCATAAAAGAGTAACTTAATTGTGCTTGGAGTCCAACAGAATATAGATAACACAGGTTTCCTCTACAAAATTAGGTAGTTTGTTAAAATATCAATGTATTAACGAGACATCACCAAGTGGTTTGGTAGCTATTGTGGAGAGTGCTGAGGGTTTCTTGCTTAAATAATCAGCTTTCTACTAATGATGATTAGTTCTCTTAGGAGGGAGAAGTAGCATTAGAGAAAAATATCTTTTTTGTCTTTTATGTATCATTTTCCGATGTTTATAAATTGCTTTATAGCTCATAGTTATAAGTACTAGTGATTAAAAATATTGGGCTATAAAGTCAGATTCTTTTAAAAGTAAGTTGCTTTCTGGGGTAGAAGCATATGTAAGCATATTTCACAGTATCTGAAAAAAGGTGAAAATTTGTGAAAATATAGATCTTAATTACTTGAGTAATGTATTTTTATGTGCCTGTGATCTATAGTGCCAACTGCTTGCCAAACCTCATGTCATTTATATGATCCCATCTGTAATATAATTGGTTTCAACTACAGACTGCCCACACAGGGAGTTAAACATGCTCAGTGCTCTTTTGGAAGAGGCCCCATGTTGCAGAGATGATGGTTCTGGTGCAACAACACAGTTTTTGTGCTCGTGCCTTCAGCCCAAAAGCAAACCCCTACTCACAAGTGTAACTCGAGTCAAATACTTGTTTTAGGTTTCTAGGTTTAGGGCGTATTCCAAAAATGTCTTCCAGCAACTGCTGATTTGGCTCTCTCTCTTCAATCCAGTCCCCAGTTAATAAGTTTCCAAGTAGTTTTGGTTGTTTGCGTCTCTTTGTGGCATCTCAAGATACTGGCAGGGATAAAAGGTCCCCACTGACGGGTTGTGGGGTCTTGTGAGCATCATTTCCCCCAAGCACTCCTGGGAGCTCCAATGTGTGCTCAGGAGTGGCACACACATAGGTGACCACAGTGTTTCTCAGCCTCCCCTTCTCCTCGAAGATATTAAACTCTGCCATTCCTCTTTCCAGACTTTGTCTGCATCTCTCTGGGTTCCTCAGCCCTCTCTAAGGAACTAAGTTTGCCAGGGGCCTTGTGTTTTCCAAGCTACTTCCATCTGGATAGCATCCTATAGCTCACCTTCACTAGGAAGTGACAATAGGTGTCACTCCCTTGCTTGTGACGTGGTGGCTAGGATATGGAAATCACCCTCACAGAGCATATGGGAGTGAGAATCACAGAGAGCTCCTTAGTCCTGACGTGGGATCCTTTAGAGATAACACAAAAGAAAATAAAAGATTTAACCTGAGGGAACTTACTTAGTGTGGCTTAGGGGATGGGAGGAGGCTCCAGGGCACAGAGGGGAAAACTGTCAGGCTGGAAATAATGGGGTTACAAAGATGAGAAAAGACAAACCTGATGTGACAGAGAAGGCTTGGATATACATTTCAGCTTTGAGTGCTTGGACAAGCAGAAATTTCTACTGAAATGGCTACTTCCATTAGCAGGTTTTCAAGGCAGCACTCTGAAAACAAGTGGTTAAACCAGCAGTGCAATAAATATTTCTCAAGCTACATATGAGAATCTTCATCTTTCCAGGACAGAGAGCCTCCTGCACTGAGTGGAACTGTGGGATCTAAAAATAACATGCTTTGTTCCCTGCTGTTTTTGGAGAGAGCCAACAAGGAAAAGCTCTTTTACTTTGCCTAAAAATGGGTAGCAGGTCTCCCAGTTGTCTAGGGAAAGGAGAAGGGAGAGAAAAGAAGATGGAATTTGTGTTTTAACTACAGACAGGGGAAACAGATGTTGGCAGAGTTGAGTACTCAGAAGTACAGGGGATAGTCAGGCAAAGTTGCTGGGTTTGAGTTTGGTTTTTTTTTTTTCAGAGAGGAAAAAAGGGCTCTTTGTTTTGTTTGTGTGTTAGCTCGGCAGGGACAGCACTGGGGGAGCAGGGAGAAGAGGAGGCCTTGAGACAGAACATGAAAAGGAACACGAGAAGTGCCCTAGGGTTTGCTCTACCTCCTCACCAACAAAAATTCGTGCCTGGCTCAGGTTCTTCAGACTTCGTCTGAATGCTTTCAGCAAGTTGAAAGAAGCCTTGAGGGGTGCCAAGTGGGGTGGAGAGACTCTCACACAGAAACCACCATTTGATTAGTTTGGATACACAAGTGCCCTGAAACCTGCTGACTGTGAGAGGAGACATTAAAGTAATTTAAGATTTCTTCCCTGTTTAACTCTTCAAACCCATAGCTTTTCCGTTCCACCCTTTAAGTGGGAATAAACCAGCACACTGTTCTTTGAAATATCACTGTAATCAGCCCTCCTTTGTCCCCTGCCCCTGTTTCTGGCTGGAGTACAGCCAGTGAAACTCTGTGGTACAGCAAACCAGCTGCCAGCTACATAGCAAATTACTTTCTTACAGACTTAATATAAACAGAAACACATTTTTTTTAAAAGTGACTAAAGGAAAAGGCAGAAGTAATGTAATGTATTGTATAAATTCCAGAGATTAAAGAAGTTCTTTTACAGTTAGGAAGCAGCAAAAAACTATCAGTGATAAAATTAGAAGAATATTCATAGTACTACTACTAATTAATGTGTGAAATATTCTGAAAAAAGCTTTTGAATTATGTATGATAACCAGAGACAGAAAAACTTGGCTTTTAATTCTGGCAAAGCCTTTATTATGCAGGCTTATGGTAAATCACTCCCTTTCAGTTTATCCTTTAGGGTCAACGGGGAGCAGAAGAGACAGAATTCAGATGAAGCCCCAGCCCTTGGCAGGGAGGTTGGAACGAGCTGATCTTTCAGTTGCCTTCCAACCCAAACTACTCGATGATGAGATGAGGCAACACCCTGACACACATGTCTGTCCCAGGTAGCAAAGTCACCTCCAAGGATTAGAGAGATGCTCAGGCCTGGCCCTTCATGCTTCGACTTCAAGTTGCTGCTTTCGCTGGCAACAGAAGCTCCCAAGTACTCAACAGGCAGGAGCACAATTAAGGAGTAAGGCTGGGGCAGCATTTTGCCCATTCTGCAAACCTTGTGTTTCCTTCCCTGGCAGAACCTGCCTAGTGCAGATCAGGACATTCCTTGCTTGACTTTGCAGCAGATTTGTTGAGTCCTCCAGTCCTGCATCTGCCTATTGCCACGTTTGTGCCACATACCAGACGTGGCTGGATCTAGAACTTTTTATAAGGATACTCTATATGGGAGGAATCAGCCACTAGCTGTTCCAAAGTGTGTTCCTGTGTGTGACAGGGGCAGTGATAAATCAGTTCTCTTCTTTCCATCTAAACATAAAAAAATAGACTTTGCTGGTTTTGTCTGGTGTTTTTAACAGGTGAAGGGTCACAAGACTCTGAGAGATACACATACACAGGCATTAATGAATAATGTATTCCATAGTGTTGCATCTAAAACCCAGAACAAGTTTTCCCAGCGCTTTGGTTTTCTTGTCCTATTTTTATTTACATCATTTCTTAACTCCAGTGCTTCTGTGCTCCTGTTGGAACAGAAGGTGTGTTCATCTCACTGGCGTTGGTCACCATAGTTACTGGCTGCTGCAGGGAGGAACGCTGCTTCTATCTCTGCAACTTTGGGGAAGTGAAATTAGACATACTATAACCCGAAAGAAATATACGAAAGCGAGACAATTGAGGTTACGTTGTGCTGGTTTGCAGCGGTGTGTCTTGAATGACAACCATCTTCCAGGTGATTCAGGCAGCGGACCATTACTTGAAAACAAGGTGCTGGTGATTAGCATTCACGGGGAGTAACAAAAGGCAGGAGTGAGTGTGTGTGCTCGCTGAACAAGATGAGCTCGATGTGGAGTCAGGCTCCGCAGCCCACACGGCTCAGCCCACGCAGCCAGCGCCGGAATGATGTGCACAGCGCAGGGATGATGTGCACAACGCAGCCCGTCTTAAAGGAAATGTTCTCGTCCCCATTAACCCCATCTGCCGCTTCAGGGAGTGGTTTCCGTGCCACAGGAGCATAGGCAGGCTGGGGCGAGGGAAGAGTGTGCTGCTGTGGGCTGTCCAGAGATGCTGACAAATGCAGGCAGTGCTGCTGCCTCTCTTGGCGAAAATGGAAATGTTCACAAACCCTGGTATTCGGGCTGGTTTTTTCTCAGCATCTTCCACTTCCTCCTCTGGAGCTGTGTGCTCTAAGCGAGGCGGGTGCCCAGTCTCAGGGAACGACGCAGAGCTTTCATGTGCAAGTCAAACATAGCATCAGCAAGGCCCTTCCCGCTACCCGCTGCTCTAATAATCCCTCCTTGCTGCTCTGTGCTTTCCAGCCCAAACTCTGGCTGCTGCCTGCAGGGTTAATCATTGCCTGAGCTGTTCTGCAGACAGGCAAGTGGGTGTCTGGTCAGAGGTTCCCCAGCAGCCAGGCTGCCACGAGGGGGATGACTTTGCCTTTGTGCAGCTGCTCGATGGCCACTGGCCAGGCACCACTTTATATTAATTCAATTTTCCATGGGCAAGTCTCCTTGCTGATATTAGTGCTGAAGCAGAAGCGTATCTGCAGCTCCTTCCCTTCTCTAGTGATGTTTTGATCTAACAATGCTATCTTTCATTATTTTGGGAGGGAAAATCCTTTAACTTCTGCTCCTCTTACTCTGTCACTACTGTTTTACCAGCCTTGCAGCCAGCTCAAGAGACATCTGAGCAGCCAGAGCCTGCTTCAGGCCGCAGAAAGGCAAGGGAAAGCCAACATGGCTTTCTGAAGCTGAATTTCTTTTATTAATTTGAACTTCATGTTTGAGAGGCAGAAAAAAAAAATCTAAGCAGAATTAAAACTAAGTCAGGATTGCCTGTCTCCTGTGGATTTGGGAGCACACTGACCATATTTTGCCCTGGTGGGGAAAACAGTGACCATTTTCTTTAATTAACTTAAGGTAAAAGATAGTCTTATATAGAATTTCCATGTCTTTTGGAAGTAACAGTTTAATTAATACCTCGAAGTCTTATCTGGTAAAGTCTAGCAAAGCTAGTTCATTCTTGCTGCTTATTTAGGGATAAAGGAATATTTTATATGGTACAAATACTAAAGCTTCTGTAAGACCACCATAACAAGCTGCTCCAGGTTACCAGGCTCCCCTTTTTGTATTCCCCAAAGCATCTCACTGAGTCTGGGTCTGCTTCACTCCTATTGACAAACTACCTCCAAGGAGCAACCAATTTCTGTCAGTACCTCGAGAAATTTGAGAGGCTTTGCTGTACTGTACAACTTGAATGCTCAGCGTGTATCACCAGAGCTTTTTGGAATTAGTTTCAACTGAAATTACACACAAAATTATGAGCTATTCCCAAATTCAAACACTTTGAAAGCTAAGGTAAATATTTCTGGATAAAGAGAAGAATGATGAAACCTCCAGGGACACTAACACCAAGATTTATAGCTGAAAAAAAAAAAAAAAAGAAACTTTCTTGCTTGTGACGATGCAGAACACTGAGTTTTGCTTCAGTTGTCTTCATTACTGTGCTGAGAGGAGGGGAAGTACCCAAAATTTCTCTTCTCTCACTTATTTTATTTTTTCCACAATTAAAAAGGCTTGCTGAGCAAACAAAAATACATTTAGCAATACAATAATTATCTATGATTTTTAAAAGGTGATGTATTAGGAAATTCCCAAACTTGAAATCACATTTTATCCTCTTTTCATCTTCTAGACTCTCCGTGGAAGGTTTGACTTTTATGAAGTTCAAATACACATAAATGAAAAAGAAAGAATAAGCAGAACTTCAAACTTTAAAGATGAAAGCATGTAATAAAGCTCAGCACAAAAATGAATGCAGCCTCATTGAGATTTTTTTGGAGAGCAGACTGCAGTCTCAGTTGGGTCTCAAGGCAGTGCTGCACTGAGATGAGGATGATGGAGGAACTGGTCCTGGTGGTGCTGCTGAGGGCACAGGCAGCTGCTCTGCTCACAGAGAAGCCCAGAGCAGATGTGAGCAGACAGAGAGGTCAGGCCTTGGCATCCAGCGTGAGACAGGGAAGGAAACCTTAAATGCACTCCTTGCTGAAGCTGCAGTGCTGTACCTTCAGCAGAAGCTGTTGTGGGCCTGGGGATGGCAGTGGAGATTATTTTCTGTACGTATATCTTTCTACTCTTTTTGGTTTTGGCATAAACAAGCAAAAAATACCTGTTTGTTTGCTACTAAGCTATTTTAATTTGTCTCTAAGAATTGGAAAGTTACCAGAACCTTGTGTGCAAAACTGATTCTTGTTTCCCCCAAGACCTAAACAATTAAAGGCTCATCATTTTACTGCCAGTTGTTCTAGAATCATTCCTGTGCACAGTTCTGAGACAGCTCTGAAACCATTTAAACAGTCATAATGTCCCCACTTCAGAAAGCCACAACATTGTGGCAGCTCCACCTTCAGCCTCAATGACTGGGAGTCCTGCTGCTGCTCCTACAGATCTGTCAAACACATCTGATCAATTTCTGTAACTTAATGATACCAACTTGATAGTGCTTAATGAGGATATTTCATGTTGTCTAATGATTTTTCAGTAATATTTTCTCCAAAGGGTCTAGATCAATGATCAAAATACACTTTTAGAAAGAATTTTGTTGGCAACAGACATTTTGTAGCTCACCTGTAAGACCTGATGGTTTTCTTTTAAAAGTACCTGTCTATGCTCTATACTACAGAAGAGGATGAAACTGTAGGAAAACTCCAAACCCTTCAGTTTCAGGAATGAAATTCCTAACCTAGAGCTGGGAATTTTTTTAATTCACATCTCTGAGGTGTAGTAGTGAACAGGAAAATTACACACATGGCAAAAGAGAAGGCAATGCAGCCATGCCTTTTGTTAGCATCTAGTTTCAATGTAGAATTTATAGCCATCATTGTAATCAGTGTATGATATTGCTACAGTAGCAATATCTGGAATATTAAATCTGTTCTTTTGCAAATATTTTTGTAAATATTTTGACAAGTGTCTTCGTGCCTGTTTCTATCCCCAGGCCATGATGCAAGTGCCACCTTGCAGGACCCTGTGCAGTTCAGTGCCTTCTGCTGCTCCTGCTGTTTTTCACCTCCTTCCTCTCCTCATTATCTTGCCACTTTGGTTTTCCACTTTGCTGGTCCTTGCCCACCAGTAGTTTGTGCCTTCACCCACCCCAAATCAGTCTTGACAATAAGAAAATAATAAAGCTGTTCCTATGACCCTGAGAAGATGTTTTCCAGGACAGCTGTGTTCCCAGCCCTTTCATGTGCTTGGTATCTGCGGTGGCTTTTGTGTTGTCTGTTTGACTGTGAGCTCTTCAGAGCTGACACCAGCTCTTGCTCTGTGCTGCACAGTGATTTTTGCATAACAGGGCCCTAGACTCATCGTGTCTCTGGGCATAACTGTAATGGATATAATAAACAAAATAACTTATCCACTTTCTTCCACTTGGCTGAGCTTTCCTTTTCACTGTCACTTCTCCATTTGTAATACATGAAGATAGGTCTGAGTGAAGAATGTGTTCTTTACTACCTTTAAATCCTTCTCTGGAAAAAAAAAAGCCAGATGGGATATCCCGAATGTACACAATAAACTATGTTCACAGGAGGCTTCACTGGGACTGTTTCAAGTAGTATAACCCTCAATTCAGGGCTCTCCTCTTCTCAGCAGAAGTGATTTGGATTCTTTTTACCACATCTCCTGTTCTTAAACTTCTTACCTGTAATATGGCATCCTTACAGCTTTCATGGATAAATATATATTCTTTCACTTCCTTGGTATGGGGAACACTGGGAGTGTGACCCTACTGTAGTATAAAAACAAGGATTGTGTCATAGAGGGATCCATCCTACAGCAGTGGGTCTAGTACAGCCTAGGGTCTAAGTACATGCCATAAGAAAGTAGCAGTCTTTGAAATTTATTATCAGTGGGCCTGAAATGGGCCTGAAAAATATCCCAGAGGTGCTTTTCCTTTTTGGTTTGTATCTCTTCCCTCCCTGTCAGCTGTGTTGGCCGCAGTTATTTACACATCTTTAGGGAGAAACAGATGTCAGCAATAAAGGCAATAACAGAGCTGATTCAGTTTTGAGGTATTAGCCAAGATCTGCAAACACATATCTTGATGATACTCTGCATTTGCCATGATAAATGTGAAAGCATTTAACCAGGAAAGCCTTCAAGACAATGCAGCTATTTTCAGAGAGATTTAATGTAACTGGACCATAATCATCTTCAAAATCATCTTGTTTTGCCTTTGGCAAAGGTCTGTCTTCACCTTTGGAACAGTAAGTGGTATTGCCTAAGGACAGCCACGTCCAGGAATCCTCCCTTGGAAATGGCATCAGTGTGACTTCCAAGATTTTTTCTCTCTTTTAAAAATTTTTACAAGGAATGGAATTTCAGGGAGAAGAATTGGTTGTACATACTCTGAATAATTAATTCTCATACTGAGTACATACCAGTGCTGTATTTATTGTCTGGGTTAAACACCACAGGAGGTGGTGATCAGCACATAGAAATGTATTAGTGGAAATAAATTCAGCTTTAATACTGTGTTTATTCTCCTCTTGGGGCTCGAGTGCTCTGTGAAATGAGGTCTCTGAGCCAGCCCCAGCAGCCACCCAAGGCATTTACTGCTTGTGTTGTGCAGTAAGTCAGGACAAGTGAGAGGCAGAGAGATGGGATGCAGAGCCCAGCTGAGCACCAGCTCTCCTGGCTGCAGGGGAAGGAGCTGAGGGCAAAGCCCAGGCCAAGCAGGAAAAGTCTGATTTTTCACCACTTCCCATTGTTTTGGATATAAGAGGTGCTGCTGCTGATCCCTGCAAGGCAGTAATCACATGCACTCCCAACACGAAGCAAGGTAATCAACTGACAAAGTGAAATAATCTGAAAAACCATTAGCTTTCTAATGACTCTTGGAAGTCTCATTAAAATTGGTCACTTACTGATTGTTCACATTACTGGAAATTTGAGCAAAACTTTGTGGGCTTTTTCCATGGCTGAAAAGGTAGAACAGTCTTCTGTAGTCTACAAACAAAATTAAAAAGAAAGAATAATGGATTTTTCTCAAGAGGCTTTAACCTCTTGCAACCACTCTCTTTATTACAATAGTAATAATTTCCAACCACTCCCTTCATTATTATAGCAATCCCAGTACCAATATTAACTTTTCTCTCTCAGTTCCTCCATTCCAAAACATCCCCCCGCCCCCCGCCAAAGCCAATCATGTTTAAGTGTAAGGTTTATTACCCTTGCTTCTCTTGGCCAAGGAAATTGAGAGTTCCCTGAGTTTTTAGTTTATGCTTCCTGATCAGACTGTCTCCTGCTAATTACTTTTTCTGCCTAATCATCACTAGCCAGTTTTACTCCCCGATATAAATTCCCTTCATGGATGGCAAACAATATAGGAAGTGAACAAGAGAGGGCTCATTCTCTCCAACAGGGTGCTGTGTAGGCTCCATCAAGGAGAGAGAAAATCATTAGTACAATACAGAGTTTATGAGTTTTGTGTTTTCCTCAGAACTTTGGGAGTCTCAATTCTTCTCTGGTTTAGACCTAACTCCTCAGTGACTAAATTAGGATAAACACTTTTTGCAGACATTTTGGCATCTCTGTTCTCACGACTGCACCTAAGTACTCAAAACCTCTTTTCCCAGAGTGGAGGAGGAAGGTCCATCATATTACAAACTAGGGCAGTTCTCCCCGACCACACACAGCAGCAGAATGGTCCCAGGGCAGTGAGGGGGACTGTCAGAAGAGTCTACTTTGAAATTTGGTAGCTAGATGAACAAATTGACATATGCATTCCTGGGTAGCTGAAAAGACCTCTCAGTTTAACGCTTCAGTGCCTTAACTGGCAATGCATCAATAATCAACTTAACAGGTGTATTTGTAATATTCTTAAAAGTAATGGAGACAATGCTTCTCAATTTTCACTATCAGGTTTTTTACTTGCTTGATAATGGAGTGGAAAATTTTTGTGAGCCTGGAAAATGCTCTCTAATTGGCTAGAAATGCAGAGAATTACTTCTGTCCTTGTATACTGTGCAGCACTGAGTGATGGCATCCAGTTGACTTCCCCAGCTGTTAGATGAAATTTCCCTTGCACTGGCTTATCTGTGTTGTCTGGCCCCAAGCAGTTTCGTGGTTTGTTTTTGATAGTGTCCATCAAACTGAATCCATACTCTCAGGCAGCAAATGAAGCTTGATTTGTGCCAAATACATTGTACATTTACAGGTAGTGAGTGGGCTGTCAATGCATGTTAATAATAGGGAATTGGTTGTTAGGGAGTAGGAATTTAATAGCCTGGAAACTATCTGCTAGCAATAATGCTAGAAGTAAATAAGTACCTGAACTGCCTCTCCAGACAAGAACTCTCTGGCATGGTTTGCTAGAACTTTGCTGCTGGGACTATAGAAATTGAAGTATTCTGTGTTTTGTGATAGATACAGCCTATCTGTGCATGTTATACCTGGTGGGGCCAGTGAACTGCAGCTCCTTCGATGGCTGTAGTACTGAGAACTGGTGTGTAGCTATCTACCCTCATGGATAAACACCACAGGATGGGTGACACAAACCCCGCCAATGTGTGCCATCCGTGGCCTGGCTCATGGACCATTCCCATGATACACTCAGACTAAACTCTGCTTTTTCTGTTCACGCCAAATAATGCCTGAGTTTGCTGAATTGTTCTTTGACAAACAGTGCTACTACAGCCTGTGCTGAGTGGTATCTCTTTGTCCACATGCTTTCATTCCAGAAAGCTTAGCCGAGGAGCAAAGCAGTGTGGTAGGTTTTGCTAACGCAGCCTGAACCTTTAGACAGTCTGGAGGCTTTATATGAAAGCAGTCTTTTTTTTTACCACAATAATGAAATGTAGTCACTGACTATTTTATCTCTACGTGTAGCGTCAAATTTAATAAAAATGCAATGATTTCAGAGAGGCAGCTTCCCCAGAAATCTGATTCAATATTCAGATAATCGTATCCTGTTGTGTTTCATTGTCGAGTCACAACTGAAATCCTTGGTCTCACTCCTAAACCACAAAAAGATACAGACTGGATTTGGGATTCCAGATAGCCAGGGAAGCACAGGTGTTGCACTTGTTATGACAGACTTGCTGCTACTCTGCCCTCTTCAGAATAGTTCCAAATAACTTTTGAGGATGTGTCTTGATAAGAGTGACTGGGGAACACTCGCACCAGGCAGGGAGTTGGAGGATCCTGTTTGAGGGCTTTGTTGTGTATCTGGAATAAGGATCCTTTCTAGCATTTTGTTTTTCTTTTCAAGATACTCTGAGTATTACATGAAAAACAAATACAGACTTCTAGTGATACACTGCAACTGAATAACATTTTCTTATTCAGCTTGAGCTTTCTTTGTCACTAAAAATCCACTGTATGGATACCAAAGTGACTGGATATTTATTGACATTTTATGGTGTAGCTTCAGTTACCAGGCTGAGAAAAAACTTGCAGAAGTTGTTGTGATATAAAGGTGGCCCTTGAATCTGAGCTCCTTAAGCAAGTCCAGAGCCTTGATCAATGGGGGATTTTCCTTGCTGATAAGTTTAATGAAAGTACAGACTAAGCTTCTTATGCCAAACCCCAGCCTTTTTAGTGAAAAAGAGAAATCCTACAATAATTTCTACTACTGGAGTTTGTGTAAGAACTTTCCTTTCAAATGCATTAGTTTAGTAGCCCACTAACAATTTCTAAAGTACTTTACCTGAACTCTACTACTTTTTCTTCAAAGAAAAGGTCTTGGTTTAGGCTTTTTTTTTTTCTGCTACATTTTGTGAAATTCTGTTTGTCCAGTTTTCATTGATCCAAAGCATAAGAATATTCTTTTTTTAATTTCTTTTAAGAATTTTTTTTCCCATTCTTTTAAAAAAATCTTCAGGAGCTATGTATGCACTCAGATAACTCAGAAATAGATTCTCTTAGAACTTCTGTCTTGCCATGAGCTTGCTCCTCAGTAGAGGAAAAGTGGCTTTGACTCAGTTAAAAAAAAGTCTCTCACATATTGCAAAGTCAGTGTTTGAGCAGCTTACACTGTGCATGGACAGCAGATGATTTGCCACAAAATTAGCAAGAGGCTCCTGCAGGGTCCCTGGTGTGGAGGGAGTTCACCAGTGCGAGATGAATTCTTGGGGACTCCTCTCTGAACTACACATGATCAATTCTAACCATAACTGAAACCTTTGGCCAAAACACAACAGAGTAATACCAGAATATTGGAGTTTGTTTTTCCTTTGGATTTGTATTGTGGATCTTAGATTCTTAGCTTTTCCCTTAGTGCCTCTTATAACCCACCAGTAAAGGCAGGACAACAGACCTCTTTCTTCTTTTGCAACTGCTTGTTTTTATGTTGCATGACTGTCCCTGCCTCATTCTAAACTGCTGAAATAAAAGGACAGTAATAAAATCATCTTACTGCAGAGTTTGTGGTAGATAGCACATTTGAAATACACATAATAGAAACTGGAGAAAGGAGAAAAGTAGAAAAGCATTGGTAGCTGAATTCTGAACCTCAAAGCCAGTTTAATTTAGTTCAGGATCCTAGTTGAAGGCTTTGGCTTTATTTTGCATTTTTGGAGTTGATATTTTGTCTCACTCTTACATGCATCACAATGCCACTTTACCTTTTAAAATATTTTAGAGGTATTCAGACATTTTTAGGTAGTAGAATGTGGTAGTACAGCCAAGGAACAATACCAGTGTACATTCACTTTCGGAGTCCCATTTTTCCATGGGATTTTAAGGCAATATAAGATCTAAAAGTTGTTTGTTTATGTGCTGTGCAGACTATGGCCTTGACTTTCAAAAGCAGTTTTGAAAGCTTCTTTCCAGCAGCAGTTTTGAGGGCTGAGAGCATGTCAGTCAAACACACAAAGGCTGTAGCTTGTCCTGATTGCTTCTGAGTGCACCAGCCTTGCCTCTATGAGTCTTCAACTTGCCCTTCATACATGAGCTTTTTATCAAAAAGATACATTTATCTGGAAGCTAATCACAGGGTTTATTTTAATATGTGTATGATGGGGAGCTGAGAAGAGGAACTGTAGCTTGTTGATACTGCCAGAGATTCAGAACAGAAACCACGTGAGGCTCTTTCATCTCCATCCCTATAGAGACCTTGGGGAGGGGGAGCTCTAAGAGCAGCCACTGTGACCACGAAACCAGAGAGCCCCTCACACACGTGAGCTTGTGGCTCTGCCTGGAATTGTGTCTGCTCTGAGCTCTTGGTGCAGCCCTGGCAGTTCATTTTCCCGAGCTCTGATACCTTTACTTCCCACTCAAGAGCTGGCAGCCACTCAGCAACACTTCAAAGTGAAACTTCCCAATGGAACATATTATTAATTTAGTGTCCAGTGCCAAGGTTAGTTGTCATTCCTCCAACATCAATGTGATAGAACCGTGAATCTTGCCATTGTATTTTTACAGAACTGTTATGTTTTGGCGTTTCCAATCATGTCCTGGTGGTACAGTATAACAGAACAGAGATGAGATGTTTTCAAAAGCAAAGCCAGGCTTGTTAGCTGCTAATGCTTTCCTTTGGCTTGATGGTATTGTAAAGAATTTGAGAGCACATGGAGATTAATAATGAACAATATCTGTCCAGCCTTGCCTTTTTTATGATGATGCTTCCAAATGCAAGTGCATCTTATCCAGTGGGCTTGACACAGCGGGCATCTCTGTTCTGGCCTCTAGATAGATTCCATTTTATATAAAAATATTTTCTTTCTTTGTCTTTATGTGTGTTCAGCCAATAAAAGTAGACATAAAATTGTATTTTACTTCCCCAAATGCAAAGAAAAGTAACAAGAACGAATGAATGTGGAAAACATACTAGACTGTTTTTAATATGAAATTAGCTTTTTCAACAAAGAGGTGGCCCATAAAAACTGGAAGTGTCTGAGTTTGCTGGGTATGATAAATTCAGGTAGAGGAACTTCTCTGTGCTTCTTGGGGACCCTTTTAACAGAGGCCTGTTGAAAAAGTTGCAATTAAAAACACAAAAAGACAGGGCTTAGTTGATGAAAAGGAAATTCGAAGTTTGTTATAGCAGTTTTACCAAAAGAAATGAAAAGACAAAAAGAAAATGAACAAGTTTTATACGTTTCAGGAAACAGCAAAGGCAGGAGGTTTCTTTTTTGATAAAATGTCTGAAAAGGGATGAAGTTTATGAAGGAAATGGCAATCTTTTTACCCCAAATTATTTTATAGTCAGATTTACAATAGTTTATGCTGTTGATATAAGATGAAGTGTCATCAAGTCACTGGATACTGCAGAAACTCAAAGTTTCGACAGCTGGTGAATAAAGCAAGATCACTGGCTTGGCATTTGCTTCTGATCTGGTCACTTTGGACAACTTCAAGTTAAGAAGAAAAATATTGTTAAATAAATGAAGCGGTGGTGGAAGTTAAGTAAAAAATGTGCCATAAATTTTGTATTAGTCAAATTCAATAGGCAAATAAGGACAGTGAAGTTGGGCTAGCTGGGTCTGAGAACCTAAATGTGACTTTTGGGGGTGAAAGATTATAGATATTATAAGGTATTATAGATACAAGTCCAAACATGTATTGAGGTAGTCAAGACTGTTCTTTGTGTGAACTTAAAATTCAGGATGAATCTCCCTCCCCTCACTGAAATTGGATATGCTGGACAAGTTTGCAATATCAAGGTTTAAGTGAAACATCAATAATGCTGTTTCTAGGCCCGCCTGCTTTCTCTTCTTGTATCTAAAACATGGAAAGCTGTCAAGAAATGGTCAGAATCTTCATAAATACTTTGTTTAATTTTAGTCCTATAAATGAATTCATTAACTGCAGTGTAGATTTCTATTGCTAGAGGTGAGGCATATATTGATTAACCTAGTAAAAATATTATTCATTGTGCCATTTGAGATGAAGATATAGATCCAGGATGTGTAAAACTATGGATATGGGCTTGTGAAAATGAAAGTCAGATATTTTCAAACCTTTTGACAGCTGCATTAGCATCAGTCATTTGAGAAGCTTTACATGAAGAGCTAATTGAAGAGGAATAATACCTCTGGAAAAAAATATATCCTAAGCAGGCAAACTGGAGAAATAATTACTTGTACAGAAAAAATCCACAAGGTCTGAATACTTTTTGAAGGATTGAAATAGTAGTAAAGGTAAATGCAGAACTATTTTTAAAAGTTGTTCTGGAAGTTGAAGTGAAGCATGCTTTCCCAGGGAATTTTTATCATGGGGCCAGAAAAAAAGTAGAAAAACTTGCTGTGGCAGAAATAAAGTTTTTCTTTACATCCAAGGGGACTCTTCTGAAGCCAAAATTAGGAGGCATGGTAACTTGTGTTCTTTTAAGACAGAAAGAAGATAATAGATGGTCTATTATGAGCATCATAATTAATATATTAATAATAAATATGAGAAGCCAGATTTGACTTTTGTCAAATCTTTTATCAGCTGGCCTAGGGGTTATTGTGAAACTTGGTGTGAAAAAATAATGTCCTTTTCAAACCCAGTCTTTGGGAAAGTGCTGAAAGGTCACATTGCTCTGCACAACCCATGGCACTGACCAAGCCCCAGGCATGGCTCTGCTTGGCTTCCTCTCAGAGCCAGGCACACACAAGGGTGACCAGGTACCACAGACACTGTTAGGAGCCTGGCTGAAGGAATGCCAAACAAGGCTTGACCCTATATATTCCCATTATAAATAGATTGTTGGATCTGTAAGATGCGGGCTGGTAGCATTTATTTTCTGGTTTGTATTGAAAATGTATTTGTCTCTTTAGTTACACTGTCTTATTTTATGATTTTGCCTTGTTCACATGATTAAACTTTTCTCTGTCTTTTCTCCCTGTATACTTTTACTTTTATTTTAACCTGGGAGTCTCATAGTGGCTCTCTATTGATGTATCTTCATATGAACTCAGACTATGGTGAATGAACCTTCCTGGTAACTCACAGAATGTTTTCTCCTTGAGGCAGAGCTACATGGAGCTTTTAGAACAGGTACTTAAGTCACTTCTTTCACAGCATCTCTCGTAATCCGGTTCTCTCTGTGTGGCAGGAGTTGTTGCACTCAAAGCCAGATTCTGTCGCTTTGCTGCTGCTCCAGGCTGAGGTACCTGACACTTCACGTGCTGAAGGTGCCACGTGGCTCCTGGCTTCTAAATCTGGCTTTGCTGCTCCTGGGTGCTGCGCATCTTTGAGCAGAAATGTGTGTTCCTCCTTTGCTGCTCTGGGCTTGGGGCCCACGAGTTCCACCTGGCACAGAGACAAGAGGGTGATTGGCAGGTTTGGGTCTTTCTGAGAGACAGCAGCTCACCCCTCCTGCTGCTGTTCTCTAGCCATACTTAGCTTCTGCTTTGGGAAAGAGCAGTGCAGCCCAGCTCACTTCCCAGGAAAGCTTGAGAAATTCTGTGAAAATAAACAGAGTGAGGTATTTCATCTGAGTGGAAACACAGACCTATCCTGCCTGCTGAGCCTGGGACAGCAGTGCACAGTTTGCTGGGACTTTACTGAATTTATTGGGGGTATTGAAGCGCAGCCCTTAGGTGTGGCATTGATGCTGGTGCTGGAGACTGCACCAGGATGGTTTCTGTGGGATCACACCCATGTTTTACAAATGAGTCACCGCAGTAACTCTGCTGCATGGGGAGCAGTCCCTGCGCCAAAGCGGGGCCGCTGTGGGAGGGGGCACCGAGGGCTGCTCCATGTGTTGCTCTGAGTCCCTAATTTATCCATGGAAGCAACACATTAATGCCATCAGCAAGGGAAAAGCAAACGTTGTGGCGATGATTTACATGCTGTGAGAGGAGGTTTCCACAGGTTCCTTTTGCTTAGTCACCCGCAGGATGTTCATTTAAAAAGGAACAAATACGGAGCCTGATGATTACTGCAGGTAAAGCCTGTTCAGGAGCTGTTAGGTACAAAAATCAAATACACATCCACAGCAGCCTCACACAGCACAGGCAGCCATCTTTTTACGTGGATACATGAATCCTCTTTTTTCCTCCTGCATATAGAAAAATATTACATGAATATACCTCTCCTCTCTTGGAGGAGAAGAGAGGGAGGGATTTTTTACCTCTTTTCATCAAATAAAGCCAGTATGATCACCCTCTCTATTGTATTATATTGACTTATACTCCTATATCCATTTACATACCAGAGATGTGTCTTTATGAAGTTCTTCAGCATTAACCCTCATATGCAAAGAGCTTGAGTGGCCCATCTGTTAGTCAAAATGTATTAGAACATTTGTGGTAAAAGCATCCCCTGTATTTAGGGGAAACCTTCAAACAATAAAGAAAACCTCTAAGCTCAACAAAACCCCAAGAAGCAGTCTGGCAGGGATGGGGCAGCATGGGATTTGCCTGCTGTAGGCTGAATACCCTGTCTGGAGGCACAGGAGCAGCTGGTGACTGATTGCCCTGGGCTCTAGTGAGCCAGCAGCATCTGCAGGAAAATGGTCAGTGGCAGAGAGACGTCCCTGTGAGGAAACAAGAGTCACGTACAACACACAAGTAACAAAGTCTTCAGTTTAGAAGATTATTTTATCTGAAGCTTGGCCTCTCACAGATGGGAAAGTTTTCTGTTGCTGAGGACCAAAGGTGTGGTTCACATTTATTTGATAGGACATAGAGCAATATTTACCTTCATATTACCCCACAGTAACATAAAGGACAATAAAGCCGGAGACAAGAAATGTGTGAAATGAAGATTGGCTGTATGCAAATTCATCCATAGATTTCCAAGACTCTCCTTGGTTCTTTATTTCCTCACTTTCTTCTTTCTGGCCACGGAGAAACTCCTTTGGGAAGGGCCTTGAAATTACTTAGCAAAATGGGATGCCCTCTTCAGTCATTTTTACTGAATAAATGCTGCTTAAAGTCCTTAATGTTATTAACTATCCAAGTTCCTACCAACCAGTGTGAGTGTAGGCAGAGTTGGCAGAGGTATCTTGTCCCATCGAAGGCTTAATGAGGGAATAGGGGCTGGCTATGGGAGCACTGGTATGGAGCAGAAGGCTATTTCCACACCTGCGTTAGAGGAGCAAGGATAGAGCTGCTCAACGAACACAACTGCTCTACTTTCACACATGAGGTGCAATTAATGCTTTTTAATGGAAATTAAATTCTATAGCAGCTGGTGATCCAAAATATTGACCAAAAAAAATGGACCCTAATGAACTCTGCAATCCTCTTAATTCAGTTAGTTTACATAATTACATTTCTACCTCCTACTCAGCTCAATAATTGCACCAATGCCCTATCTTGAAAACCCATCTTTGTGCCTTAATGAAAAGGTTTAGATTATGCTGACCCACTCTGCTAATAATAGTGATCAATAGCACTGCTTCATCTCTGTTTGTTTGTAAAGAAACAATCTATGTTGCTGTGTTGTTGTCACTGTAATTGGGATCTGCAGTTGCAATCAGCTCTTCCAGCTGTTGCAGAGATGGGGAGGATTGTTCCTGTTCTGGCTGTTTGGGACAGTTAGAAGTTTGTTTTCTTCCCTTTTCCTTTTGCTTCCTCAGTGTCTGAGAAATCAATGAGCAATCCACTGTTGTTCTGTAAACAACTCCTTGGGAGCAGCTTAAGTTTACAAAACAGCAACCTGATGCCAACCAGCTGCTGAGAGCAGCTCTTCTCATGCCACATGGGGACACGTGAAGTCAACGTCAGGTCACTGTTTATACTGATGCCTATCTTTGGTCTTAAAATCAAGAACCAGACATGGTTAGAAGGGAAAAAGGGGTTTTACCTCGGTATTTATTTTAACGATTGTTGGTGCACTCCATCCAGGTGGAGCACGCTGGAATGCACATCCAAATGCGCACCCACAATAGTTTGGGTATAACATCATAGGCTTTACCAATTAACATATCTATCAAAGATTCCCCAATGAGAGGCTGAGCAAACCCCCCTCCCCAAGGAACTTTCCCCCTGTATCTTAGTTTACAAAATGTGTTCCAGAGAAGACCCTGGTGTCTGAGGCTTCTGAGATGTTTGGTCTCCTGGCTTAACAGAATATTGGGTCTGTGCTAGTTATCAAATCTAAGGACTTAAAATATGTGGGCTAAAATGCCCTTAAGAATACATAAAAGTTATATAAAAGAGTATATAAAAAGGGGGTATATATAAAAAGCAAAAAATCATCATGGTATCAATACCAGCTGAGGATCTGGCCTTACAAACCTCCTTATGCCTCTGTCTACCTGGGATCTCTCTCCTATGTCAGGCCTATGACCAGCATCAGTGCACAAGAACAGACAATGGTTTTGAGAAGGGCAAGGTCACAAAATTGTCCCTCCCGTTCAAGAAAAAAACCCACTTTTTACTCCTGACCTTGGATATGTGTTTTTGTTGGTTTGGGTTTTTTTTTCAGACTGTTTCAAGATGAGTGATTAAAATATGGAATCTAAGAAGCATTTATGAACCTGCAGACCTAATGTGCTCTGCAGGAAGTGTTTATAATTGCGTGTCTTCTTGAACCACTCTGCATATATTATTGTTCTTGTTGCCTTTATGAACAGCCCCACCCCTTCTGCTCAAGCAGCACACACTCAGCAATGGTGAGCTCATAGGCTGCAGTAGCTTTGTATATGTATTTAATTTAGAAATTAAAGAGATTTTATTATTTTTAGTGTTGCAAATCTTTGAAAAACTAGACAAATAATGGTTGAGCTACCAAAAAAAAAATAAAAGGGACTTGTTGATCTTAAACCCCAGAAAGGTTTTTCCTTGGTGTTATTTTTCATTGTTATCCCTGCTCATCCTGCAGTTTTATTGGTGTTATCACTCTAAAGGAAGCCAGGAAAAAATCCTGCTAATGATGAATCAGTATGCCATAAATCCTGTCAAATCCCCTTCGTATTCATGATACCTTTGTCCCTGCCACTGAAGTTTTGTTTTGCTGCTGTTGTTTGGCCACTGTCCCTCTGTCTTTCAGGGGTCATTTCAAGTCATTGCCTTTTGACTCCTTCACCATGCGTGGTGAGCCATGCAAAAGTATCTGCCAAAAATTCTGTCAGCTTTCTTCTCAGATGTATCTGCAGTCGCCTGTGCAGGCTTCGGTCACGGTTTATCAGTGGATCAATCAGTTCACACTCACTGTCTGTGAGATATTTCAGTTGCACACAGAAATCTCATCAGCCTAAAACATGGCTGTATGGGATACTGTGAATACTCTGGGAAAATACTGCCATGGCAGAGAGGTTGAGATTTAGGTCTTGAGTTTTCCTTTGCTGGAACAAATCCAGTGGTCCCTACTGGATAGCTCATGCTGCAGTTCCTTGTGTGGCCATGAGCTTCCACCAGTGGATACCTCACATGTTCTTGAACTGTGAAGCTGGGCTGTCAAACATAACTGCAAATGGAGGGCTTCCAGTTTTGGAAGGAAAAACCTTTTCAAGCAAGCTCTGGAACTGTCCAAGGTAGCGCCCGGCAATGGCAAATCACTTCTCTGGGAGAGGACACGTACAACAGTATTTCAAGGTATGAGGAGCAGGCAGGGCTCCTAATGGGGAAAACAATTGCCTCCAGACATTCTTAGGAAAACCAACAGCTTTTTTCTTAGCATTTCAATGGATGGAGGAGGGCTTGAGTGAGTTTTCTCTGTCTTTATTTGGTGTGACCAGACAGTGTGCAGGAGATGCTGACTTCTATACAAATGGTAATCTCTCAGCTTTGAAAGGAAGGCAGAACATCTCAGGGACTCACTTTGTTGGTGCAAATGCCTGGAAATAGGCTCAGTAAAGGTTCCGTGAATGTTGTGAAACAAAGAAGCTACAAAATCAGCCCCACCTATGCCAGATCACAAGAAATATGCAAAGTATTTAATTTCAGGGGAAAAGAAAAAAAAAATATTGTTCTCATTACTAAGTGCAGCCCTGGTGGTATGGAGAGGATTGTGTTGACTAATTTTATAGGAGGATTTAGTTTTGCAGTATGTATGCTTGGATGCTAAAAAAAGCAGCAGGTTTCTTCACAGAGTGCATAATTTTGCAAGTTTTATACTTACTTCAGGCTGATGATTTCCTGATTATACTGTGTCCTTTTGCTGCAGAAGCTGTTATCTTTGCAGAAGAAAAAATTGAAAAAGACAAGACTGAAATGTAGAAACTGTAGTGCTGTTATTTTGTGGTGACAGGAAAGATGCACCAGCATGCAGGTTTATTCTTATGTGACACATAATTGCTCAGAAACTATTTTTAAAACCAGGCTGAAAGAAATCACAAGGATGGCATAGATAAGCTGTCATTTGACAAACCTGCTTATGTTGCACACAGGGAAAGTTTTGAGGGCTGTAGGGACCATGACTGCAGCTACCAAGGAAGGAGAAGAGAGAGGGGCAGAGCATCACTCTCCCAGCTTGCTCAGCTCACATTGGTGACCACATCACCCTGCCTGTAATGTCCACTGCTTCCCCACTGCAGCACGTAATGGGTTCACCACCCCAGGGAAATTCTAGCTGAAGAAAAGCTTTCTGGAGGCTCTGCAGACGCATCTCATTTTTTTCTAACTGCAGTTTGCTGGCACTATAAGCATTTATAAATCTCCATAATGCCAAACATTGCCTCCACTTATAAACCTTCCATCACTAATGTTCTTAGACTATTGTGACTGCAGCAACATTATCCCTGCTGTATCTTTAGTTTTTGCAATGCTTTGTGCTGACAGGAAGTTTAGAATGCCCAGCTCTCAGGGAAGCTAAGCATGCTTTCTTTGATGCTTGAGAAACACTTTTCGGCTTTTCATTTGAATCAAGAATCCACAACTGCCACAGCGCGTTNGCGGACATGGGGCGGTGCATAGGTGGGGGCTAGGGAGGGACTGAGGGGTAGGAGCCAATGGGGGTATGATTCAAAAGGAAACTTCCAGGTATGGGACATAAGGGTGGAGAATATGGGGACCGATCCCTGGCTGGTGAGGACTAGGAGGCTGCTTCGGGATTTAAGCCGTCCCACCAGCGGTCTTTCTCCGCTGTAGGCTTTGCTGGACCCTTCTCAGTATCCCTGCAGGATACAAAACACAACATTGTGTTCCTCATTTCCTACGGAAACCCTTGATGTGCAGCTCCAGGTAGGCAGGATTAAAAGGCATCTACTTCATTTCTCATGCATCTGGCAGTCCCTCCTCCAGTGAGAACTGATGATACCTGAGTAAGATTATTTCTGTGTCCTGTATTCTGTGGGTATCTGGCATGACAGTCAAATGTCCTTCCTGCCAGCCCCTTTAGCCCTCAGGAGAGTGAAAGATGTTCCCTCACCAAAAGAGGAACAAAGTTCAGGTGCAGCTGAACATTCAGGCTTATGTCTGCTCGGGGTGAGGGTGAACAGCCTCAGCTCCAAGGGTCACCTACCATGCTGACAAGGATCTCCCCATGCCAGAGCTCATTTTGCTGAGGCTGTCAGTGCTGGTGAGAACAGAAGGATTTTGAATAACCTGCTGATATGATATTTAAAAAGAAAAGGTTTTGGATTGCATTATGTCCAGCCTGGTACTCAATGTCCCTTTAAGCAATCCTAGATTGTTTCAGAGCATGAGTAAAGCACTCAGAGTATACCACTGCTGCTGTGCCGTTCACAGAGTGACCCTGTGCTGTTCACCCAGAGAGGCAGAAACCCAGCTTAGACTGAAAGCTGCAGTTCTTGAGCTGCAATATGAGACAAGAGACCTTTGCCAGAGGTGTGACATTCCTGGGAGAAGCTCATTTCATGGGCCACCTTGGTAGCCATGCTGATTTCATAGACATAGCACAAGAAACGTGTCCTGTTTCAGAGTGATAAGGTACATTAAAAACTGATTAGCCTTTATAACATGTAAAGATGCTGTCAGAAGAGCTACCTTTTAGTGTCTATGCAGGTCTGCCATGTTCAGTCAGCCATGATAAACCATCCATCTTGGATTTCATCTGGCACCCAGCAAGCTGAACAAAGATGTTTATACATAAGGCACAGAACCTCTGTGATGTAAGTAAGAAACTGAATTATTACTTCTGTCCCTGAAGGCTGACTCTTGTTTAAAATTCCAAGTTATTGGGTTTTATACACTTTGCAATACAATTTATTCACTTATTCTCCTTGTAAATTTTCAAATACAAGTATCAGAGCATGATCAAGGGTACTATGGAAACACACTGATTCAATTTAAAGAGCAAGCAACTAATCCTAATAGAGCTGTGCTTCTATAATTATATGCTTATAGTTTCAGAAAGTCATGAGTATACTTGGGGGAAAATGTTCTGTTAATGTGAATTACTCTAATTTATCATTGTAGTAGTAGGACAGTCCCTAAAAGTGTGAAGGATAGGTAGTAACTCACTGTGTCCTGCACAAAAGAGCAAGAGAATGCCCACCCAAAATAGCTTGTTGTCTCTATAGACAGCACTCAGAGAAAAATGGATGAAAAGTCATTATCTTATCTACTTTCAAATGTGCTGCTGAGATGGAGAAATGAAGTGACGTGGCAAGACACATTAAGAAAATCTGAGGAAGAATTTTCCACTGAACTAAAGAAGTCTTCTGAGAAATTTTCTATTGGAACTACCTTGTACTAGAAAATTTGAGGCCATTTGTTTGCATTTTTTTCCGTCATAACAAGGGTGTCCTTTCCACATTTTTTTTCTATTAATTCAAAATGGAAAAATCTGACATAATTAGCGTTTCAGCTAAAACGTTTCAGATTTCAGACAACATTCTTGCAAAATTTACAGAAGAACTTATAAAAGCTTGTTTTATGTCATGGACATTCTCTAGTAAGCGTTGCTAATCTTCACTTAGCTCTGGTATTGAGGCCCCAGCATTTCAGTAATCACCAGGCTGTCTGTATGTTCCCTAAAAAGTAGCCACAATTGTTCCAACAACAGTGTCCATCCAAAAGCAAGAATGACTCAAACTCAGTTCCTGCCCCATGTGTGTGATCTGTGAAACAGCAGTGAATATTTGTGGAGCCAATTCTGTGCAGTCTAGGAGAAATACTATGCCTGAAGGTTATATATATATTTTTTAATCTAGATTGAAGATCTGATTGTGAAATATGCAATCCACTAGGGGAGAGGAAAAAGAAAACCCACCTTTACCTTATAATTAGCACAAATGAGTGCAGTGGCCTAGGGACAAAAGCACTGTGCCAAGCTCTTGTGCCAGTAAAGTTTCTGGCATGGGGACAGTTCCCTGAGAGAAGACCATGTGAATTAAAAAAAAAAAATTAAAATATTTGTATCTCTTAGCCCAATCCTTTTCTCCTGCTAGAGTCCCTTGCAGAGTGCGGTAACGGAGCTTTTCCTGGCATGCAGATGAACGATTCCAAGTGCTGCTCCAGCAGAGCCCTGCGTTGCCTGAGGCTCTGGACCACCGAGGACACAGCACTGGACAGCTCTGTTGGCTTTGTGCTGCCCAGCATTTGACCCATTGCTGGAGGGGTTCTGCAGAAGGTGGCTCACAGCCTCCTTGCACAAGAGAAATGGCACAACAGGGGCTGGGATACAACTGAGAACTGGGCCAGCAGTGACCTGGAGCACATTCAGACAGAAACTGTCTGGTTTTATGCTTACATACAGCTGTTTCTTGTAGCTCTGGGAGTTATAAAATGTGCTCTGCTTTTGCTGTCAAAGACCCTAATTTAAAACCATATTCTTTAGGACCTGGAGAGGCTCTTGAAAAAAAAAAAGGCGACAAAAAATCCCAACCACCACCAAAAAAAACCCAGGCTAAGAGAAGGTTATTTGTGACCGTGTGCTTCTCTCATCAAGTTAATAACTCATTCTTGTAGTTCAAAATGACACGGTATCTCAGAGATCATAGCAAATAAGGATTTAAATGGCTAGCTACAAAGGAGAGGGCTACACCTTGTAATGCAATAGTTCACATTTAATAGGCTCCAGAAGATCATTTTTTCAGATTTGTAGGACTCTTCTGCATTCTTGAAGAGGCACAGGCAATGCCCCCATTTAAAAATAATGTGAAAGAAGAGAGGACATGTGCTTTTCTGAGAAATGTATTTTGCATGCCCAAAATGATTATTAAGTGATTTAGTTCTTTTAATCAACTTATGCTTGCTGTAAAGATACAGCCTGCCTTTGGGCTTGTCATCTAGGAACTGGCTAGAGAATAAAATGCTAACACAGAAAGAGTCAGGAGGACAAAAACTCCAGATTATATAAATTTCCATGCTGGTAACACACCAGAGGGACAGTTCATTGCCAGAAAAAGATAAGGGTTTAAGCAGAATAGAAGCTTTTTCCTCAAAATTACTTAAAACCCCAGTTGTATGTACATCCTGACAGGACTGAGCACTTCTGTTTCCTTTCATCTTCCTTGGTGCTTCCTTCCTTCCAGTGTCTTCTGCAATGTAGAACAGTGGTACAGGGCTCTGTGGGGGAAGCCAGTCTGTCCCCCTGTGCTTACTCTGCATCAGTTCTTGGCCTTTCTGTACTGACACCTCCTCAAAGCTCTGCACATGGTGGTTTTCAACCACCTCACTGGTTGGAGATGTGCTGCTTTTGTGCATTTCAAGGTAGCTTAGTAAAGAATTTTTTGTGTTCTGCTACTTTTGGCAGAATTGGGTAGTTCTCCTGAGGCTCTTCTCTGAAATGCATGACACAGGATTCTAGGGATTTTTTTATATGTATATATTTTATTATTTACATCCTTGAGCCTAGATGCATAGAAATTTGTCAGTACCTGATTGAAGAGATGAAATTATGAGACAGATCTGGAATCTCTTTTAGCAGTGTGTAAAGTCCCATAAACAAAATTGGATGCTGGAGGAGAAACTTGTCCTTAGTATGACTGCTGAGTTTGTTAATGCCTATTTAGCTTAAAATGATTAATGGCAAAACCAGTTTGGGCCAAGGAAGATGCTGATGAAGATTCATATGCTTCATGTCTCAAGCTGGGTCTTGTGTTAAACACTGCTAAGGCCATTCTGAGCTTAGAGACAGAAACCCAAGCTACATTTGATGTCTCTGTTATTGCTATCAGCCACAAGCTGGGACAAGCAAACAAAACCACCACTTAAAATACGAAAGAACAGGAGACACAATTTTTGTAGTTTAGCATGACTTATCCAAGCCAGCTTTAAATATCTTAGAAACTCCTGCAACTTAGGTATTTATGTTTTCACTGCTCACCTCAATTAACACAGCGATTGGCTGCAGAGAGCACCACAGCTGGCACAGCTTTGAGGAACATATGTTAAGAAAATATCAGGTTGCCTGGAAGCTGATTTTAATGGGCTGGTTTTGTGTCTGCTAGCAAAATGGGGAAAAGATTCAGAGCTCTCTTTTTTTGTGCTATTTTTTGAATTGCAAAACAAATTTCCTTTCCATGCTTTGTGAAAGGTAGATAGAAACCTCTGATACTGCAGAGGAAAATGCAATTTAATAAGATTACTTAACATTCTCTGTTAAAGTAAGGGAGAGCTTCTAGCAGCTTTATTCTTTGTCAGGGCTGTAAGGAAAGAATTAAGAGATTGAGAGGAAAACCAAAAAGACCAGGCAACTCTATAGGTAATCTATCTACCTACAAATAAAGAGAAGTGATCACTTATTCTCAGTGGAAGGGAAAGGGAGACAACTGAAGCCTTAGAGGTGATAGACTGAAGACACTCCAGCAAAATATTTGGAGAAAACGTTGTTATTTGTAAGTGAAGGAAACTGCAATGCCATTTATCAGCAATTTGTGGAACAGGTGGATCATCTCTATCTGCTGTAAGCTAACCCGTGATGAGGTACTTTGTCTTTCTAAGAAAGAGTAGGTTGGATCTGTAGTGTCAGAGAGTTAGAGTGAGGCACCAGCCCTTTCTGGGAGGTGTGTTTCTGTCTCAGAAATGGGGAAGAAAATGAGTTTTTGGGGTTGGTCTTTCTACTGCTTTTTTTTTTCCCTCTACCCTGCTTTTGCACATGCTTCTTCATCCCCCCAATGTTTCTGGGTTTTTTTAGTCAAGTGTTGGTTCTTAAAAGCAGACACTGGTTGAAAACCACTGGCCTCAGGTGTGGGTTTTCATTTTTTAGATGGTAGGGTATAAACTCTGAGCATGTATCCATTCTGAAACAAAAATGTGCTTAGACCTTCTCAAGTAGCTTTACCATTGCTGTGCCAGGATTGCTGTTGGATAGGATAAGAAGGACAGCTGTCTCACTGTCTTCACTAGCCCACTCCACTTTGGAGCTGTAAAAACCTGGCATTCTGGTGTAAAAGGACAAAAAATATTTTATCAATTACTAGTTAGCACCCAGTACTTGTGCTACAATGGGTGCCAGAACTGGGGAACTAGTTACAAAAAATCATGTCCTCTACTTTTAATTCCAGAGTTTGAGTTTAGTTTCTAGCCGTACATTAAACCCTCTTTCAGATTGGCAAGTGATTCAGAAAGTATCTTCCTGAACATAAGTGATTCAGGGATATAAAATGTTTCAAGATACGTTTAGGAGATTTGGAGACTATCATTAAGTATGAAACTTGAGCAGAATGTGTGGGAATAACCCTGGTTTGCTGTCACTTGTGCAGTGTAAGAGAGGGAACACTGTATCCCTGGGCTTCATTTAGTTTCTAGAAGGATCCTGGGTTCTCAGAAGTGTTTGCTGAGCCTACTGGCAGTGAAAACAGGAATAGACAGTGACTGATTTAATTAAATGATAAAAATCTATCACCACCATGCCAGAAAAATGTGCTCTGGGTAAGGAGCATGCCGAGAAAGAGGCAGATGGATAGCTGTCATTTCTGCCCTCGGCAGGTGCCCCTGGGTTCACCCTGGGGCTCAGGGAAGGCAGCACCAAGGGGTGCCAACATGAAGGGGGAAAGTGATTTATTCTTCTTGCTCTGAAGAATTTTTCCTATGTGAAAACTGACCCTCATAGGGACAGTGCATTGAGGGAGCTGACCAACACAGAGCTGGAAGGACGCTTCTTCCTCTGTGGTCTGGAGTCCAGAGGCTGCTGCTGGACTCTCACATACATCAGGGTAACGACAGGGCCCTTACTTTCAGACAGGAGAGAGAAAAATAATCCTGACAAACCTAGGGTGAGCCTAAGATTGTAAGTAGGCAAAACAAAATGCTGAAAATACCTTGGTGCAGACTTCAGACAAGCAAGAAAACAGGGGGATTCCCACAGCTGATGAGTCTATGTGAAAAAGCCTCCACTAATCTATGAGATGTCTCTAACCCTGGTGCGATATGAGGTGGTGGAGACTGAGCTGCTCCGTCGCTGATGTGAGGACCCCATGCTCAGGCAGTGGGGTCCATTTACCATGGTAATCACGCAGAAAAAGAAAATAATAAAAAAAGCTAGTAAAGCAGCAGAACTTTTCAATATCTCATGAAGGTAGTCAATTACATGAACATATTTAATGATTGGAATGGAAATTGACACTTTCCAGTTTCTGGCTGCAATCTAATATCATCCCTTTAAAATATTTTTGTGGAAGGTCAGTGTTCCAGTTAACTTTGGCTGTTTATTTTAACTTTTCCTCCTGAATGAATTTGACAGTGCACACTTTCTTCTTCCTTTAGAAATAGAATATTTATTTTCTTCCTCTGAAGAAAAGAAATATAATTACTGCAGTAAAATTATATTATTGGGAAAAGGATGTCTTGACAGGAGACTTTAGAGTTGATCAATAGGTCTTGAACAGCCTAATCCCCTTCCATCCCACTGCTTTAAGAACTTTCTTTTTAATGTGACCTTAAATTGATTTGATATGCATATTATGTATATGCATGTACCTATCCCAGAAACTTGGAGTATCTTTTGGAATTAGTTTTCCAAATGTGGTGCTCTCAGGGTGTTTGTGGGGTTTTTATTTTAGCTGCAAAACAGATAAGAAAGGTTGAGCTGTAAAGAAATTAGTAAGTGGAGTGAAGCAGTGTGAGATTTTACACTAGCTGGAGTGAAAGCTGACCCTTTGGGAGAATTCAGGAGAGCCAGAGATACCTTTTTGCTGAGCCTGTTTGTGGAGAAACAGCAGTGATGAGCTCCAGCTGTCTCTCTCACTAGAGGCAATTACAGGTGTACTTCCCCACACTTGACATCTCATTTTCTGGATCAGTACTGCTGGGATAGCACTTAGTTCATTAGCTCCCAGTGGTAGTGTATATATAACTTTTTAGCTTTTAATGAAAGCTAACCATAAAGCCATAACACATTCTGAGCTTCTCAAGTGCAAGGAAACTGGAATTGTTTTTGACAGATCTCATGCCTGCTGTATTTTAATATACTGGGGTAAACACTGCTGTAGCTTATACAAGCACTAAGAGGGAGAAAAAAGTTGATATCTGTGTGGGGAAGTATAGGGTAATATGGCTTTATAAGTTTATTACAGTCATTCATGAAGGAACCTGTTGGGATTGGTGTCTTGTTTTGCTAGACATGGTATGCAAAGAATATCAAGAAGGACCAATGTCTTGATGAGAAGTGATGATCCAGTCTGGGTCACAGTGGCGAGAAGGAGGAGACAAAAAGATAATTCCCTTGGTACATGCTATTCAGTCTTTCTTTTTTTCCCCCTTTTATTAAGTCTCCTCTTTCCTGTTACACAGTGGTTTTCCCTGAAGGGTAACAAAAATATGACATACTCATGCTCTTCCTGGAAAGGACACAATATTATTCATAATATATGGAAAAAAATCTGAAGGGTATTATTTTCTTATTTTCTTTTATGTCCTCTACGTGTTTGGTTTTTGTTTGGGGTTTGTTTTGTTTTGTTTTGTTTTTTTTGTTTCTTCTGCAACTCAGAAAAATGGAATAAAATCATAATTTTAGTCTACAAAGCTCACCTAGTCCCAGAAGAAGACCTGGAGAAAGGGACATGTAGAAAGACAAGCAGACAAGTAGACTGAAAATTAGAATAAAGAAAAGAAACTCAAACACAGTTGGGACCTTCTTAGAACTTCTCTCAAGCAGAAAGTTTTCCCTAGATTACAAAAAAAGTTCAGTTTGGTAAGGATTTTAGAGCTTTTGTGGCAACTGATTTGTGGATGTCAAGGTTTCTTCCCAGTCAGAGCAATTGCAAACATGTTAATAGTGCCAATTTAATCTCACACAGTTCAAATTGCCTCCAAAATTAGTAGTTAATTCTCATATATGTTAAATAAATCCTCTGTATCATGATGAACTTTTTATCAACCAGAGATGTTAAATTGTAAAAACGGTGGGAAATTAGAATACAATAACAAAGCTGAGACTAACGAAATACATTCTTCAATTAGTGTACTCATGCATGTCCTGCTTTTCTAGTAAAATGCTATTGATTGAAAAATACTCTTCTCTGGAGGTTATTCTACACCTCAGTGAAGCTGTTCATGAGTCAGAGATTAAAACCTTAAAGGACGAAAGAGCAGCACAGTTGAAACCACTGCTGATGGATAGATCAGTCACCAGGAGTGCAGTTTGGTCTCTATCAATAACACCACTTTAAGTAATGTGAAAATCACGTTACCCCGGTAGGTACAGGTGAAACAAACAACTTCAATGAACCCACAATTGGGTTTCTTTGCTGAGAAACATGGAAGAGATTACACAGAAAAAAATATAACATCCTCCTGAAATTCCAGCAGCAATTTCTCCTGGCCAGCTGGCTCTATTTGTACTGTATCACAAGTGGGTTTAGTACAGGTAGTAGATCAGTACCACTGAATATTAGGTACCAGACTTTTCCCAGTGTGCTCTCTGCTGGCGTGGATATCAGGCATGAAAATGAGAACATCACAGCAACCACAGCCTAGGATATCTGTGACTCGGTCACACAGGCCAGGCAAATATTTGGTATGGAATGTGTTCTGCACAGAGCTGTTTGGCACTGAACAACACACAAGTCTGGAAATGGCACATGCCTTTCTTTAGATCTTCATGTCTTCTTAGCTTTGCATTGAATGTCCCATCCTGGTTTTATTCTCTAAATCACATTTCTAGTTTTTACATGGGCTGTGCCTGAGCTCTCGCCTACCTCTTCTGTTCACATCTCTTTCTGCCACTCCTCTGCAGAGACCACTGCTCTCATCCCACACCCTCCGCCTTGGCTTTGGTGCTGACCAGGGACTTTTATCTGTGTGGTGTGGGGGAGGTTATTCTGTGTCTCCCGAAGAAATCCAGTTCCTTCACTAGGAGAGCCGTTACCCCCTTCACAGGACATTTTCTCCACATAACTAAGAAAGGCATGTGTTATTTCTACATCCATAGAAGTGCCCTTGGACCCCCACATCTCAGAACTTCTCCATATGTGTGAGGAAGAGCAGTTTTCCAGACATGTAGAGAGTTCATTTTCCCGTGTGCAGATCCTACTGTGAAACGCACCATGATACCTTACAAAGTTCACACAGCAACTGCCTGAACATTCTTAAAAATTTATTTTATCTACAGCTGAGAACTCGCTCCTACTGATTTTTGGGTTTCATCTTTACAACTTCTCCCAAGTCTGGATGTACCTGTTACATTCAGATGGCTTGGAGTGTGGTGCTCAGAGCAGCGCTCGGTGGTGCGTGCCCGCCCAGCCAGCAGGTGGTAACCAGCAGCTGCTACTCCCGGAGGAGACACCGCTGTCTCCAAGGGATGCACTGTGAGGCACTGATATTCAGTGGGAAAGAGGAGCATGGAACTCAGTAACACTGAAAAGCAGAGCTGGAAATAGCCAGCAGTAAATTAGATCTGATTTTGTTGGATGATATGTTGAGGGGGAAAAAGCCCAGTAGGATTTTATGCTTCAAATGTAGGCTTCTCAAAACACAGCTGTGACATACTTACTCCTCTTTCTTTAGCTCTAGGGGTGGCAGTACCTAGAATAATCCACTGGGTTCTGACAATGGAATATACATACACCCCCGAAGGGAAAAACAGACAGCCCTAAAGAGATCAGGCATGGAGAAGCATATTGCTCAGACAGTCTGCAAATAAAAGGCTAACAGAAGTCCATGGATTTGCAGCGGAATTATGTGTGGACAGAAAAACGCTAAGGGGTGAAAACCTAAATTTATGTCAGAAAGATGTCAGAACATGCCTAATAGGGAAAATTAGTAGAATAAAATTGTTAGTCAAATAGGACAAGATCTTCTCAAACTAAGAAGTCATCAGTCCCTCAGTGGAATAATTAGAAGTCTCCAACACATGTAAAGATGGGAAAAATCATTAATGTGGAGGAATACAGAGATTGACAAGCTATCAGAAACACAGGCAAAGAAGAGGTAAAGGTATGATGTCCAGTTCCTTTGTTTGTCTTTGGTAAAGCAGTAAGATGTAGTGATGCTTTGTTTTTAAAACATATATCCGGGAGTGTTGTGTCAGGAGCAGTAGCTCAGGCCTCTGTGCCCAAGTTCACAAACAGCTGTGCCTGACTCCTGAAATTTGCCAAGTAAGCTAATTTTCTCCTAAAGCATCAGAGTCTTTATAGCTGAGACTTAATAGTCCAGGAGTTACCACTAGAAGAGCTGTGAGGTATACTTAGAGTTTAATCAGCCAAGTAATCAGTGCAAAGATAGTATTGCCCTGTCTGTACACAGACACAGTTCTCCTCTCCTGTGAATGTTTAAATGACCAAGTCAAGGATGATGCCTGTTAAATGTCATCAAATGGAACAATTCAATGGCTGACAGAATAATTGAATAATTCAGATTGAATAGGATTTCAGGAGGGCATCTTGTCTGTTTTCTTGCTTGAGCTATGGTCAACATTAAATTCAGGCCATAATCAAGATTTTTTACAAATGCTTAAGTATGAAGTATCCAGACTACCAAGTACAAGTACTGTTGTAAACAACTGAGCAACAAATCTTTCTAAAACACACTGAGAAATCTGATCATAACAAAAACTTTCTCCTAAACTCACAATTACTTGACTTTAAATAGAGAAAGTATTTCTGAAAACTGTTAGCACTCACTTTCCCCTTCTGCTGAAAGTTCAACTTCTCCTAAACCAGCACTGTTAGATACCATGCCTAGGTAAGAAGTTACTTCAGCATCCCTTGTGTTCAGACATGTCTTTTTTTCCTGACATGGGAGAACTTTGACCCCAGTTAAACATGACAAGGACTATCCCTTATCCCTTGGGAGGAGTGTGTAAAACCACAGTTCAGATTGTCATACAGGAGTTTGCAAATCTCAGAGTTCATAGAAACAGAATGCAGGGAGTTTGTGGTTTGCCTGGTGTCTCTGCACCAATAACCTGCCTGTCAATGTGTTCCCACTGTAATGCTTTAAGACCTTCTCCCGTGTCCCCAGCTGCACTCTTTTGGGGTTTTGTATTGTTTGTCTTTTCTGTACCGGTTTTCTTCTTTCACTTTTCTTCTTGTCTTCTTACCTCTTTTTGTCCTTCAAGGCACAGCGTTGCAGCCGCCAGCAGAGCCTGATGTAAGGCTACCATAGTACAGTGAACTGTTTAATTCTCCTAGACATTTCCCTATGGCAACTATCCATAAAAATTTGTTTTGCTGAGGGCAATTCATGTCATCTAATACAGAGCCGAAACAGGAAATCTTATTTAAGGTAAGAAGGCTGTGCACTTCCCATATCATAAGCATGATGCTAAACTCATTTTGACTATCACAGATTTTCAGTTTTTCTCTGAGATTATTTCTCTTTCTTGGCCCTTGTTTGAACAGAAATAACTTCTCATATTCTCCCACCCGTGAAGTGAGGTAGTCAGTTTAAAGGAACTTTTATTCCTCCTGAGCAATGCTCAGCAGCAATGTCCCTGTCCTCCTTGAACTGGGCCTGTCAGGAAAACAATTTGGACAGTACCGTCTGAGACAGCTGTCTCAGTGAGAGAGAGCAGAGCAAGGGCTTGCTTTAGTATTGTGAATGGATCTCAGAAACCTTCCAGAATAAGGAAATCTAGTGTTGATGAATTTGCATGGCTAGTGAAATCAGGCTCCATTTACAATGGATCAAGCAGCAGGGAAACCATTCTCAATTTCCCTGCATATGAATTTTTACTTTTGTTTTTGTTAGGGGTTTTTTTCCTTGTAATACTAAGTAGTTCCCAGGGGTGTTGTCTGCAGAAAACAAGGGCCCCTATGTTATTTACTGTCATAACCCCACACATCTACCATGTATCTCAGCTACCTGTCTAGACTTTTATTTATAGCTGTTGAAAATCAACATTTCCAAGGTATAATGTAGCCCATTCTACACAGAGAGCTTTGGCGTCTGCTGTTATGGGACAGTCTTTGCTCAGGAGGTGACATCTTATCTCAGAAGCACACATCCACCCTTATGGACATGTCCCTGTTTTGAATCCTGCCCTGTGCCACTTAAAGCTGGTAATTTCCTTCAGTCTTAGGTAAGAAAAAGCAGGGCATGAATCGTTCTGAAAATCTCATTTCTGTTTCACTCCTTGCGTCACATGATGAGTGCCAGCATGATGTCTTGCTGAACTTTATGCATGTCAGTGCCTCTCAGAGGTGTGTGAAGAACTGCTTAGTTCCTGCAGCTAAGGAATCATGGCACTGGACATGTTGCTCTTTGCAGTTTGTGTTTGGAAAAAATTAACTTGTGAGTTGAGATACCACAGGAATAAATGCTACAGTGTTCATTGCATAACAAATTCATCTTCTTTATAAGCCAATATTCTTTTACATGGACAGATCACAGGCATTTTCTTCAGCTGGGTGAGAGGAACAAAAATGTAAAACAGTTTCTTTCCTTCTTGCGAGAGAATAATCTTGAAACAAATCTGATGTCATAAGAAATATGGTTGTCCCTCAAACACCTTATAATAACCTCATGGTCCTTTCTTAGATTTTTTATGGAGAATCGGACCACAAAGTCAGGAATGAATGATTCCACCCTTTCTAGTCTATACATAAAATATATTCCAGCCGGTACAGCTTCCCTTGCTTGCAGCCTAAGCTTTTGAAATTGGGTGGTTATTGTGAACTTTGTGTCTGTTTGTTTTTATTTAAACAACACCCCTCTACCCCTATACATATTCTTTTAACTTTTGCAAGGTTGAAAGAAGGCTTGGAAATGTAAACCAGGCACAGTGAAAGGCAGCTGCCTGAGCTTGAAGATGACTGAAATGCAGCTTTGGAATATGCAGCACACTTCCCAGGCAAGACAACTGGTGCAGTAGTACTTGAGAGTACAAGGTATTTAGGAGCAGTTCAGGCCTATGTCTTGTTGTGTATGGCCCTACAGTCTTCAAGATTTCCCCTAAAATCAGACATTTTGTTCACTTTAGCACACTCAGCTAGATTGTTACTGAGGCAGCAGCTCCATGACCAGTGTGAAGATGTAAGAATTATTTGAACTGAGTACATTTTTCCAATAGATAATGGATTTGATTAATGTAGCCTCTTCATCTTCGAATTGAATGTAATGTCCATCAGCAGATCGCTGCCTGATTAAGTTCTTACATTACTGCCTACCATAGAGCGCATATACACATCATTTTCTCATTATTAAAATTTACTTGGCAATTTTTGTTAACATATTTTTCCATTTCCTTTGGCCTCATTATGAAGGAGTCATTGACTATACATAGCTTGTCTAGCCATGAGGTCTATTAGAAGTTACTGAAGCTTTTTTAGAGAAGATTTATAACCAAACAAAACATCAGAATCTTATAAAATGTCTTCTTTTTATTCCTATCCTCGTGTATCTTGCAAAATACTGACCTGTACCAATATTGAAGCTATATGTTGTGTATTTCTATATATATTTTATATATATATAATTATATTTTATATATATATTAATTGCTTTAATGACGTCTTGTTTGAGACTTTAGCATGAAGTTTAGTAAAACATAATTTTTAAATTAAAATGGCATCAAACTGTGTCAAATATACCATCACTTTCATTGCTCTGAAATAGCTGTAATCATTAAACACTCTAACAATATTATGAATCTACCAGCACTCCAAAACATCTTTATCAGAGTGTTGCTGTGTTTGCCCAAGCTGATGGATATTTAGAAAGTATATAACCCAAATGGTGATATTAGGTGTTATGTAACTGCTCACCCACACATCATCCTGCTCTCAAAAGCAAAGCTCTGTCTCTTTTTGTCATGCTTGATGTTTCATTTACAACTGGCTTTCTGAAAATGCTTCCATCGACAATTTTGGAATTTGTTCTCTACTGATAATCATGGAGGTAGCACTAATTTTCTGCCATGTTTCCTGCAGAGCCAGTGTGGATAGAGGGCACACATAGCAGGATAGAATTATGCTTCCCTATGGAGAAGCATTCCCCAAGAACTGGTCACCTGGCACAGGAAGCCTGGCAGTGATGCTCAGTTGTGTACACTAGAACAAGCCTTCATTTGTTGTGAGTTGGTTAACAAACATCTCTCATAATCTTCTGTACCATTACAGACTGTAATGTTTCCTGGAGGTGCCATCTCCTGCTTGCAGCCCCTTACATACATAATTTATCTCTTTTAAGCACAGAGCAGTGTGACTTCACTAACTTTTGTATGAGGCAGGTGCATTTTTTCTGTAAGATTTCCCATTAATCCATGTTTCCTGTTATTAGGCATGAAGGGTAAACTTTATGTCTTAGTATTGAAGATGTTTTGCATCTCTTTGTGTCCCCCAGCATTGACGGGTGAAGGTGTTGGGTGAAGGGTGTTATCTGTGTGCTTTTCCTTTAATCTAGAAGGTAACATTAGTAAGTACCCCTTGTGCTGTGTGACATCGTTGAAGTTCTCCAATTGTGCAAGGTTGGGGGGCACGAATATATTGGGATAAAATGCAAGTGGTTTCTTAGACGGGTCATTGTTTTTAATGGTCTCTTTCATTTTAGTAATCTCATTAAAAGGCAAATGATAGTCAAAACCAGATTACCTTTAAGTGATAAAACTTGTCAGATTATAATTTCTTTCACAATGATGTACATTATTAATGCCTTACACTTAATGATATGTAGGCAAATTTAAAAACAAAAAGGTATAACTTTCATCAATTTTTTAAAAATACTAAAGTATCACAGAAAGTGCTCACTTCTGAAGAAATACAGTTTACATAACTGGTCCTCAAAAAGCTTTGTTGGAACTTTTCCAGAGGGGCAAAAGTACACATTTAATGACACAATAAGAAAATGAGAGAATATTGCATTAAAAAAATTAAATTCCCCTTTTCTTCTGTACCTTTTTTGACCTACAAGTCAGCAACTTGTCTTCTCAAGAAATATCTGAATGGACTGCAGTCAAACTGCTGAGGTACTGCATATAAAACTCAATAAATAGGTCTTGATAGTTGCTGCTCTTGCTTTATAGAATATATAGCATGAATTCTTAGGAAATCTTGCATTAGTTGAACAAAGAAAAATTGTAAATTATTTTATGTAATGCTACAGGACCATTAAAATATTCTTATATTGGCTCATATTTATGACACAGTGAACCTACTGGTGTTCCCCTTAATTATTCTCCTTCACTCTTCCCTGCTTTTTATCTAATTTGAATCTCAGTGTAACAACATGGTGTTCACATATCTGTATTTCAGGCACAAGCATGTATAAACATTGTCCTTGCTCCTTTTTCAGGAAGGATTTCTCAGTCTCTGGGGTATGATTACACTCTGTAGTGTGTGTCAGTTAAATTTGTCAAATCTCGAGAACAATGGCAGCATCCCCATTCACGTCTCCTTGCAAACCCTGTGCAGAAATAAACACTTTCTGCAGCTTAGCTCCCAGGAATCAGCGATGTGCCCTGCCTGGCTGAGGCTGTTACAGCAAAGCCGTGAGTTATGGCTTCAGGAGCAGTGGCTGCACCCATTGCAGGCACTCTTGCTGTCTCCTGGGGAGCTCTGTGTGACCGCAGGGCTCGAGCAGAGCAGCCAGAGAGCGCGTCAGCCCATGCTCTGGGCACTGAGCGCTGCAGGGTGCTGAGGATGGAACCAGAGGAAAGAAACAGCCCCTCCCAAGAGCATCCCAGGGCCTGTGCTCTGAGCTCCAGCTCCTCTGGGTGCGTTTCCAAGCAGCTCCATCCCTCTGCTGGCAGCAGCCTCCAGCGCTGAGTGCCCCGTGAACTGCCTCGCTCTGTAAACAAAGCAAATCCCTCTCACCTACGATTTGCTTCTCCGCTTTCCTTTTGGCCAAGGTCAAACAATAATTCGATGAGCACAGGATGTGCTGCTGGCTTTCTTCTCACACGGCTGATGGAAACATTTATCTGAAGGTTCCTCACTTAGATCACTACAGCAATGGCTTTAATCCAATACTTTTTAAGTCCATCACTAACAAAGGATTTACAAAGACCTCCATCTTTCCAACAAACTTCCTGCCCCCAGGCTGCTAAAAATGCTGTCAGTCTGCCAATAAATTCCGTTCTCTGCATTTTCATTATTCTCTACTGTTGTTTTTAAGACATTTAAAGACCTTTAAAGCACTCCTCCAGTGGGAGTGCTTCTTTATGGTTTTACTTTTTTGTGTTTTGTTTTAGTTAAAAGGCTTGATAGCTTTAGGGCAGATGTCTTCAATATTTTTGATTAAAAATGTGACCTCTAGTAGATAGCTTGTGCTATTTTTTCCCCTACTTGACTCAGTTACTGCAAAGATCACATACTGCTCCTGAAGAAAAGGTTAACTGCCCAAGACATGTTGCCTGTTAACTTATTAGTCATGATAATCCTGAGACTTCACTATGAAGGTGTTTCTGCTACAGATCCCAAATGGAATTTAGTTTGTCCAGGGTCCAAGCATGTCTGGTTAATGCGTATACTTTTTGGTTTTTAAAATAGTTAATAATTTTCATGTCATGTGTGGTCTTTAATTCAAAGTGGGGTTGGAAACAGAAGTGCTGTGATGCACAGAATGTCATTTAAATCTTGGAGTTTCAGGGTGTACCAAGTGGCCATATTTAGCACTTAGAGCAATCACTGTGAGTGATGGTACTTTTGTACGGAGTCTCTTGGCCTGCAGAGCTCGTGACCTGCTGGAGCAGGCCACATGGAGTGAGCAGCCTCCCTCTGCCCAAACCCCTCAGCTCTTCAGTCCACTCCTGCCTTGTCTCTGTGATGCTGCTTTATACAATTGTGTTTAGTCATAGTATGTTCAGCCACACAGTATGTGAAAACTAAATTTTGGGTGCCCGTCTACTTTTTAGGTGTGTGGGAGCTGGATGTGCAACTCTTCAGGCCAGAGCTAAGCAGCTCAGAGGAAGTTCAGCAAGCCGATTCCTAATGCCTGAAGTGTTCTGGGGTCAGAAGGAAAGGGCTTGGTGAGTTTTGTTCTTACAGAGTTGAGTAGTTCTGGGATAGATGTTTTGGGGTCTCTTTTCGGGTTGTGCATTGTAAGCCCTCAGCTGTTTCTTATTTGTGTGTCAATGCTTCTTTTTGAATCCCTGAGTCCCATCTGGGATCTTGGGCAGAAGCAGCACTGCCTGTATTAAATACTTGGCAGCAAGTTAGTACTTTCTATGTGAGGATATTCTAGTGCTCTGCAAACATTAATTACGTTTTACAGACCCTCTGAGGAAAGATTGAAAGCTAACTCTGCTTTTAGAAGACATGCTGATTTTGTTGATTGACTGTATGCTGAAAGAAATGTAAAATCAACCTTTATTTTGCCCAACCATATAACCAATGAAAAGTTAAAAGAAAAAGCAGCAAGATTCCAAACCCTGCTGCTTCAGTGCCAGAGAGGAAGAAATGAAAATCAGTTTGTGACTCGAAAGGAGTACTTTGATAACTGGGGATATCACTTTTACATTTGCTACCTGATGGGTCTCTTTTTTGTCAGTGTATATGACAATGTTTTGTCTAATTATCCCTGACATTTCTTTTGGGCTTTATTTTTGTTTTGTATATGCATATTGAAGAAGAAAGGTCTGCCAGTCCCTGGGAATCATGTATAATTCAGAATAACTATTAGCCCTTTGATGGATAGAAAGCATATTTAAAACATAGGTACAGAGCAGCAAACAAAATAAGGAGGAGGGGGGCGAAAAAGAAATGCAATTAATGTGCTCAGCATATCAAATACAGATCCATGTTATCATGTTCAATAACTGTCTGAAAGCATTACATACTGCACTGGGGTGTTGGCCAGCAGGAAGGAAAGGAGGAAGCTCATAGGAATCCCTCAGGGAAGTGTGAGATATCGTAGGATCTTGTCCAAACCCATTCTCCCAGCCATCCTTCGTTCAGTTTGTGGTGTGGAAGTCGACACTGCGCTCTTGCCACACTTCCCTGTAAGCCTGAGCCTGCAGCAGCTCATTCCTTGCCTGTTGTCGTGATCCCCATCCCCAGCCTGCCCAAGCGAGAGATGCTTTGATCTTTGGTTTCCAAACACAACAGAGGAATTGGCAGGTGTTTTAAGACAGAAACAGCTTTTAAATTACGCGTCTGTTTAGTTGTTCTTTCACTACAGTCCCTTTTGTAACACATTGTTCTCTTATTATAGCTTAGACATTTCTTCTAATGATAATAGAATCCTTTTGGGGTTTCAGCACCTGTGTGAAAGGATGTGATTACTAATTTGGAATAAGAGTCAAACTGCTGGAAAACATCTCACTTGAGGTTAGATCCATGTTGTGTTTTAACAGAAAGAAACAGCCTTTGATACTTTTATGTTTTTTATTTACAGGGAAAAGATATTACAGAGCTAATGTACTATGATTTTACTGATTTAATTAGAGATGGAATAGTGCATTGGACCTACTAAAATCGATAAACTCTGAATTAGTTACTTTGGATGGTACAAGCACTGGTGTAACACAGTAGGTGATCAATCTAAATGGGGAGCCTGACAAACAATATGATATTTGAGTTGGTTGTGGAATGAGAAGGATATAGGAGAAGTGGTATTTTTTGCTCAGTTTGTGACCATATTTTTTTGGTGCAAGGAAGAATGATTAAGCTTTAGTTGAGCCAAGAATGTATGTGTGTCCCGGGGCAGCAACCTGTGAAGGCACTTGCTCTGTACTGGGAAATATTACAGTGGCCATAACTGAAAGATGTATTCATGTTGGTCTCATTCCTGACAATTCCTGCATGGCACTCAGAGAGACTTTGGCATTAATAGCCTGAGCAAGCACCAGCATTTGAAGCAAGCCATTGTTTGTGAAATACAAGGTGTGTGTAATAATATATGATAAATTATTGTATTGACTTCCTCGGGAATTTAACAATTTCTAAATTGTTAAATTGCAATGAGTTCCTGTGCTGCTGTGTTTGTAGGCACAGCCTGAAGTTGGGAGTTCTTGCCCCTTCAGACTGGACTTGTGAAATTCTCATCGCCTGCCAGCACTGACCTGATTCAGCTTGAGTCCTATGCAGATTTTATTGTGCCTTTATGTAGATCCCTGAAGGAAGGGGAAACATCTTCACAAATTAAGGTTGAAGTAGTGAGATGTTATTGTTTTATAAGGAGCAGGATGAGTTCGTGCAGTGTCTGAATGTGACTGTGCAGCCTTGATATGGGTTCAGCTGTCCTGTCAACAGCTTCTGTGAATCCTCATCCCCTGGCCTCCAATTACATTGCTGTTCACAGGACCAGGATACCTCCTGAAGCAAGAGCTCTGATTTAATTTGGTGGAGGGTTTTGAGTGCTTGCGAGTCATGGAGTGGAGTGGTTGTGAGGCTGAGAATGCAAACCACGGGTTCTTCCTGCTGTAATCTCTATTACTGAAGCACAGCACTCAGCCATGGTTTTCTCAAAGTCAAAGCAGGCAGGGGATAGCTGCTTGTTCTACAGAACAGCAGTCTCTCCCAACTTATTTGTAAGGCTCGAGATGATAATTAATGAAGAGAGTAACACTGAATTTTAATTGGGCTGTAATTATAATACAGCAATTTATAAAGTGAGACTTTCAAGACTGTTCATCCCCTACAGCATTTTGTTCCTCAGCTAAATCGAACTATAAAAGTTAGAGGGAGATAAATAATTGGTTCTGAAACATACTTATCAGAAGTGGGTCAAGTGTATTTGTGTGTGTGAGCACCATTTATTATGATTTACGTGGAGGAAGCACCTCTGTGTCAGATCTGATGGCCTGGAGACCAGGCAAGTTAGTGCATTTGCTAACAAACAGGCAGAGCTGACACTGGAGCAGCACTGGACTTACCAGAACTCCGGAGACTTCCAGCTGGATTCAGCCCATGCCCCAAGACTCAGAGAATCTCAACTATGACCTCCAAAATTGCCAAGACTATGAGTGGGATAGATGCAGGGATTTCCTTCCCCAAAATGTTACAAGCTCCATCTAAGGGAAACCAGTCCACCTGAAGTTTGATTAGCCAAGAGAGAAAGCAATGAAGCTGATGTAGTTCCCATAGATAGTGGTCATCTTAATTGGGCTTTAGATGTCAAGCAACTGCAGGTCAAATCTCTTTCCCTTATTTGGATTTTTGTGTTAGCAGCATGAACAGTGGTGGATTTTTTTCTGCTGAAAAAAGGTGTCAAAACTTATTAATGGGAAAATCTCACAAAATGTCCACTGCTGGGCAAGCTCAAGAGATGTTTATTTCAAATACCCAACCATATGAAGATCTTGATCTGAACCTTTCCTGTGAGATCGCTAATTTTTCTTACTTCCAGCTGGGCTAGAAAAGTTAGAAGGGCAGAGTTTCCTGTGGTGTGGAAGAAAGATGTAAGAATGGTGCTATTGCTTGCTTCTGTCTTTATTTGTAAAATTCCATCTGCAAATGCTGCTTTTCCTCAAGTAAAGGCAGTCTCCAGGAGAGAAAAATCAAAAGGTGGCCAGCTGGTCACAGTAGGGGTCAGCATTAAAGATTCCTGCAGGAGGAAGATAAAAACAATTACCTGTCCTCAGGTAGAAAAAATCCCAAGAAAAATAGTACTAAAAAAGTCCATAATCCAAGTTGAATTATGAAGAAGGTCAGGTCCAGAAGGCTGTAAAGACCCCTGCCTTCAGCTGGCTCATTAAGAAGCCTCCCATCTCCCGCAGGAAATTTCTCTTGTTTACTGAGTTTTCAACCCTGAGATTACAAATAATGGAGGAAAGTAAATACCTAAGTGTGTTGGAGCAGGCTTTTAAATCTGAGCTTGTAAAAGCAAGTTGAGGAGCTGGAATCCCATCACTGCAGATCTTCAGGAGAAGTTTAGAAAAAAATCTAGAATGGAATAGCAGATATCCCTTGGGAGACACCTGAAGTTAAATTACAAAGGACATTGACTGGCCTACTTTTCTATAGTTCATGGTTAATCAAAATTTTGCCATTTCATGGGCTGTATTTTAAGATGTAACCATTATTTTCCAGGATTTGTTAATGAAGGGATTTCTGACTGAGTTTTTCTGGAAACTGCTGTGGGCTGATTTTGGTAATTTCTCAAAAGGAATGAGGAGAAAAAGGAAATATCTACAAATGCCTCAAGTTTAATGAAAAAATGTAATTTTAAATTGTTGTCCTGATAGAAATACAAGAGACCTTCATGAAAGAACTCCCTCTCTCTTCACTCACAGACACAAACTTCCACCACTAATTTTGCATTAGCCATTTCTGCTTCACACAATGAAATATCCTGTTAGGACACTCTGCATATGCCAAAAGAGAAGGCTTTGGATACACAGAAAGCAATACAGGTGGTTATTGCAACAGTTATTTTGTATGGTTGATTTTTTTTGTTACTCCCATAGAAACCAATCATTTCAGTTTAACGTCGAGTCAGAGGCATCTTTTCTGAGCAGGAGTTGAGAATATCTGAAATGAGTGACATTTGGTTGAAGGAAAAAAGAACAGAACATAAATCTCTCAGAGCTGAAGCTTTCTACTCAATAAAGTAAATAGTTTTTAGGAAAGAAAAACATGTTTCTTTTGTGATGCTTGATTGTGATTTCCTTTATTGTTGGCTGGCAGAGGGGGGTTGATGTGTATTGTTTTGTCTGGGAAGGGGTACTGCCTCTTCTGTACCAGCAACTTCAAAACTGAGAATTATCTCAGTTTACCATGGAGAATTTAATGAATTCAGACTGCACAAACATGCCATTTCCAGCAAGGACTTGGGTTTCTTTGCTTGGTTCATGGTGTCATGGAGCTGTGTCTGTTCTGGAAACTATCAAGGCTATGCAATTTGGCTGCTGATAAAAAAATTTCTTTCTGTTATGTTTCCTTTCTCTCATGTAGAAGCATTTAAAGTTACTGAAATTAGTAAAAATGCTTCAGTTTGTTTCTTCAGATGTGTCAGTTAGCAACAACTCAATTTGCAGCTGCCACTCATGTTTAACTGAGCAAGTGAGCTAGTGAGCCAAGAAAACAAAATTGTGGTTGCATGCTGACTGGTTAAAATTTGTGTTCTTGTTAACGGTTTCCATTCTTTCAACTTCTACAGGAATTAATCAGTCATGGACACTGTGATATCTAGATGGGTTTTCCACCAAGAGGAAAAGCTTAATTAGGCTGCAAGCAGCAGCAGCAGCATGTATTCCACAGTGCTCCACAGCGGGTGACACGGTGTCCTGAACAGCTCTGAGGCTCTGGGTGAAAATTAGGACAGATTTGAGCTCACACTGTCTTTTTATCACACCCTCCCTTACTGGGGCTTCCAGTAATGATAGCCAAGAATTGGGCTAGGTTGGATATTCTGAACTCAGGTAGTGCTGGGAAAAGCATCAGCTCGCTGAAATGCCCTAGGACAGGCCATGTGCCTAAGTGCAGCCAGGTTCAGGGGTGCACTGTGACTCTGTAGCCCCTGGAGACCAGAGCCTTGATTAGCATGATAAAACAGGATTGCCAGGAGATATTATTGAGAAATCCAAAAATACTGCTTGCAGGTGGTGTAAAATCAAGCCTGAGAAAATGTTTGGCTGTGGTTGAGTCAGACTGATCAGGATAAAGGCCCTTTGTACAGAGGGAAAGCTAGGACAGGAAAGATAAGTATAATTTGGAGTTAGAGAGTGGATGTCTGATGTCAGACTGCTGCTAACACAGCCTTGCACTTTCAGCCCTCCGTATCTCCCTGCCTTTGATCACCTCTATCATAAAAAGGCCAAAGTGTTGCACTATTAAAGTCTGCAGTGCCTATAAACATGGGAAAATTTTACTTGTAAGCAGTAATCATTTTGGTTATTGCAGAATAATACTGAACACCTTTAAAAATGCATATACACGTAAATCTGACATGCATATGCATATTTGAAATGGTTACTAATCAGCTGTAATTGCTCAGGTCTGTGGTTTTAGGATGTTTCTTAATGTTGCTTTTTATTCTTTAAAATTCTACAACAATTTGTTGGAAGATTATAGTCATCTTTGACTAGTTTAATGAACATAGCCCATATGGAGAACCTAATATGCTGCACGTTCATGCAGGAAACGAAAGCCAGCAGTAAAACCCAACACCATGGCAACTTTTTAGCAACAGAATGTCAGCAAGAATTTTCCAGGATTTTCTAGGACTCTGAAACAGTTAGTTAAGGAAAAATCTCCTAATGACAGTGAGATTTTTTTCTATTTGTTTCCTGCAGATGTAATTTCCTCCTAAATTACTGGTTTTGTCTGAAAGGATTTATTTATTTTTTTGACAACAAGGCTATGAGAAAGTGATAGTTTGCCTATTCTTACTAAAACAATATGGCATACTGGATTTATTTCAGTGTGAAAAATTGAATAAAATTAAATTAATCTCTGGAGTTTTAGTAACAACATTTTAAATATCTTTCTTTTTACTAGTACTTTCCCAGAAAATTTATTGAGGGCTTTGACATCTTCAAGAAAAGTTCTTGTAGAAATGCAAATAAGGAAGGCTTAGACATAGGAGTTGTTTTATAATACATTATATGTTAACGTACTGAAGCTACTCTATAACTGAAAGATTTTAATGACCCTGTTAATTTAGAAATTAAAAAAGTTTTTGTATTTTTTTAATTGTTCAGATTGTTACCATGAGGTTTGTGTGTGTGTGTGGTTTTTTTTTTTTTTTTTTTTTTTNTTTTTTTTTTTTTTTTTACTTTCTGTTGGTTTTGTAATGAAGTGCAAGTTTAATTTGCAGTAATTGCTTGACAATAGTAATAAGTGCTGATACTGGTTTGCCAGAGATGTAAAGAAAGGATTTGTGTTTCTAGAATTGTAAACCTTAATATGCAGATCACATACAAGCTTGGAAGTGCTTGGGAATGGAAATAATCATGGCAAACTGAAGTTAGAAAAGAAAAGATACAAAGACATGCATGAGGTAAACAAATTTTAAAGCTTTCCTCAGAGCAATGTTTTTGTCAGAAGACTTTCTTGCTGTGCCAGGTCATGGTGAAAGTAAAGAATTTGCGTCAAAACCATGATGGAAAAGTGCTTTGATAATAGAATATTAGCTTTGTCTTGTTCTTTTGCTGAAGAAGGGCCAAAATAACTTGTAATAATTTGAGGGTCAAGGTCAGAATCAAAGTTAGTAAAAGGATCAGAGACCATGTGATTCACAGTCCGGGCTCACAGTATGCGAGGCTCTTGCAGATTTCCCAGCTCTGGCTGTGGGGCTGTGTGTTACTGGAACCTGGAGAGCTTAAGCCTCTTGGATGCTGCTGTTTCATTGGGCTGGCTGATACAGTCTGCAAATTAATTAAGGGTATAACCAGATTGGCACTGAGTTTGTGTCCTCACAGGAACACAGTCAGCTTCCAAACAGATTGCTTCTGCCCCCAGAAGCTTTGTTTCCAGGTACAGCCCAGAAATCAGCATATTTGCTTAGGAAATGATTTTATTTTTGAGTAGTTGTCACAAGGAGCTTGCTATAAAATTCTGCTGTGAGTTAATATTCTTGGAATATAGTTTAAGATGCTGGTCTTGGCAGAAACTTGTTATGCAAATAATATCCTCCAGATGTGAAGTATATTATGGAAAATACTAAAGAATGCATCTCCGTGAGTGCAATGTCTTTTCATAATAAGAAACATAAAATAGAAATAAGAATTGAGACCATAAAAGGTATATTATATTGGTCTCACAGAGCTTTGCCCCTGCCCAAATTTTGAACAGGGATTTTTCTTGATACTGTTCCTGGAATAAGTTCCTTATAAAACTGTTGTATCCTGCAGAGTACCCCCANGAGTGGCCACTCTCTTGTCTGGCCCCATGAGCTGAAGTAGCTTCCCCCTGCTGGGAGACTTCTGTGAGAGTGGTGGCTATCTCGTCATAGCTACGCATCAGCAGCGTTATAAAACAATGCAAATTACTCAGGGATGGACTTACCTGTAGAATCCATGCACTCATACTAGGTGGGCACTAGAAATGAGGAAGGACAGAGCTGGATACTAAAGAGCTCTTAATGTACCGTCAGCTTGGTGTTAGCCCACAGTGAGTCAGAGAGGTGTGAAAACCAAAAGTCTAGGAAATAGCAGTGAGATCCTCTCTATTTCAAGATCATTTTTATGTAATTTGGAAACTGAAAAATGAAACTGAGTATTTGTTTATACTGAAAGAGGAATGCATTCCTCAGTGACAGGTTTTCTCTTGAAATAGAGAGGCAAGGACCCTGAAAATATATCCAGCATAGCAATTAGCTTTGGAAATATTCAGAGCTCCTGTTGAAACATGTGAAAACTTTGATTGCTTTTTGCAGCAATTACTGTATTTTAGGGAAACAATGAAAAAAGTAGCCCTACAATGTGACAGGGCTTAAGGCTCAATCATACTCCAGGAATCATGGTGATTTCCACCCTCTGTATGCCGCAAAGCCCCATCTCAAACAAGATGTAAGTGTTAGGCAAGAGGGATGAACATGGTACAGGCTGTCAGGATACAGCAGAAGTGAAATGAAGAGTTCAGTGAGGAATGCTCGGTCCCAGCTCACAATTTGCTTAACAAATCCCAGCTCTGCCATGCTCAGGGCTGCCCCAGCAGGGTGGGGATCCTCACCACATCTGCAGCCTCAGCTTCAAGGGTCATGACTGAGAAATCTTTCTCAGAAGGCTGATGAGATGATGTCAGAAATAGTCCAAGTCCAAAACTGTTTATCAGCAATATTTAATTATTTTACAAAGTTTTGCCAGGTCCTTCAATGGATCTCTGAATTGGTCTTAGAATTAACCAGAAGAATTTGTGATGCACTTTATACAAAATGCTGGATCCTGAGCAAAGATGCTCATAACCTGGAATATACCCTTGTCTTCTACCTTAAGAGGGCTTTGTTCCTCTTCACATCGTAATTGTAAGCATTTCCATTTGTTTCAGCCTGCTTTTTTTTTTTATTATTTTGGCACAAAAAGGAAGGTAGTTGTAACTCAGTAAACACATTTTTATGCAAGGCTTTTATATCTATCCTATAAAGCTCTCATTGGTTTCTTTCTTCTGCAGGCATAAAAGTTTGTTTATTAAATATTATAATAATAATAATAATAAAGTAGAGATAAGCTCTTTCTTAGCTGGCATTACTTCAGATTCCAGTGTGTTTTTCCCCAGCCTCACTTCATCGTAGCTCTATTTCCCAGTGCATGACCAGCATGTGTCACACTGAATGAAGTCTGCCTTCAGAATAACGTGTCAGTAAGATGATTGCTCTTGGAACACACAGTGACCTTACTCTATAATTAAATGCAAAACCTGCGTGGAAAAAAATGATGTTAGAAGTCTTAACTTACGCTCACCAGAGACTGGTAGTGCAGAGACAAATGCTGTCATATTAACCTCAGTTGCTTAGCTTTGGCACCAGAGGACTCCTGCCAGGGGGTGGGAAACCATGGGCTGAAGTGGGGGTGGATCCTGTTCAACTGAATTTGTAATGGATAGAGCTTTAATCAACAAAACTTTTGTAATTTAATTATCATAAAGGATACCAAACCTCACATTCCTAGAATGGCATTTTTAGATGAGTTCACTGGGAGAAAGTTTTTCTGAGATAAGAAAGAAAAAGGAGGGGACTGTGACAGGATTTCTGGGTGCCAGTGCTGTCCATGTTGCACTCTTTCATATTTTAAGCATGCTGGAAGATACCCTAACAGAATCAGTCCATTTTCAAGCTAAATACAGAATATATTGCAATGTTCCCCAGAAGTAAAATGTGTTTTAGGAAAGTTTGGAATTTTTTGTAATTTCTTTAGATTCCCTTGAAAAAGTCTGAAATTAGGTAAATAATTTTAAATAGTAGTTTCTAACCCAACTTTTTCAGTCAGTACATCATGAGCATTATCTAAGTGAACTCTTTCTATAAGGTGAACAGAATGAAATTATTTTTAAACCATTAAAAATGTATCGTGTTTTTCAATTTCCCTTCGCCATCCCCTGACCTTCTTAGTAGAAGTGAACAAAGTTTGTATTCATCCAGGACAGCTTGTAGACTTCCAGATCTGAGGTTTCTACCTTTCTTTCCCTGTAATGATCTATTTTTTTTCTTGTAAGGTTACCTTCATCCCTACCAGCCCTTCCATTTACTCAGTTCTCATAAGTCGTAGCCACATCACCCTTCAAATCAGCCCAGCATTTCAAGGCTGCGAGGTGCAAGCTCCTGAGACAGCCGACAGGATCTGTTTGTCAGATACCCTCTGTGTCCTCTCCTGAACTGGCTCCCCCACTCCCACAGCCACATTTTCGCTCTGTCTCCCTAGACAAGACATTTCACTTTGATCTTGTCTGTGTCTTCTTCCTTCGCACACCACTTGGGGTTTTCCGAAAGGCTATCACAGCCACCTGTCATTTGGAGGAGCCCACCTGATTTCCTCCTTGACTTAGCTTTGGAGTTACACAGCGAAACAGTAAAAAGCAAAAGGAGTCACCTCAGTCACCAACTCAGTCAAGACCAAGGCCCTCTGAGATGTTCAGGGGGAGTGGTTGGGGTTTTTTTACTCCCACTACCTTTTAAAATCTTTAATTTCTTCTCTTCATCTGTTTTAAGCTGAGGAAGCCTAGTTTTGTAGCAGGTTCAGCTTAGAATGCTGTGTGCTGCTGAAGCACACAGTCGGTAGAAAGTGAATGGCTTTTATCAGCAGGTTTTTTTGGCTGATGAAAATAACAACAAAAAGAGAAGTGTGAACCTTGGCTATGCGTCACTGCTCTCAGTGTTCATTTTGGTTTTGACATCAAAATGCTCTGAATGACCAAGAAAATGATCTGGGAGACACCAAGAAAATGTTATGAAATTTTCTTTGACATTGTGAGCTCCTTTCACTCCCTTCCTTCATGTCTCTGCAGAAATCTGAAGTGAAGTTATACTGATAGATGAACTCTGTGAGTCCTCTGGGGCAGGTTAGGTAAACCTTGAGGGTCAGACTTTGACTGGTCCTTAAACTGCTTTTCACCAGTAACAAATACTCCATTTGGTAGTCTTTTAAAACCCTGGTAAAGATTTTTTTTTAAATTTTTATTTTTTACTGCCACTCCAGGCTATCACTGAAGCAGGAGGCTGGCTGAACAGAGGAGGTCACCATGAGGGAGGGGCACTGTTGTCACCCTACCTTGCTCTATAATGGCTGTTTCCTGCTTCCATAGAATCCTCAGGTACTGCAAAGCCCAGCTGGTGTAGCCCATATTCCAAAAGGCTTTTGCTGGGTTTGCAGTAAAGGAGCTGGGTATGCAGCACTGCCTTGAAATTCAGCTGGCTGCTGCTGTGTGATCAAACCTCTCAGGAATGAGTTTCTCAGCTTGCAGGGAGAGTCAGGGTTCGATAGGCCACGTGAAGTTTCCTTGAGTTAAAACTTTGCCTCTTCCCATCCAGCCAGCAGCCAGTAGAGAGCAATATTGCACACACATGAGAAATTAGTTCACTAAACTCTATCATTCTAAGGGGAATTAGCCACTATAATTATTGTTTTCCTCCTCAGTACTGCTGTAATAACTAAGCTATGCGTAAAGGACTTTAAGCTTTGCTAATTTTTTCATTCTTCTCAATACTTACTTTTTATCTTGTGTGTAGTCAATGGCTTGTCAAACCTGAAGCTGACTTATTTGGTATTACATATTTGAAATGATTTATTCACTAAGAACCCACTAATGGGATGTAACACATAAAAATTAGATTAAAGAAAAAATCCTTTAATCAGCTAGTTGAATAAAGCTTTTTGCTTCTATGATGAATTTATATAGGCTCCCTATTTTGTATAAACTAATATTATTTTCAGAATTCAATTTGGATTAGATTACCACAAAGGAGTCACAGAACTGTAATGTGTGTACATATTACATTAGTACATTAATACTTTGGGATCTCTTACAACTTTTTTTTGCCATCTCCTTTATCAGATTTAGTCCAAATTTTTCCTGATATAATACTTATGATATAAATATATATATTAAATATATGTATGCACATACACATATAAATATCTATATAAATATCTATATAAAAATGTACAAGGTGACTCAGTTTCTGAAGCAAAATAACTTATTACCTCAATACCTGTCCAAAATCATAGTTTTTAATATGGAGTCTTTCAAGTAAAGAACAGATGATCAAAGTTGAATAATTCACCCAATACATCCTGAAGCCTCTGAACATGGTGAAGAAAAAGAAACAACCCTGGATACACAGTAAATATATCTATACAGTTTTATAATAGACCCTCTGTTTGAGTGATCCTCAATAAAAAATAAAAATCCCGGACCATAAACCAGCACTGGTCTTCTTTCACACATCTTTTCTGGAGCAGAAATGGTTCTGAACCAAAAATGACAACATCTCTCCTCGTTTGGGTCCAGACTGTGAGAATGGCCTCTGTCTCCCTGATAAGTATTTCAGGTCTAGCTTTAGGATGTGAGCATCTGCTCCCAGGAGCTGAGAGCCTGTCCCTTGCCTGACAGCAATATGCTTAATGAAATAAAAGAGCAGTAAGATCAGCTACATTACTCAAGATTATTACTTTCTGCCACATTGTGTATTCATACTATAATTTACCACCACAGGAGATCACGGGAACAAACTCAGGGTTTCACAAAGGCCTTTGTGGTGTTGTGGCTGCAATCAGAGGCAGCTACACCATAATGAGGGCAATCAAATCCCACACTCCAGCATGCCTGGGGCCTGCAGAGGAGGCTGAAGGGACTTCCCTCCTCTTCCCCACCCACCCACCCAGGAGACAGTGCATGAGTGGTTGTGAGTTACATGGATTTGGGATTTTATTCTGGTGTCAAGAGCCAGGGGCTCCTGAAGGTTAAGGAAAAGATGAATGGGATAAATGTCCATCAAATCCACAACAAAATTTCCTTTGCTTTGGGAATTCCTCACAAATTATTGAAGATCTATTGATTTAACTGATCATCTGCCAGAAAGAACGTAGTAGTGGCCTTTGAAGCAGAGAGAGATACTGCAAAAGAGGAAAAGAAATGAAAATGTGGGAAAGAGCAAGTATATGTCTGTTAACAGTAATAGACTTGACCATGTTTTTGCTCCTCCCATGGAAATCTTTCCCTGACTTCTGAGGTATGAAGTTTTTGTCTTCCGATTTCAGGGGATCTTTCAGCTTCTGCCTGTTGAGTCTTATTTTGGTGGAGAGTGCTGCCATTAGCTTTGGGATATCAGCAAAAAGCTCACATATCCGAGAACATCTGACTTGCTGGGAGTGGAGAAAGACATTTGTTTTTTATAGATTCAGCCCAGCTTGTCCAAAAACATAAAAGGTTGTAGATGTGCACAACTGGCTGAAAAGAGCAGGGTGTGTCTGTCTGAATCCTCAGAGCTGGGCAGCCAAGCTCAGCTCTCTGTGATGCCTTCCCCTGCTGTCCCCATGCCTGTTGGCCACCCCCACTGGGTAGCACATCTGGCTGCTGGCCTCTGTTCCTTCCATGTGCCTTGTGGTCAGCAATCTGTACCATATTCAACGATATTCCTGAATAAAGGCAGCTCAGTGTTTTGCTCTATTTGCTCTGTTATTCAGAGTTTTCTTTTTTTAGGCACTGGTCTTTATTAAATTTTAATCTTCCGAGACGTGATTGATACAATGACTGGAGAAAATAAAAGAAGACTGCAGAGCTTCCTCCTTAGGTCAAAAAGCTGTGACAGGATAGCTTGGTAACATGAAGCAGAAAAGAGCTAACAAATCTCACTCACTCATTTCCCGTTCTCTCTGGTGAAGCCTTTTCAAAAGCTCATTAGCTAAGCCCAGATTCTTACTGTCTTTATCAGCCTACCTAAGCCAGGAAAGGCCAGAAAGGCTCCCAGGAGGGCATGTTGGACACCAGGATTTGAGATGCAGGGTCAGCTGGAATGAGGCTCTGCCATCTGCTAAGGTTTGTGACAGCAGCATTTCCCAGGGGGGCGTGGGAGCTGGGAGGTGTCTGTGCAGTGGCTACAAGGGGAAAAAAGAATGAAACCTGAAGTCTCTGCAGTGCTTTATTCTCAAAGTGCACCTTTTTGTAATGAGGGGTCCTGGCTTCTACCTCTTTCTCAACATTTCCTTGTATCAAAAAGAAAGAAATATAATTGAGAAGTATTTTCAATATGCAGCAAGACAAATATGAATAGGAAAAGAAATAAAGGGGCATCTGGCCAACTTTTTTCCTACTCCCATTGCAGAATTCTGTCTTTTTTCTCTTTTTGAAATAGTTTCACTGTATTGTTCGGGAGAGGGATGATGAACCACTGAAAATTATTTAGGATGACTTTCTAATATATCAGATTTATGAAGAGATCCAAGAGTAAATCAGGATGAATTTTTCAGGGAAAATTAATCTTGAAAAAAAGGTATGGAAAAAAAATGTATCTTTCAGAACTTTTTGAGATTTTCTTCCAATGACAACCTTTTGTTTGTCCTACGTTCCATCCAGACCATTAGTTAACTTTAAAAGGTAATAAAATAAGGATCTTAAAAAATTCCTACAGCCAAGCCTGATTTAAGATATATACATATGGAGACACTTTTATCTGAGGAAAGGTCAGGTCCTGTGTGCTTTGAATACTCCCAATTCAGACTTCTTTCAGAGGAAGTGAAGGGTTCTGTGAACCAAACAAAAACCACCAGCACTCTCAGGAGCCTTCCCGCCATTCAACATCATCTCTTGATATTAGCATGGACTCATTTTGCAGCCTTGAGACCTCCATTCATTGCTCCAACATGCCTGTTTTCAAAGAGGAGTTTGCGTTCAGCCTGAACTTGTTGGGGGTTCCAGATAGATACCCTTGGGACTGAGAGTTTGATGCTCACAATGAATTCATGGGAGAGGAGATGTATGTTCCCATGACAGGGTAGGCATCAGCTGTGTTTTTCTGGCCTGCTTGGGATGCCTCCTGTGCCGTGGATGTCTCCCAGCAGCCTTCCCACCCGCCCTGTGCTGCTCAGGCTGTGTGCATCCATAAATGCACAGAATTAGCTCACGATGCTCAATTTAAGATAAAGTGCAGAGAGTCAGTGAGGCTCTGACCAGCATCCAGGACCTTTGACAAGATGGAAAAGCAAGCAGCAGAAATACACTGTTGTTTCCTTCATGCTCTTGAGTTCTTTTTCCTTTGTATGGTTTTTGAATTGTGTTTAACAGTAGAATTGCATCATGCTACAGCTTCTCCTTGCCTCTGAGGAAAGCTCCAGAGGCTTCATCTAGACAAAAGCAAGACATTTGTACTGTGAAGGTCTAGGGGGAGATTCAGAGGACTGAAGTTGACACTAAGCACCTACAGAGGTGAGAGAAACAAAGCTTGAGAGGCAGAGAACATCCTCAGCATTAAAAGAAGGAGAGAAAAAGAGAGACTGTTCCCTGCAGGGATGATATGGGGATATGCTGGGTCAGGTAGGAAGGCAATCCTGAGCAAATTTCTCCTTTTAGCTCATGGTATTATAAAAGTTTATTTTGAATTCTTATTTTGGATTTACGGTAGTTAATCTAATCAAACTGGTTGAATAAATAGAACTGTGCTGCTGTCATCTACTGAACCAAAAAATCTTCCCTGTCTGCTGTGGTGATCACCTCCATATTGGTGTGAATAATAATCACTCACAATTGAAATCACACACCCAGTACTTAATCTATGTTAGGTGCCATTTATTTTTCTCACTTCCCCCAGGCTTGCCAGTCCTGTGGGACAAACCTGCATGTCTGTGAGTGTCCCAGAGCACACAGGCTGGCAGGGTTCTACCAGTGCAGCCCAGCTGTGCCCCTGTGCTCTCCCTTGCTGTCAGCGTGGGGCACTGGTTTCTCTGCTTTGTGCATTGTTGTTCCCAGGCTGCTGCAGTGATTCCACAATGTCAGCTCAGAGCCTTAATGCAGTGAGAAGAGAAAGAAAAGTAGATATTGCTGCTGTCTGAAAGTTCAGAACAGCCATGTTATTTTAACTTAGTAGCACTATGATGTCAGAAGCCACTTGGATTGCAAAATAATCTATGGACTGGTGTGTTTTTCTGATGTACTTTGTGTGCAGCCTATATATATGGCACAGATACATTATAAAATGACAAAATAGTTCGACACAGTGAATAGGCAAATGTCATAGAGGAATTTCACATCGATTCAATTCCATTTACAGCTCATAAATTCACTTAACATTTCCACACACTTCTGACTCTGCCACTGCACGGCACAAACGTTCTGATTCTGAGGAGGTGCTCACAGACTCTCCCCTCAGCCTCTATTTATGGCAGAAGGGATGGGAATATGTAAATAGTTTTTATGCCTTCTTTTTGGTCACCAGAGCACAGAGCTCAGGCAGGGAGCATCCCAGGGACACAACCAGCAGCCATCCCTGTGTAAATGTTAACAGAGGGGAGCTGCAGCTGGTGTGCTCCTTTCCTGGGAATGGGCAGTGGCTCCTGCTGACCTCTGCATCCACCGTGTGTTTTAGTGAAGCCTGGCCATCAAGCAGAGCCCCTGCCCTCCCAGTGAGCCGTGTGCTGCATTTCTGACGCCTTGTGCTGCCAGGTGTCTCAGTGCACCGCTGTACAAGCCGGTCTTAATTTTTGGGAATACCATTATCATTATCGATACTCTGGAAATGTGTAAGCTGCATGTGTACAACCAGCACAAAGGCAGATAAAGCGAAGGTTAATTGGATAAAGCTGTTAGTGGTCGTTGTGCAAGGCAGACAGGAATGTCAGTTTTCAGTGTGTGTGCATGTTCTCCTCAGCAGATGCAAAGGCAGGTCCTACCACTTCTGGCTAATAGCTCATCTTGTTTCTTGTAGGAAGCATAACCCTGTCTTCCACGTAACAGCGAGGATGGAAATTGCTAAAGTGAGAGAAAAAAATACCATTATTTTGATATTTTCTTTAAGAGGAAAGTATAATTGTGTGAATGCAGTCATTTATACAGAATTCTGTGTGTAAGGACAGTAGCATAAATAAGATACATTTTCCTAAGATTCTGGGGGGCAGCATGTTATGGATTTAATATGGAATAACCCACAGAATAATCTGTGAAAACTCTTTGTGTTTATTTCAAACGTGTCTTACTTGTTATCATAAAATCAAAACACATCCTATACCACAATGTGAATGTTATATATTAGTATATTTTAATTAGTTAGAAAGGCTTACTTTAAAAAAAAAATAGTTTGATGAAATAAACATATGTGGTGGTTTTACATTGCAAATACATTTTGCTATTTTATTAGGCCTGTAAATTCATCTCAGCAGCAGCTAAAGCAAACAACAGAGAAAAGTTGCATGTTTATAGCTACCAGAGCAATTAATTAAGAATAAGGAAGTTTTAAGCTCCTTGTGTGCATGGAGTGAAGGCCCTATTCCAAGGTGATTTTGAGGGCAAACACTTCTATAAAGATTTTGAAATGCCTTGGTAGACTAATCAGGCTCATGGGTGTTGCATATCAAAAACAATCCCTTTCCTTGGAGCTGTCTTCCTCCCACAGTTGGCATCCTTGCTGCACCTTCTTGCTAGGTCACTTTTGCAAAGAACAGATGTGGAGATAAAACTACATTTTCATCTTCAGAGCTGTTTCTTACAGGTCAAAGCTAAAGGATTCTAATGAAATGTTACAGTGAAAAACACACTACATGCTGTGCAAATTCTTAGGTGTGGATAAGCAGAGGTTATCACTTGCTACTGCTGTGAATCTGGCACCTTTAAATAGAATAATTATCTTCTAAAAGAAAAAGCAAGAATTATAATTAATTTAGTGCTGTACAGTGCACTGGGAGTGATATATAAGCATTATTAGTATATATAGATTTATGAGAGACCATACAGTCCTTGAGAAGAAAAATCTCTCAAGTTATTGCATTTTACCTCTCTAACCTTTGCTCTTATGCAAGGTCAGACTGCATATTTAAAATGTGTACTTGTGCCATGCTTTCTTTAAAGATTAAGACTGCTGAAGACTGGGCTGAATTTGCCACCCTAAGCACCCTCAACACTGCAAGCAGCATGAAGAGTTTGTCAGGTCATGATTCCAATTTGCCTGAGAGACGAGAAATGATTGCATTCTCTGGTACTCAGATCTCCATTCAGGCAAACAGAAACTTTTTCAGAGATGTTATTTAAAACAAGTAAACCTTTCTTAACCATTTGGTGCTTCTCTCCTAGTGAAACCAACTATCTATGCATAGAAGTAGCAAAGAAATAGCTATGTAATTGTTATTTGTACTGATGGAAGAAGAAATTAAATGTAGAGCTGCTAAAGAAGAGGAGACGGTGGAGGCAAAAGGGAAGGGTAGAAGGCAAGAGGAATGGAACTGAATTTCTTATTTTCCTCTCAGTAATTCATGTGCTGTAGTAGTCCATTTAAGTGTTAAATTTTGCTGTAGACTGAAAGTTGTCAGCTATGGGTGTGGGAAGATTCAGTAAAACTAATTTCTTATTGGCAGATAAAGAAAAACTTTCTGAATCTACAGGAAGGTTGTTAGGGGAGTGTGTCAAAAGGCAGGGTTTACCTAAAGCTTGACCACAAACAGATTTGGGCAACAGGAGGTTTGATGAACAGCGTTGCTCTTAAAATTTAGCTTTTCATAATAATTTTCATAAAGAAATGCCCAAGCATCCCCTTCAGCAGTGAAATAAAGCTTTCCCATCCAGTGAGAGGGATGCTGGCAGTGCCGTGGGCTCCTGGGCCAGGTTGGTGCAGGGCTCACTGCCCACAGAAGGTGTTTGGTAAGAAACCAAGCACAGAGGTATTAGTGGTTTAGCAGAGATGACTCCATGATAATTCCTAGGAAACAGCAACTCATTTAAAGGAGTACAAATGAAGAAAGCTATTTCTTTTAAGATGGGCTAGTGCTTCTCTTTAATGATCTGGATAATCAATTCATACTAAGGTTAGAACAAGATGGAAGGAAATCCAAGCTTAATCTCGTTTTGACACAGAGTAATTAGGAACTCTCCAAGAGCAGATGATTTTGTATTGTAATTATAGTGCCCCCAAATGATCACTAAAACAATACTCACAATTCCTCTGTGACGTGTCTTGACAGATTCATAAATTGAAGAAAATAAAACTTTCCTAGGTCCCTTACTGCTGCTGTATTCTTAAGTTTCATTTAGAAAATGCACTCATGTGTATATGTCAGTGACTTTTCCTGCTTGAATTCAGTTACTAGAAGTGCCCTGAAAGGGTAAAATCTTTGATTTGCCCTGTATGCAGGCACCTGGGCCCTGCCAGTGCAGTGTGGAGAGGATTATTCGCACAGGACGCAGTGCACTGGTTTCCAGGGAGACACATACATCATGCTTGGGGTAACGGAGACCTTGGGAGAGTGAGAGTGGCTAGAACAGTCCTCTGTTTATCAGTTTCCTTACTGATTGGGAGCTCAAAGATAGAGCCCGGTAGCTTCCTAGTGACTGTGCCCCTGGCAGGCGTGAACTGTCAGCTGTGGCAGTGACCGCTCACAGCACTGATGCTGAGCTGCTTCACATCCGAGTCATTTCCTTGGAAGAGAGACACGTGTGGGGCCTCCTTGTGTGATAAAAATCATCGTGGTGTTTGTCACCAGTAACATGCAGTGATTGAGGTGCTGTTTGCTCTCCCTGCTGGTCACCCTAGAGCTGACCAGCGATGGGGCTGCAGAGCTGCTCCTTGTTCCTGTGCCACCTACCCACTTCCAGGCTGGAATAATCTCCAGCAGGACATGGCAGGGCTCAGGTCAGTGAAGCAACACTGGGCTCTGCCATCAACAATAATATATAGAATTATTGTGTCTACACTGGAGTATTATTATCAGAATAATACCCCAGTGTAGACACTGCCTTTAAAGCAGCAAAAGCTTGTGATGGAAATCCCCTGGATGAGTGCTGGAAGTGGATTTAGAATAATCTCACTGAAAATTAAATAGAAGTGCTGTCTAGACACCTTGTTCTGAAATAATCTTTTATTCTGTGGAAAATTTAAGTGGATTTCCAGTCAAATTGCATTAAGCCTCAGTTTAACTATGTGCCTGTGAACATATATATGAAATAAGGTACCAAGCCAGAAAACTCGGTGTTTCAAATTGTATCCAGCAGAGATAGAGTGTAACAACCCAATGTCGTAATGGCTTTAGTGACAAGCCATACTACTGCTAAGTGGAAATTTTTTTATTCCTCCTCGAAAAGTGAAGTTATTTGTAGGTTATTTTGGTAGGTGTTCTGAATGGAGTGCACAAAACTGCAGCGACGTAGCTGACAGGTAATAGGAGGCAGATATGGACTATAAAAGCAATCACATTCCCATCACAGGGTAGGTTGTAAAATCTGGATTTTTCCTTACTCTGTGAATTCAAGCAGTAGCACTCTCTGGAGCAGATCAGAAAGTAGCTGTAAAATACACATTTACTATCAGGTGCTGCTTTTAATTCCTTTGATGTAAGATGTCTCTCAGCTTATCCATTCTCATTGCCCTCCAGGACCCAGCTGAAGTGTAGATAATGTGGATAGTCATGGGTTCTCTTTTTATTGTCTGTTGATAATGTATTTATTAAATGACTTAGAAGAAGCCAGACCTTTCTAATGCATTGTTCTAGTAGAGAAGGTGAGCATAATAACTCAGTTTCTTATATGTGCCCTGGTGACAGTGCTGTGAATTCTCTTCTCTCTCAGCTTAATTCAAAGATAATTTTTACAACTTGATTTAGTCTTGTACCTTCTCCAGATGTGTTCATTGAGGTAATAGATGGGCAAAGAAAAACAAATCAATGCTCACATCACAGTACCTGCTATATTTGGCTCAGGCTAAATTATATGCAGTATTTTAAGTACATCTTTCTTGCCCTGAAGAAAAACAAGTAGGAAAGACAACCCTTCTGGGGTTGAGTAATTGCATAGAGCATTTTCTGTAGGAGATTCTGCAGCTTCTTTTAAAATTCCACAGAAATTACTGTAAAGGAAAATCTACACATAGAATGAAAGTGTGAGAGTGCAAGGAAATGAAAGACTCTTCTAAAACAAAACCTAATTCATCGGGGCTTATGGTTGAATATTGGTGTGATGTGCTCAGGTGGCACTCAGTACACCAAGTATCACCTGTGTGCATCAGGGATGGTAGGAGGCAGTCGTGCTGCATTGATTGTGGGTTGATGTCTCCTGCCTAGAGCAGCCAGCCTAACAGTAAATGCTTTGAGCATCTCCGATGTAGTAAACAGCAACGAGTGTGGGGAAATGTCTTCATGGGGAAGACAGAGGCAATGCCCTGGGGGGAGGGAGGAGTGTGGGCAGTGCAGGAGAGGAGTGTCTGCGGGCATGGGAGGATGGAGAAGAGCAAAGTGAACTCTCTGAATGAAGAACATCAGAGCAGGATTTTATTTCACAGTGCTCACGTTCCTTTTGCAAACACGCCGAGGCAGCTGAGCACGGTGTGAAACTCCATCCCAGTTATTATTGTGTGTTTTACAAACCTGCTGATTTGGAATGCATATGGTCATTTCAAAACCATGGCTTTGGCAGAGCACTGTGACCACAGGAGGATGATCATTATTACATTTGCAGTTGTTACCATGCCAGTGTGGGGCTGTATGAGGCAGAAGTCCCCAGTGCAAGTCTTTTATAGCCATATTGGAATAGTTAAATAAGAGGATCGTTTGAACATACTGAGCATTATTGTTCCGAGGTATTTTGATGGAAAATATCTTCTGATCACATAAAATATATCATGCCTACAGGTTGATTTCCTCAGAATTTCATTGAGAAAAAAGGCAGCATTCCTGCAAGACAAAACATTACAGTTTAGCATTTTGAAACAAACAGCTTCAAATATAATTTAAAATGGGATAAAAATGAAATATTTATAACAGGGAGGGGAAGAAGCAACATCAGAAGGAAAAGAAAAATGGGATGTTTGGATGAGATGCGAACATTCCCTCATCACTGCCTCTGCTTCCTTCGTTGGGAAACATCCTCATATCTGACCTGATTTTAAAAGAGATCTTGTATCTCCCAGAAAAAAAAAAGAAAAAAGAGAAAAGCACACATTTTTATCTTTAACAAGATGATGGTATTACTTTCAGTCTTTTTGAAAATGATGTCACTAGTCTAATCTATGAAGATGGTTTATAGTGGTCTTTAACAGGATTACTCGCTGTGTTTGCTCCCAGTCTCATCCTCATAGGGTGAAGGTAAGCAATGTAGATCAGGTCACAGCCGTGTTGCTGCAGCTGTGTATTTACCCTTTCAAGGTAGCTGTCCATGGAGAGCTGGATTTCCTGACCAGCAGGGCTTTGAACCAATATTACAGAGGTGTCCTGCAATGGGTCAGCAAGAAGGGTGCCAGGCTTTCCCTGCTGCTGGAGCATGGGGACAGTCCCCCACCATCCCCTGGGCTGCCCACGCTGAGACCCGGCCAGGGCAGGGCACAGGGCAGCCTCTTCTGCAGGGCAGGGACTGCCCTGCATCAGCGAGTTCTGAGAGACATCCCCAGTGTGCAGAGTTAATCAAGTTCTGGCCTAATTAAACCACATTGCTGCTGTGATGTCTTTCTCCCCGTGGTGTCCAAGACAATGAGCTGCAATAAAGGAGGCCTGGCAGTGTGGTTTTATGCATCTCTTAGCAGGTCAGATAACTGTGGTATACGAGTGCTGATCATACAGAGAGACAAAAGGCTAAGATTTGTTAACTTTATCCCTCCTGCCAAGTTAAATTTGGTACCTGTTTGACAGTGCTAATTAAACCATCTTTCTTTCTTTTCCATTCCCTACTAGATAAATACTTACAAACAGAACTATTGAACAGCTGAAACCCATTTAAAATTACTTCTACTTTGTCACATTCAAAATTTTGCGATGTGTAAAATACTTCAAAGTCAAAAGAAAAGTCTCTCTTTTAAAGAGACTAGAATGTATTTATGCTGTCAGTCTCTCTGAGATCTCTAATGATCACCGAAACACGCTAGCACCACTAAACTAGGCTTTATTTGTACTTCTGGCTTTGTGGAGAAATCCAGTAGTGTTCAATGACACATGTAAAATTTTCCCTCGATGCCTTTCACAGTACTGTGAAAGAAATATGTAGAAATAAACATACTGAGCTGTAAACAAGAACTATAACAACATAAAAATATTTAAGAAAGTGATGTAGTTTAGGACAAACATAGAACTGACAGGCAGAAACCATTAATGAATAATACTTAATTCCTAATTTATTTATATTGAAATAAAACTCAGAGGTTAATTTAATTTTTTTCTATTATGAGACGGTGTAAGGGTGTAATGATGGCACATTGTGTAATTTTCTTATGATTTTTCCATACCTGGTATTTCTTTGTAAGTTCAGAATTCAGCCAGAACCGCAGTTTGGCTTTCTTTTTGGGTTTTTTTTGGTTTGGTTTTTTTCCCCAAGCAAGTATTCAGCTTGCTAAAGGAAAGAACTTGTAAACCAATTCTAATAATTCAACTGCTAATAAACGAAAGAATTAAAAGAATTTGGAATACAATCACTTTTTAGTACTGTGGTCTCATGCTTTACAAATAATCTTGTTCATGAATTGTCACTCTTTATATTTACCAGTGTAACCCATTCAATGCAAGGCTAGACTATTTTTTTTTTCCATTGGTGGCAGAAGAGCCCTTTGCCTGGAACTCTTTTTCAGTTTTGCACCCAAAATCATCTTGGAAAAAAATAGAAAGTGCTTTAAAAAATGGACCAAATAATGGTCTTGTAATAAAGCAATTCAGATACAATTAGTCTAAAAGCAAGAGAACAAAAATTTTATTAGCTCTTATGAGATCATAATGTGATTCTTTGTTTGCATTGTCTGTGGTATGCAGAGTAATTTCTTATTTCTGTGGTGCATTTTTTTAGTAACCACTGTTACCTCTTAATTCATACATCAAACACCAGAATATCTGCTTACCAAAATCATTCCAATTTTCCCAGTAAGCTACTCTCCTCTTTTTTAGGAGACCATCACAAAAAAAAAAACCGACAAACCAAAACAGAACTGAATGACCTAAGTTTTTTTATCTGAGGGTGATGAGAATTTATATTTGTTCTTCTTAATTGCTCAAGGAACAGTGAGGCCCTCTCAATTCTCTTACTGCTGGAACCACAGAGCAGAACCAGCTGCCATCGCAGAGTGGCAGGAGATTTCTGGTTACTTCCCCCTCGGCCTTCTGAGCCCTGGAGATTCCTGAGGGTTTTGTCTTTCACAGTGCAGCTGCTCAATACTTGGAGAACCTGAACACTACCTACAAAGAGTCTGAAACCTTGACACCTGAAAGTAGGTACCTTCTGAGAAATGGGAACTCAAAACTGAAGGCTACATAAATCAAGAGTCCCTTTTCCACAGCTCAGAATCCATACACCTATTTTAAACCTTTTGCCCCTAGCAAGTCCATCTTTAATTTGTCCACAAATTTAGAAACACAGTTCATATGTGAGAGTCTCCTGCAGGGTCACCATAACTGAAAACTATGATTTCACTGATGAAAACAGTGAAACCTCCTCATGGGAGGCTCCAGATTGGCTTCCCCTGAGCAGTTTGGCCACCAGGGAATGTCTAGAACCTCTTCCTTGGCTCTGCAGTGTCCTCCTGAATTTGTGTCTCAGAAATGCTGCTCCCCATATCTCAACATTGTACTGCTCTGGAATCCAGGACCTGCAACACACCAAGTACTCAGATGAGGGAGGGAGGGCAGGAAAAGAGATGGAATTTTGTCAATAGTCATACAGATTCCCATTAAAAAATCCCATTTTATTTTTGTTGAAACTACTGGAAGGGTATAGTTTTCTAATGAAAAGGTTGATTAAACAGAGAATACTTGGAATATATTTTGCCCATCTAATTAGGCAGAAGGAGAGGCCACCAAATGTTGAGGAATCAATCTGATAATGGGAAGAATTTGCATTAAAAGGTGCCTGAGTCTCATAGTGTCAGGGAAACTGTACATGAAAGTCACAACAATTTAGCAGGTTAGCTCTAAGTGTTCGTGTGACATATATAATTTGGAAAGAAATTTTTTATATCCGTTGTTAACTGGTTTTATAATGATTTGCTAAAGAAATCTGCCATCTCTAGTTATGCTAGAGGTCCATTGCTGTCAGCTTCTCTTTGAACCTGATCAGCCTGACAGTAGGACAGACCTCAGAAAACTCTTACACTATCAATGCACGCAAAAACATGTGCTGAAATAATTTCACACTCTAATAGAGGGAAGGCTGCAATATCAGCTCAACCCTGCTGGGAGATTCCAGAGAATCAGCTCTTGAGAAACCTGTGGAAAAGTAGCCTGTGTAAATGCTGCTAATTGTGCTAAACCTGCCTTTTTCTTGTCCAGTTTGCTATCATTGATTAGCAGAAACAAACTCACCTCAGACTTGGGTGTTTTTCTCAGAAAGGGGGAAGGTTGCTATGTGGAAGGAAAATCTAAATCAACTGACCAAGTGCTGGAGGATCCTTTAGGTTATGACATCAAGAGGTTTCCAAGGCTTGGCACGTTTGCCATGCCAGCTGTAGGCACATTTTGATCAGATTGGTGGCCATCCTGACAAGTCATGCAAACCTTGTAATGACACGAGGGACTGGATTTGTGTTGTCAGATGCTATTTTCTGTTCTATTTTCTACCCTGGTCCCTTCTCTTGCTTCCAGGATTTTACAACATCTGAAATGGCAGTGTCAGAAATGACACAAAACTGCATCACACAGGATGTTGCCACCACAGGAAAAGATGACTGAGGAATGCTCAGGCTGTCTGAACATCTACAAGAGCACTGTCATGTCTCATTCATTCCCTGATCACAGCTGCAGGACCAATGATTTTTCCTAGCACTGTGCTTTATTTCTGGAGAGGAGGCTTATGTGAACAAAAATACTAATGCAAGCAAATTAGTTTGGGGCATGCTGAACTGAAATGGAACCATTTGGCTTTCTGATTTATTTTCTGTTCAGTAATTCAGGAGATATATATGCATTCTGTCTCTGAGTGATTTTTCTTCTGATGGGACTCACAGAAGTGTGCATTTAGAGTGGGTAGCCCTGAAAACTCAGCTTCTCATACCAGGGTGCTGATATGCTGAGACCAGACACAATGAGGTTCCTCTGCTTTCTCCTTTCCTCTGCGGAGTCTCTGGTATGGGTCAGAAAGCCAGGAATCACCTTTCTGACCATGCAGCCTGACCTCAGGCATCCCACAAAGCTCTTGCCTTCCCACAATAACACATCCTTTCTCTCCCATGAGCTGTATTTGTCGCATTGTCACTTTATTCTGTAACACGTTTTCTCTCTGTCCTTTATCAGCTGTGGTTGTTGTGGCCTTTCATGGGCTACAGGAAAAAGAACACAATAGACACTGAGAGAGATGTCATGGAGCTTCCACACATTCATTCTCAGCACGCTTTTGAGCAAGTGGGGAAGGGGCCATGATCTGTATAGAAAATGCATATGGCAGGGGAGTATTATTGTAGCTGCCAGATTCAATAGCATTTACCCAGGGAACACTTATGAATGAAGAGGATCACTGCATGCAATCTATGAGGATACACATCTCAAGGGTGAAAAGAAAACTGCTGTTAGGGTTATCGTGTTCATTTCCTTATCAAAAAAAGAGATAGCAACTGTAGTGTTGAAGGGGACAGAGGAAGTCCAGTAAATGTGGAATAATAGGTGTCTTGAGGCATTAGATCAAGTCAACCCACTGGACAAGTTTTATAGAGGTTATTTCTTATTCCTTGAGTCTACTGCTTCTGAAAATAGTTCAAGTCCTGTATCACACAAGGCAAGAGGCTGCTGTCATCTTAACTAGCCCGAGGAAATGTGAGAATTACAAAAATAAAAATTAAATTACAAAAAGAAAGACAGAATAAGACAAGCTTGCATTCAGACTGGGAGCCTTTGCTTCCCTCTTCCTCTGACTGTGGAATAGCTCCAAGTGAAGTCAGGATGTTGATAAAGTTAAAGCAAGAAGGGGAGATGGAGTAATTTCATTTTCTAATGAAATGTGTCCTTCTTTGGAGGCAAAATATGTTAGTGGCTAAAGGGATGACAGGAAGACTAACCATGAGATTATAGGGAAATGTTGAAGACCACCTCACGATTCCAGCAAGCCTGGACAGTGGGTGACAAGGCCAGCAGTCTGTTTAATGAGCTGGAACGTGGGAACACTCCTCCTGCTCTTCACTGCTCCCAAAGATACAGTCAGAGCCAGATTCTGGCCCACCATTTGTCTACCAGTGCTCCTCTTTCTTCCTCCATCCACCAGCCTTCATCTGGTGAAGCTTCCATGGTTTCAGTACTGAAGACTGAAGTCTGCTCTGTGGCTGGAACAAGTAATAAGAGAATATAGTACAGTGCTGCAGAAGTTTTAGAGGGCACTTTTGCAAACAGGACTCCAGAAACACAGGGGAAAAAAATATATAACACTTAAAAATGGTTTAAAAAGAATTTATAAGAAGACTTGTATGAAAAAATTTAAACAACCACTCCTCAAAAAGAAGATATTCTATAATGTAGTGGCATATGGTTTCCTGTGTGCTCATACCTGTTGCTCTTCTAATCCTAATTTGGGTTCTCCCCTTGCTTTTTTAGCTAATGTCCCCACTGGCTTCTGAGGGAATATTATGAGACTTCATGGCTCGTTCGCGCTTCTGCAGGATAAATCTACACTGAGTTGTAGCTGACTGTCCTCCAGAAAGTAAGTAATTTTTTTCTATTTGACACAGTTGCTAACTAATGTTTTTAGGGACTAGATATATTTGAAAGTTACCTCCGTCGAATCTGAATTTGAAATTGCCCAATGCCAGAAATTGTTAGTGAATGGACTGGAATAGACAGACGTAGATTGACAGTGCAAGTCCTGGTTTAGCTGGAAACTAGAATACAAATGAAGTAAAAAAGATATCACTTCAAAGAAGGGTCATTATGGGAACTTCTGACTGTCTTTTCCCATGTGTTGCAAGTCAGGGCTTGCTTGTCCAAAAAAGAGAGACAGGTTGTTAAGGAGTTTGCTTTATCTTGCTCATCACATATCTGTTCTAGTTAGGGATAAGATAAAATATTTAAGCTACCAGGAAAACAAGATGACTTGCAGTGGCTGTGCCCCAGCAGATTTCCCCAGCTTGCTCATGTATTTAGGTGAGACAAAGCAGAGCAGTTGCTGCAGCACAGAGACTCGGTGCCAGAGGGCTGCAGGACATGCTGCTGCCTCCCAGAAGGCTGCAGGTACCTGCTGCAAGATGTGCTCACCATTTCGCTATCCCTCTCCTTAAATAATATATGTGACCACTGTTTCTTCCTGGCCTACATGGCTAGGAGTGCTGGGCTTTCATGTGAGTTGGGGTTTTGAGCAGGCTGAGTTGGGTTCAGTTGCAGTGAGAGCTTTTGATCACCTGCTGGGCTTATTCATGGGATCAGACACCACCCAAGACCTGGATTTTAAATAAAATCGTGATACACGTTTTATCTTCAATGAAAAAAATACATGCCTTCAGGAATAATTTTTTAAAATACAATTTATAATTTATCTCCTTTTTGTTGCCAATCATGTATAATTAGTTTGAAATGAATGTAATACAGTTATTCTAACTATTGGTGAGTCACTTCCAAGAATAATTCTTGGCTTGGGGTTTGTTTCTTTTGTGAAATTTAAACAGACCAGGTAACTGTCTGTTCTCTGTCCAGCTAAACTCTTCAGAATGATCCTTCTGGTAAATCCAGGAAAAAGTTCAAAAACTTCTCTCTTTGAGTTCATGATGCATTTAATTCACATAGAAAAGGTACACAAGTTCACATAGGAGAACTCAACACACACAATAGAAGTAAACTAAAATCTGAGTGCTGTAGGCAACTCTTAGAATGTAAATTACTGTTAAAATAGTCAAATCAAGAACTGGATGGTTTGGGGGAGATATTGCTGAGCTAAATATGAGGTAGTGGGCTCTCTAAATGATTAACTTGGCTAAATTAGGTCAGATCATTAGCTGATCCGGTGGCGCCTCTTATTTAAAATCTCTTGATACAGCTGTAGCACAGGCATGGTGTACACCTGTATATCCAAGTTGTGTCCTGCACTTAACTTCCCAATGGTACTCAGCATTAAGGGGAAAAAAGGAACTACATTTTAAAGTGGTTCCTACTATGAGGAGTGGCAGTATCTATGCAGACTTGCAGGATGTCTATAAATATAGTACCTGTATCTAGTATGTACTAAAATTCCTTATGTGTTGAAGGTAAGAGAATAAATTCATGGCATATCATGATAAGGAAAAAACTGAAATTTGAAGATACTTCAAGATATGGAGCATTAGCTTTAGTCCTGGGAGAGAAGGATTGCAATAAGGCAATTATAGATGCATACTAAATTAATTAATCCCACAGCTTTATCACACAGCTGATATTTTTGAGAAATGATTTGCAGGAAAATGTTTCCTCGTGTTCATCCACATATGGGATCCTCTGTTCAGCAGCATGGCTGAACTGCAGGGTTCTGAGTGTACTCAATACCAAGAGAGGTGTGTACCAGAGGTAGAAAACCACATGAATAGCCAGCCTGGTATTCTGTAATCCCATGCTATGTTTTGCTTAATGTCATGGATATAGAAGATTAAATTCTGGGGTAAAAGCTTCTCTGTTTCTACACTTTAACTTGTATTGTATTTTATAACTCTAAATTACAAAAGGCAAACTTTTTGTGTTGTTCAATGGACCTAATACTTTCTTCTGCTTGCAAACTACCACAGAAAATAGATTTTAAAATTGACAGTTCTCTCTCTATAAAGCTAGCATGTTTAGATATATTTGTGGTTCTTTGCTGTGGAGTTATACAAAACTTCAGCTCAAATGACATGGGGCATCTGAATAGCAAGCATTTAATCCAGCTGGGTGTAAGATGTGTAAGTCTCAGTTAGCTGCCTAGGATGGACTGTAGCTAGCTAATGGAGAGAGATGGGAATGGCCCAAGCATCCCCTGCTTCCCACAGAGGGAGATGAGCCCCTTCTGTGATACTTGTGTTCTTCACTGACTTGGAGGTAAGCCCAGAGAAACTCCCTCACGTAGAAATCTGCCCTAGCCGAGGGGAAAGGATAGTTCACATTAAGGCTTTTAACTTCTTTTCACTAGGGAGGGAATGAAAACCCCAGGACTGTTTATGAGTCCTGTATATGAGTATTTGCAGAGAGGCACACGTGTGCCTCTGATGTGTTTGCCAGGCTGTGAACCAATTTACAATAATTGTACTTTACAGAGTGGAAGGGCTGGGCTGGTACTTGGGGTTATGGCATACTGGCACTTCTCCCAGCCTGTCAACATGTACAATTGAATCTTATTTTTCATTCCTGCTCCTGCTGTGAAAAATAAGCCTTAAAAACATTTATTGAAGCGCAGAGTGATGCAGCAGTGCCCACCCACATTTGCAACCTGAGCCAGGGCTGGTGAGAGAAGTGAGCTGGCCCTTCCATTTCCGTGCTTATGTGGGGGTTATGTGACAGCAGTGCAGGAGTCAATATTAAGTGCTGCTTTGCAAAAGAGTGGGGAGGAATCACATCGGCAAGATTTACACATGTATCTCTGAGTGGCCCTTCATTGCCATGCAGATGGAGCTGGATAACAGCACATCTCCCTCTTCTTGAAGTCACAAATAGCATCACTGCATGCGAGTGCATATCCCACTCATCTCACACTTAATTTTTAGCCTACAAATAGGTGTAAACTCCAGATTTCTGTTTTGTTACTCTGTTAATATTATTTCTTCATCTGCTTAATATGAACAACATTTTTGCTACCTTTTGTGTTAGATTTTCTTGTAGCAAAAACTTATCTTTACTGAGTTCTAAATTAAACTTTCATGCCTTTTCAGCCTGCATACATTTTTTTTTTAGTCAAGGATGATACTGGAAATATTAAGGAGTTATTAAAAATTATGATTAATCAATTTTATTACAATAGCATTTAGAAGTCCCTGCTGAGACAGGAGACCTGTTGTACTGGGCACTGTAGGGACACATAAAAGACTGAGTTTCTGCTTCAAAGAGCTGAAAATTGAACCAGAAAAGACATGTTTCTCTTGGCTTCAAGGGAAACTGAATAAGGGCTTTTGTGATATTCTTGAGCAAGCTGGAAGCCCCATGTTTCACTGAAGCCTTTTCTTTTTAATTCCAGTGTTTCATAAAAAATATATAATGAATGAAGCTGCATTGAATTTTCAATTAAAAGAATCTCAGTCTATCTCTGCTCTGTCTCCCCACAGCCTGCTCCTTTTGCTCTCTTCATTCTTCCTGTGTAGGAGCTGTATAACAGCCCTATGTTCTCTGTTCAGCAAGCCTTTTCAAACAGCTACATTTGTGTCTTCTCATCACATTTCTAATATTGAATTTTCACGTTTCAAAAGCCATTTTACTTCTCATTTTTGTTAGCTCTGTAATTATGTGAAAATAGTCAAAACTTTCAAAGCAGTGAAGAAAAGGAGCAAGAAGGGAATGTCCTCCCCTTTGTCATTCTCCTCTCTATCAGCTCTGTTAGCAGAGGAGTTATCAAAATGCCGCATGAGAGCTGCAGTGGTTAAAGACTATGCTCTCTCTTGCCACTAACCTTGAGTTGGTTTTTCTTCATTGTACAACGAGAGGAGAAAAAAGGAAGGGAGCAGAGCCGAAGGTTATTGACTCTCTTGATGCAAAGGCAGAGGGAAGTCTACTTTGGGAGACAATGTAGAGATAGCAAGCTACCAAGTTCACAAAGGAAATCTTCGTTTGTGCTTGGGTTTAGCCTTATGCTTCCAAGGTTCCTGCTCTGCATCTGGTGACTTGTCCCTCTAAGCTCTCTCCCACCAGTCTCAGAAGTTGGGAAGAAATTGAAATGAGAGGGTAAGGAGAGGCTATGTGTGGGGGGCAGCCCCGGAGGGTGCCAGACGAACTTTGAAGTGACTGATTAGTGCAGACAGTGACAGAACCAGTTCCAGCCAAGCGTGGTGGCTGCTAAGAAGAAATGGCCTTGTTTTAACTTGACTATTGTTCCCTGATAATCTGTGAAACTGGAGTGGAATTCAAAGCAGCATTGGTCTGAGCATTAATCTAATGCGCAGTGGTTCCTTGCCACCTGCTCTGATCTCCAGTGCCTTTAATCTTGCAGTAAGTTTTGATTTGATTTCTCGCTATGATATACCTCCCCATGGAGATGGACGAAGGAGAGCTGAGGGAAATTGCCCGGGCCAGTTAATTATTGGAGGACCTGCTTGAAGCCACTGTGAAGGAAAAAAAAGACAGCTTCTCAGGGTCTGTAATCTATTTTTTCTGATGAATAACAGTCTGATGGTTTTAAACTGAGTAAAACAAGTGGCTAAATCACCTTCTGAAAATGAACTACTGAACAGAAACACAATCTCTCCCATGAATTTCTGTAGACGACAACTAAGCTCCCCTCAGTCTCTCTCTGACACAAAAACCTGTTATTTAGTTTTCTGTGGAATCTGGTGAATTATATTAGCTGACTCAGAAACTCCATCAGGCCTCCTTCTGTCTACTTCAAGGCATCTGGCTTCCTGGGTGTGACCAGCATCTCCCCCTCTAAGCATGAGGTGTCACAGTCCCAAACCAGTTGCAAAGCTCAGGCAGACTAGGGCTGGGTGGTCCAAACCTAGGCAGCAGGACTGGGAGTCAGCTCCTTCCCCACATTTCTTGCTGTCAACATTTTGCTGCTCCTCCTTGGCGAGGAAAGCTGCAGCGTTCCATGTGCAACTGTGCCAGGCTCTGGCAGAACTTTGTTCTAGGAGGGGCAGCCCCAACTTGCCCTCGGCTGGGTAGTGCTGCCCAGTGGCAGAAGTGTGGTTGTGTCCCTCTTCCCTTCGATTCAGCACGTGCTGTTAACAGCCTTGTCTTGTACTCAGTCTAGTAAAAACTTGGGATCAGTTGGGTTCTGCCACTTCAGTGCTTTCTTGGGAAATACAGCCAGGCAGCCTCTTGCCAACTGCTTGACTATGGAGCCAAATGGAGCCTCTGAAAATATTTCAGGCTGTGTACATTTCTCCCCCTTCCACAAATGCTAGGAAGATAAACAAAAAAATTAAAAATCTTTGTAAATCGAATTATGCTGCCGTGATAATTTTGTAACCTTCTATTCTCATTCTGTACAATTTCATAACAATGAGCAATTCTTTAACGGAAAACTAATTGGAATCTTTCAACACTTTTAAAATGCTTTCACTGTTTTCCTCCCTCCTGTATGAGGAATTTTATTTTATTTCCCATTTCTGTTGGGTGAATTTACATCTCTTTTTCAAAAAAAAAAAAAGAAATGGAGTGGGAATATTGCTTACTGATAATCACACCTGTGATGAACCTGTTACTGTTATGCTTGTGGATTATTTAGGAAACAGCACAACAGTGAGGTGGACTGCACTTAGCTACTTACTCAAATTGGCAGCAGCCGAAGCTCACAGAGTAACCCTTGGTGCCACACGCCTGGGCAGGGGCTAGAGAGCCATTCCTGTGCCCTGAACACCTGCTGCAGCTCTGCTCTTCTGTCCTGGGGCCACATCAAGGCCCTCCAGTTAGCTGAGCTGTCAGTAATGGCATATTCAACAGCAAGTTTCAATAAACAGGGTTATACAAGACTGATGTCTGGATTAAACCTGAAGCGAAGAGAAAGAAGGAGGTGTCTTTCAGGAAGAAAGGACAGTAAGCATAATAGGAGGAGTGGATTATTTTGTTCCTCTCTTTGATGCCTTAGAGTCTCTGTGTTCTGCTGTTTCCAGGTTCTTGGTGCATGCCTTCAAGTTAAATTTTCATAGCACTCCTCTCCCCACTTAGCCCTGCTGTGTTACCTTGCCCCGTAGCACCAGGCATCAAAACTTAATAACAGAACAAACACAACAATCACTTTAAACTAATGCTGGCCCTCTTTCATTATTCAGTGAGTTACATCCTGGGCTGCTGACAAGGATGGTCTTAGAAGTAAATTTGAATGCATATTTACTTGAAATGTCTATGTGTGTATGTAAGTTAGTAATTTCAATGCTCTTTTTCTGTGCACTCAGTTCTCCTCTTAGGAGAAAAAAGTCCTCATTCAGTGAGGACATGAATAAAAGGAAGAGGCAAGAGGCACAAACATGAATTCTTGAAGAAGAACTTTATACACATAATGCACATCTTTAAGCTCAGCTTCTTGCGTGTTCGGAAGGTTTGCATCAGCCTTATGTTTAACATTGCCTTAATTTACAACTGCAATTTGTAGTATTATCCTACCTTCAAAAAACAAAGTGCCTTGAGAATGAGTTAAATCAAGATTGTGCTATTATTGTTTGGTGAAATATTTATAGTTAGTTGGTGTTGTGACTTAAGAAAATAGCAAGACAATGCTAGTGGTTTTTTCTTTCTTCACACAAATGCTGGGAGAATGAGTGTGAATGGCAGAATTGACAAAATATTGAGCTTGCAAATGAACACAGTAATGAAATAAACAGGCAAGCTGATCATGGTATGAAGTCATCCTGATCATTCATTTGGCATGTGTGGATTTAGTACTAGAATTATTTATGATACTTCATACTGTGATAATAAATGTTCTTTGGTATACTTTGGAAAGCTAATAAAGTTCTACTGCCAGATTCTGACACCTGTATTTTTAATTATCTCTCAGTTGTCATATGCATGGCCTCCATGATTTAAGAAGGAGTACCATGTCTCTCAACATGGAAAAGAGGAACAGACTTTGGCTGTTAAAAAAATTGGACGAATATGTGACAGAGGACAATCTGGTTCAAAGAAAGGGTTTGCACTGATGTTCTATGAAAGCAAGAAATATTTCTGTTTTGATTCAGGAGAAGTCTTGCTGGAAGAGTTAATCGAAAAGAGCTCCACCAGAAGACACAAAAGCATTTAGAAGAGGCACAATGAATTTTGACAGCTTTTGAATCTATTTATCAAAGCCATAGCTGTTCCCATTTCAGCACAGGTGGAACAATAATAAATATCAAACAAAGCAACTCAATCTGTATTCAGAGCATTTCAATACATGGAAAGTTAACTGCAAAAAGAAAGCAATCTTGTAGAGTCAGACCTATTGACTCCCGCTACTTCTGTTCCTCATTGAAAATGAGTGGTGAACGACACACAAAGATCTGCAAGATATTTACATTATTGCCATTAACATATAACGAGAAGCCCATTCAGTAATGTGACTTTATTATTTAACAGAATCAATAATCTTTTACATCATAGGAACTTAATTCAGCTGTAAACCTTGTCACTTGCTTTCTTTTTAAGTGACTAACTTTACATGTCAAATTTCGGGCTCAGCAGGGCCGTGTTATTTGCCTGCCACTTATCCCTCTAGGAGGGACTTTTTTGCCTTGAACCCTGTACAACTAGAAACTGCTTCTTCTGTGGACGACAGGCAGCAGGAAGACTCCAGTTCCAAGTGGTGAGTTCTGGCTGACACAGGTACCAACCCCTGTGAGCAGGCAAGTGTGGCACCAGCGACTCTTTCTGGCAGTCCTCGTTCACTATCTTTTTAAGACTATAGTGTCTGCACACCCTCCTTCCCTTGGATTTTTTCTCCCCCTGTCACTATAGTAGATACTTAAAGAAAACCACTGGAGAGAATTCCACCTGGCTCAGGCAGGGCACAGCTGATGCTATCAGGCACTCAGCAGAGGTTATCCTAAAGAATGCTGCTTCAGAGGCAGCCTGGGGTCTGCATAATCCCTACTTCAACCACAGATCCAGAGCAGGTCCTTGAGGACATAAGGGGAAAACAAATGAACAAAACCATTGTTTTGTATTGGGGGTATTGGATCATCATAAAATGCAGTTAAACACTTAAAGGTCTTAAAGGACCATCAGATCACTGCCAAAAATAACTAATGTTCAGTTTACTGCTGCTGCTGTCTGGACAAAAAAAAAAGCCACGACAGCTCTTGCCCTACCTCTCCAAAAAAAGCCCAAACCAAAAATACACTACCCCTCTCAAGACAACTTAATCCAAAATTGTAGTGCATATGTCTTCTGGCCAGATCTAAAGTGCTCTGAGACCAGTGGCAGAAACCTCATTGCCTTCAATGCCTCCTCTGGCTTTTGGGTCAAGTCAGCCGGTCTAAATGAGTCTTTTATCTCCATGATTAGTGCCTTGCAGCAGATGATAAAAATTCAGTCTCTCTCTTTTGTCTTGAAATTTCCAAGGCTTATGGGTTTTGTCTGATTTCACCTGAGTATTCAGCAAACAGCCTGGCACATCACTGTTTGTTTTTGGTGATTTGATCTGTCCTTTGGGCAGCCATTCAGGCATTTTTCATTTCAGATGTCCTCATTCACAGTGCGCTGCAGCACTTCCTCAAAGCTGGTTCAGACCCTGAGAGCAAAACAAAGCAGTGGATTTTAATTTTGAGTTGCAGCTGCTGTTGTCAAAGTTCAGTGCATTAAGCATGGATTTCATTTTCATTGCTCTCTCACAACACCAGGAACTACATTAACTACAAAACACATGTGCTTAAAGTAAGTAGAGTAATGGAGAAATACATTGTTCTCGTTATTTGAAACATCGCACAAGATCTTGGGTTCATTTCAGTAGCACAATGAAACCAAGCTGCAGTTTCCACAAAGGCATAGTTAGGGATGCTTAAATCGAATAGATGAAATGTTCTTTTGTTTTCTTTTGCTGTTGCTTCACAGCAACACAGCAACCGCCTCCATGTTGTAGTTATGAAGTTATGGAGCCTTTTTCTAGCTGCCTTCAGTTTTGGGAGTTCAGGGGAGAGGATTTGATGATCCCCCTGCCTTGTTTGCAGCAATATCCCGTCTATACAATTGACCAGCTTTGTATCATCTTTTAATATACCCATGTATTTTCTCAGCTCAAAAGCCATTAAATGGCAACTAATTACCATGTTAAACTATAACTTGAATAAAATATAAATGGGAAATGGAATGGGTTGGAGAAGAGCCCACAGTCTCTGTAAAAGATGGCCTGGACATCAAATGTACAAATGTTAAGGTGTAAGTTCCCCAGCTGGCTAACCCAAGAAGAAAAAGTGGTGCTGCACACCCCCGTGAGTAAAGGTGTGCAGGCTGTAATCTCAGTCTCTGCTCGCTTCCTACCCTCCCCCAAATGCTTCTGTTCCCATTGGTAACATTTTTCATCTTTCCTACTCTACTTTTGGAGGGTTTTTCTCACCCTTTTCATTCCCTAGCTGTGTCATTGAATAGGTGAGGCAATGCCCGAGACAGCCTCGCTGCCTGGCTGGCAGAAAGGAGGAGGGAAGATTGGTGTTGCTGTGGAGTAATGCGAAGGTTACTTCAATCCCTTTAGTATCATTTTGGCTGCAAAAGTATTGCAGGGGAAAGCTGCAATAATCCTATTATTTCTTCTATTTTTTTTCCACCCTTGACTTTAAAGAATAAGTTCTCTAGAAAGAAAAAGAAAAAACATTACAGAACAATAATGTAAAATGTTGTAAAGCTCATCGTGTGTATCTGATTGCTCTATTCCACAGACATTCTCAGTACATCTCTTTCTGTGGCCATCTCTGCCACTAGAGTTGTAATACAAATCAAGAGTTATTCCCCTCCACCCATCTCCAGGCACCATATTTAAGAGATGAATATTATGGAAACCAGTTTCAAATTTAAAGTGTCATCGTGAGCATTTCAGCCCTGGAATCTCATGCGATTACTTATCTAAATCTTATTAGCGGTGGATTCCTTTGTTGCCAAAAAAACCTCCCTAAATAAACATTATTTGAACTCCTGGCTACAAATGATGAAGTGATATTATCATATTACCAAGCACAGATCTGTAATACAATGATAGTTCTTTTTCTGGCTTGTTAAAGAGCCTTTGTTAAGGCATCAAAACAGTTCCCAATAAGCAGATGATACGAAAGAGAAAACATTTTTGTTCTTGTCACCCTTATTGGAAGTCTCAGACCAAAATGCAAGGAATTAATACAGAAGGCAGAACCATACAAGTGGAACTGTGGCACTCACTAGTTCCTCCACCACTTCTGAACTAAATTTTCAACCTAGGCTGCCTCTGCAAGAAGTTGCCTTGGTTGTGGTGGAGCCTTCACCACCATGCCCTGTGCAGCTCATGCTCAGGACTTAGGTACAGAATGCTGTCAACAAGGCAATGTAAACTGGCTTGAAAGATCACTCACAAATCAATTAACTCAATGATAAGTTAAATAAGATATAAATTTGGCCAAATATGAAACAGCTCTGTGTTCCCTCTTACTGATTTCTTATCTCCACTTATTGACCTGGTTGCATGAAGTACAGAAACCATGACTTCAGGGAACTGAAGAGTTTCTTCCTTGTAGAAGGTTTTGAAGACCCTTGCCCATGGGGTTGACTTCTTGACATTTCCATGTACATCTCTTCCAAAATATGAAGGTTTAATCTCTCTGTAACAGTATGAAAACTTTGTTTTGTTTTGTTTTGTTTTGTTTTGTTTTGTTTTGTTTTGTTTTGTTTTGTTTTGTTTTGTTTTGTTTTGTTTTGAAAGCCTCCATTTTTGTATCTTCNTTTTTTTTTTTTTTTTTTTTTTTTTGAAAGCCCCCATTTTTGTTTTTTTTTTGGGGTTTTTTTTTTTTTTTTTTTTTTTTTTTTCAGAAACACTTCAGAAGTGCCATAAACCAAAAAGCACTTGAAGGCCATAACTGGCTATAAACTATAACCTCCCCTCAGCAGAGTATGGACTTCCCATGAGCTGGCTGCAAGACAGCTTTCAATGATTAATCTCATCATCCTTTACTAGCTTTTACATCCTTTTCCAGAGATGGACTTCTGAATGCTATTATTTAATATATTCCTGAGACTTCCTTTAATTCTGTCTGTGGGCACCCTGTGGAAGCCTGTCGGTGTGCAGAAGTTTCTCACTCTCCTGCCACCTATTACAGACAATCCCAACTGGAAACTCATTTGGGTGACTTGAAACTGCAGAGATGTGAGTAGAAACTGAGACATGTCCCATATTTGCTGTGAACTGGTCTGCCTGAAGTGCAGATGCAAGCAATTAGAAAAAGATACAGAGGCTTAACATCTTGCTTTGCCAACTTACAGAGCACAGACAGACACATATGAAATATGAAGGATGTCTCTTTGCCAACTTCTGAATAAATTATTAGTTACTCATCTGAATGATTGGTTTGATGCAGTTTTGGATTAGTGTCTCATTACATGTTAGGTCAAAACTGAAAGTCTGATGCTTCAAAGTACTGATGTTCAGGTTTTCAGTACAGCCCAAGGCAGAAGTTTATAGACTTTTCAAACCTGAAATTCAGTACCTTGGGATTGGGAGGTTTGTTTTATACAGACAGGCTTTGGAAGCCTGAATTCACAAATAATGAGGTACCCAGAAAATGCCAGGGAGTTAAACTATTCCAGAGGAGGTTTTCCATAGAATTAATAGCAGAAAATCACATTTGTGGTATGATGCAATTGTCTCAACTAGAATCCCTCAGCGTGAGACAGATGATGCATGGAGAGAGTTGGGAACTGCATAATGCATGAGTTGAGAAAGAATAGTTTTTGCTTGAGAAAAACTGCACAAAATTTAAGACAGAATGAAACAAGCCAAAGCTGTTTTTTAAGGCTTTACATTTTAGATATTTCCTAACCAAATTAATACACAGTTAGAAGTAAACACAGTGTAACATGAAGCCCCTGTGCATTATGAAACCTGGCAAAAATGATGGCAATTCATCACTTCATGCTTCATGGCATTTCCCAGCTCAGACTGACATTTCACATCACTTGATAGAAACTGCTGTGCTCTCTGCCCGGAATATCTAGAACATTGTACTCATAGATGGGAAAGGACTTTTGCTTCAGCTGCACATGTAACATGTGCATGCAGAGTCAACTTGTGCCTACCAAGGAACATTTATATGTTATGGAAAGATAATCCAGGCCATATAATGAAGTATAAGGATTGCTTTTTTTTGTTTCGTTTTTACCCCTCACATTTAGGGTCATTGTATTCTTGAATCTTTCCTTTTCACTGTGGTAAATAACAACAGCAGTAACAAGTTGAATGTGCAGCTGTTGCCATAAATGGGTCACTATATTGCTATATGACAGACTTAAAAGCTGAGGGTGGGGAAGCATAAAATAAAACATCAGATGATTCCAAAGGCTTTTGCAATGTTGGCCACTCTTTCAAACACCATATGTTCAATATCATCTGTACCCACAAAAAATTCTGATATTTCAAAAGCTGTCTGCAAGCTTTGCAGCACAGATGCTGTACTTTCCCTTGGTATTGCCATGGAAATGGTTAAGTTTGGAGGCAGAGTAGCAGCTCAAAATCTCAGCAAACTTGGATAGTCTTGTCCCTTCCACTTCTTTCTCTTTCCCAGTCAAGACTGGGATTTTTTATCCTACTGCTGCACCTGTAGCAAAGGAAACCTTAGATGGAGACCAAAAGAGTGTATCTCCTTGACAAGGACAAAGATAGACCTGGTCATATTGCCCGTAAAATCTCAAAACCCTCATGAGTTAATCATATAACTGTCACGAAATATTTAACTTGCAGTCCACTGAGCTTATTCATTATCCCAGAAATAGTCGGACAAAGAGGTTACTATTCATATGTTTGAATTTTGGGACAGTCCTGTGCTGTTATAATCTATTTTGACCTGGTAAGTCAGGGCTGCACAATGATGGCAAGTAGATAGTAGCAACCTTGGTAGCACAATTTGTAAAAGCACATCTTCCAATAATAATGGTGTGCATGCATGTTTGAAGAAAGAAACTTTGGGGTGAAAGGAAGATGTCAGGGAGTTAATGAACACTTTTCCAACTCAAGTAAAAGGACAATAATTCTAGACATGGGTGATAAACAGGTTTCCACGACAATAAGTAAAGTTATCCCCCTCTTACACTTTCATCACTTGAACTCTGCAAGTGGCACAGGAGGTTTATATGGTAATATATGTGAGAAAAATCCTGACTGAGCAGTCTGCCCTGAGTGGAACCATAAATGCTCTGTTGCTGTGTAGTCTGCCATAATAATTCAACATTTTTTCTTCACAGTTATGACTGTTCCTTTAGCAATGCAATAATTTTTTATTCCATCATAAATGCAGTTTTGATAAGGCAGAATACTGAAAGTGTATTCATATTTATTCTATATCTTACAAGCTCTATTGGAATTATTTTGGTTTCAGATTTGTCTCTTGCTAATGTATCCCAGAGCTTTCTTTATGACACCAAACTTGGAACTGAATTTTTCCTTGGGTTTCTGCCTGCTTTATGCCACTCACCATAATCATCAAAATTGAGCATGAATGTCTATGAATCTCCCCCACCCCATCCCATATGGCTCAAAATGCCTTAAAAATGAGTAGAATCTTTATGAATCTTTAACAACTGGGAAAACAGAAAACAAAGAGGAGATATTTAGCCTGTGGTCAGAGAGTGAATGACAGAGTTTGGAATAAAACTCTAATATTTTCAAACCAGCAAGAAGACTTAATGAGTTCAGGGCTGTGTTGTGTAGACACAACTATCGTGCTGGAGCTGGCGTGGGCACCTCTGGCAGGGCACGCTTCCATCAGTGTCAGACCCCCTCTCTAATGCACAGTCTGTGTGTTTGACCCAGTACTGGATCACAAACACTGTAACTCATCTCCCATGCCCTGCCCACTTGTATGAATTTTACAAAAATTGCTTATACTGTGATTAATATTTGCAGAGCTGGTTACAGAATAGGCAAGCATTAAAATATGCAGGTGAAATAGAGGGATAAATATGGAGGTGAAAAGGAAAGAAGATTAAATGATGAGGAGAAGGGGTGGTTTTTTGAAAGAAATTCAGATGTTTTATTTACATTTGTTATTGTTAGACTATTATTTATTGTGCCACAGTGAGTCTTGGCCAGCATAGCTATCTATACATACTTCATGCCTAGAACTCAGAATACCAGTGCCCCTCTCTGTGCAGGATGATGATTTAAGATCTGCCAATGTTTGTCTTCATGCATGAATTTTCTTACCAAAAATGGGCTATCTGGAAGAGGATGTTTAATCTCACTTGAGATATTACCTTTGGGAAAGCAGAGCAGAAAAAGGATGGCCCAGCTGAGTCAGATCTGATAGGAATGTGGAATAAAATGATGGAGGGTGTCTTTATTCAGGGCTTTCTCACAAAGGCAAATATTAAAAACTAACAGTAAGAATAACAAAAAGAGAGAGGGAGACTGGTCCTAAACAAGAGGGAGCAATGGAAGAGGAAATAGTCCAGCGCTTTGCACTTGAATCCTGCTGTGGTCAGGACTCATAAGAAGTATATCCTTGCTCATTAACTTTTATGAAGTGCTGATGTCCCTTTTGGCTTCCACCCGTCCATCAGCCCTGCAGCAGGGCTGCCTGTCTCTCACAGCTGAGCCTAGCAATTGCTCAGTGTGATCCTCCAGTACAACATTTTCTCACTACCAACCTCTCCCCATCCACCTAATAGCTCTGAGACAGCCGTGCTCTGTCTGACTGAATGGCCATAATGGCCCAACTGTTCTTAGGAAGATACAGCAGGTTTTTGTGCCAAGAGTTTAACTGTTGCTGTTATGTTTAGTACTCATTGGGTATATGGTGCAGTGAAAAGCCAGCACAAAGCAGCTGGGTGTTCTCAAAGACATCTTTCTTTCCCTTCCTTCTGTAACTTCTTCATTCACTATAAATCACCTGAGGCTTGTGTCTACAGCACTCTGAAAAATGCAAGTCAGGGCTGGTGGAGCTCTCCAGGGCCATTCAGTGTTGGTTTTCGGAAAACAAAACAGTTCTGAGGTGAGAAAGCTTTGACCGTCCCATTTTAGGTGTTTTCTGCTTTGTTCAGAAGAGCACAGGTGGGTCTGAAGCCTGAGTTGCAGTGGTGTAAACCACAATTTCCTTCATAACCTCACAATTACTCCACAACTCACACCATTTAAAGTATCAGACCAAAAAAGGTTCATGCTCTGTGCTTTGTAAATATTCAGGGAAAGAAAAGGATATCCCTGTAAACTGTATTCTGTACAGAAGGGGTTTTGACACTCCTCCTAAATGACTAAGGAATAGGGAAACAAAATGACATGTTGATAGTAGTCAAGAGATGAAAACAAAACAAAACTAAAATCCCCAGAAAACAGCAGTCGTCTGATGACTGGTGGAGGGAATGTGGATCCGTGTGTGGGACTTTGTTATCACAAACTGGCTGTGCAAGGGAGCATCCAAGGAAAGCAGAAATTCCTAGAAAGGAAGTCTGGGATTGTTCAAAGTACCTGTATGTACTTAAATGACTCTTAGACAGTTACCAGATCGTTTATTGTCTTTGTTTTTGTCACGCCAGGAGGTTTAAAAGCACACTTGTGTGGCAACCAGACTGATAACGGGCAGAAGCAGAATGGGAGTTGAAAATAAGTCAGCCATCCTTAATGGCCAGAGTGCACAGAAGTGCTACTAATATTCAGCAACTAAAAAGGGAACTCTGACTGAACAATTTTCTCTCAGGAAAACAGTCAGTAGTTTTTCTTCAAATGTTGTAAAGAAACACGGATTAAAAAATAGGTTGAGTAAATAGGGAGATAGCTTTATAAAAAGGCATTTTTACTTAAGTGTCTGCCCTCAAACAAACTGGGAGAAACAAGAGAAGGATATGTTTTCATACTGTGGAAATCAAATGAAACCCATGGAAGAGATTAGGTTTTTAAAGATTTAAATACATGTCATCTCTCATACATTTTTCTCTTTAAAAACCCAAAGAAAACACTTTAATTAGGTATTCGTTTTCAGATTCTCCTTAAATAAGAAAGTCTCCCTTTTTAGACAGAACTATTTTTGCATCTTAAGTGATAAATTGGCTTCTGTAGCCTGAATTCTAAATCTCTGCACTGAAAATCGAGATTTGTTTTGGGGTTTATGGATTCAAGAAATAAGTAAAGAAAAAAAGTAGTGCATCAAAACTTAAATAAACAAAATACTTTTCCCAGCGATACATTATATGGAGCCTTTTGCAATAGGTAAGACATAAGATGAGCCAATTTATACTCATTCTGCACCATTTGAGTGTGTCATTTCTGGGTCACTTCATTGCTAGATGTCACTGGATATGACCATCACATCACCCTCACTTTTCCCCTTTATCAGTGCCATGCCTCTGTCTCCATGTTTGCACACAGTTGCACAGTGCCTGAAATGCAGCAGTAAATGTGCCTTTCTTTCTGAGAAGATATTTCTCCAGGCTGTACCAGACTGATTCTTAGAAAGGATATAATTAATCTCATGCATCTACTGAAGACCTCAGTGGCCTCATGTGGAAAGGGGGGTTCTTCTATCACCCACCTCATCAGGAAACTCAGCACCTCTTTTTTTTCCTCTTTGCAGCCCTGTTCTCACACAAAGGATAAACTTCCCAGCCACTGGCTGCCAAGGAGCAGCAACCACACAAGTCCTTCTCTGAGAAACCTGGCAATAGATTATTGGAACAGAGAAGGAAGTCAGTGATGCTAATAATCCTCCTGCAGCAGGGAGAAGCTGATATTTTAATAAACATTACCTTTTAATATGAACTTTTTCCCTCTCATATTAGGAGGATTGTTTATATATAATAAGGGAAAAAATCCAATTCCCATGTATCAAAAAAAATAAAATAATTTTCCTTCTGTGGGTCATCGGAGCTGAAAATAAACCAAGCTGGCTGCCTCTGGGGATTTATTGAACTTCAAGTGCCCATGACTCATTCCATGATTACAAAAAGCAGAATAACTTTCAAATTTGCTACATGAGAGACTGAAACAAGGTCCTCAATGCTGTTGCATGCTGGAGAGAGGAAAAATGGAAAGACCATATCAACTCTAGTACAAAATGTGGCTCTGTTTTACTTCCCTAGCGTGTAGTGCCCACTGGAGCCAGTGGAAAAAGGTTCTTTGAAAAATCATATCTGATAAAAAGAGGAGGAATTTAAAAGTAGCTGTGCATGCACATCACAAGGCTCACCGTCAGAAAGCAAATGAACTCTTCGTGCATTGAGTGTAGTGGATGTAGAAGCAAAGATGCTGTAAAGAAGAGTTTTTCTGAATACATAAGGAAAGAACAAAATGTATGGCAAGCCTCTTTCATCCTAATTCTGTTGAGGGTGGAAGAGGAAGATCATTTGCTGCAAGGAGAGTGCAGATTGAATAATACTCTGAGAGCATTTCCAAGTGTGATGGTAAAAAGTTCTGTGAAACAAGGAGTGCTCTGAGCACCACATCCTGCCCTACCCTCCCTGAGCCAGCCACTGAAGAGTTAATGCTGCTTCTCCCTTCCCAAGGTGTGTAATTAGAATAAAAGGTTGCAGCTGTGCCCTGGGTAGGCCCTTTTAAAATACCTCCAGTCCTACATGAAATGCAAATGGTGTCTTTGTTACTTGGGGCTGTGCTTGGTCAGTGCTTGTCACAGCTCTTCATCCTTAGGTGTTATACAAATATCTTTTTGATTTGTTGCAGTCAGTAAAAGCTGGATCTCTGCACCTGACTAAAGACTTGTTATGATGATGGTCTTCAACTGCTTGGAAGCTGCAGGTGAACTCTGTAAGTACCTCATAACTGTGCATCACTCTGCAAGCTGTAGATGGGGCACTGCAGCACTTCATTCACACCCCACACACTGGAAATGTGGGGCACATCTACAAGAGAGTGAGAGAGTGCTGCAGCTTGAAAAGAGGATAAATCAGGGAATAAGGTTAATGTATTTGTCTGTGAGGCAGCCTGTACTCTCAACAGGTGGAGGTGTCTGATGACCAAGGCTTGCAGCTCCTCTGGTGAATATATCTGTAGTTGCTTAAACGTGAGATGGTCCTTGTCCAAATTTCTAAGTCTCAGAATCAATGCCCTGGTAAGAAGGATAATGCAGATTAAGGCTGCTTACTTCCAGTCCTTGTCCCGCCAGTCTTACTTCATTTGTTGCAGCAGGAGGCACCTTGCTGAGAAAGCTGAGAGTGTTAAGTGAAAAAAAATGTGAGGGTCTCAGACCTGAAGAAGAAGAATGGCTTATTATTTTATACACTTTTTATGCATTTCTGTCTTTCTGGGAGAATCATGAAGATTGATTACTCAACAATCAGTTCTTAAGGGAATTAATACATAATTAGTAGCATGATGCCCATCTGTTTCTGTATTTTATGCCTGCGTGCCTCAGTGCCAACCTCTGCAGTGGTGTCCTACGATCCAGAACAGTGAATTTGGGGTTGCTGGCCCTGGAGGAGCTGAGTGGGGTCAGTGGGGGAAGCTGCTGATAAGGTCCCTGGCCTGGTCAGATGTGGGAGCTCGTGGACAGCTGCAGTTCAAGAACTGGCTTTGACAGCACAGGTGAGTGTGGGTCCCTTCAAAAAAGGTTCAAGTGACTCCTCTTCTGTACAGTCTCAGCTGTAAAGTGATCTGGCTTCCCTGTAAAGCCCTGGATTGTTCAAGGAAAATAGACAGAGGGCAGTGGAACATTTATGGAGTAGGAAGAGCTGTTAGTGGTAATGGTCTGAGTTTCTATCCTTTTCTTTTTTATTTTTTAAGTGTTCTTGATTGTTAAACTGCTGTGCTTGATGCAAGGAGAGGCAGAATTTGCTTTCTGCTCCTTCTGCTACAAAGAATGTAGAGGAATGGGAAAGGAGACAAGGGCAGGGAGACAAATCTTCTGTCTAGTGAAGGTGGTAGTGTCCATGATTGTGGATATCATCTATGAAAGACTGTCCAAGGAGGATGGGAGGGACTGAAAGAGAAAAGGAAGAGATGTTAGAACTGAAGTATCTTTTCTCACTTCAGCCCAGTTACTGAATCCACTGAAAATCTGCTTTTTAACTTCACCTTCTCTACTGTGTCTTTATTTTGAAAACCTCACCTCTAACAGACGATGTGATACAGTTTGCTAATGGTTGATCTAATGGGATTGTTCCTTCATGAAGTCACATCTTTCACATGTGCCAGTCTGCACTGAACAAAGCATCTTTGGGTAAAACATTCCCCAGAAAGCAGTCTGGCTCTCATCTGAAGACAGTAGGAGTTGTCTACTCATTCTCTGAGTAATTTCATTTCTAACCTAAATAAGATCTGTAGAATTGGCTACATAAAATACTATGCATCTGGTGTTAGTAAGAAATCCCATTTTCTGCACAATTTCAGAGTAAAATGCAAAGTAGTCAGTGTGAAAAGTAGACTGAAAAAAAAATAATTAAATGAAATTAAGATTCAGGTCTAGCTTTTTCCACACTTATTTCAAAGTCTGTTGTCATAGCTACTGCAGCATAAGGCTGGCTTAGTTTGTTCATTTTCTTTAAAGAAATGTTCACCTTTTTAAGAAAACTGAAGTAACTGAGCAAATACCTGGAGAGAAAAAATCAAAGTTGTCCTTTGTGCAACCATAATTCTATCATGATTTATTATTTGGATCAGGGGTAGTCAGCCTTTATCAGCTAGGAGCCCTTTGTTCCTCAGGCCCCAAAACCAGAAAATAGTTCAATGAATATTAAAGTGCACTATAGAGCAGAACAGTTGCAAACTTCAAAGGGGTCAAAATTCAGCATGGTTGTGTCCCCTCAGTCTCACTCATTAACACAAGTTATCTAAACATATTAAGGCCTCAAATTTTTTTCTTCTAGGAAGAAAATAACATTTCTGTTTCTGGACTCAGGAGGTACCCAAGGTTTAGACATATCTGAAAACGTTGACCTTTTAAATTTGGCTTAAGCAATGACAGATACATAGTATTATTACTTAGCTCTTTATTTATACTGCTCATCTTAGAATATCAATCTTTTACTCCAGAATTAGTTTTTACGTCCCATTTTTGGGCAATTAAGATGAAACATTCTGCTTAGGTGAAATTGTGGTCTTTAGATTGGGCTGGAAGCTGGAAGTTAATGATTATTTTATTGCAGGTCAAGTATAATTTATGTCACCTGTCTGAATCAGCTTGTGTGTCTGGCCTGTGAGCTTGCTCCTGTATCCCTTGCCTCTCTTGTGGCCCTGCCCCTGTGCATGACTCATTTCTTGAGCGAGTTTCCTCACAGCTTAGGGCACTCTGCCCCTTAGCTGAGCTCTATCCTGCTTTACCACATTTGGGGAATTCCCACTGGCCAAGAATTGCTTTTTATATAAAATATGTCAAATAATAAGCACTGGCAGAGATCTTATCTGTCATTGCTGTAATGATCTGACAGATGGGTGTCTTATCTCAAGAAAGATGGAGAAAGGAATGTCATGCTGTGCAGATAGGAAATATCTCTAAACTCATGTGTCATCCACAACTTGGCAACATACCTTGTTTTTGCTTTGCCTGGTGGCAAGCAGTTTTTTTTCCTTGCCCAGTGGGAATACTTTGAATCCTAATTTAGTCAGATTTTTAAATGTTCCTAAATCTATAATTCCATATATGTGGTTTCCTCAAGTCTGCATTGCCAGTAGCCGTTTTATTCCTTTACAGGGAAACTTTTTTTCTATAAAAGTGAGTGAGAAATGAGGAGGAATGAAATGGGGTTGTTAATCAGCTTCAAGACAGTTTTCTAGAACTTTCAACTAGGCAATTCTCTGACAAGAGGCAAAGCAATGATTGTGTAAAATGCTTGAGTTTGCAGCTAATTCTGAACCTATGAGCTATCATTTGTAAAAACTGAAATCCATGCCATGTTTAGCTTTCTGCTCTCTTTCAACACAGTTATTTTAACTTGTTTGCTGTCCATAGGCTCTCTTGCTGGCTTAGAGATATACATATACTTCACTGGATCTGGACCTAATTAAGCAAATTCCATTTGGTTTTGCCCCTGGCTTTTCTGGCTGATAGTGATGCAGTAATCCATGGGGACTGTATTTTCCCAGTTTTTACTCAGCTCTAAAAAACGAGATCGTTAACTGTGTTTTCTTGTGTACTCTTTCAAGGCAGGCAGAGTGGTTCTTCACACAATCTACAGAGAAATAATGTTTAGTGCAGTATTTTACGTGTGGCAATAGTTACATGTTATACGTTGCCAGCTATGAAATATCTGGCTACAAGTGGAAGTTCTTTCATTTTCTTAATTATAATGTTCTCCTGTTCTGGAGCTTGGCTCTCCTTAAGCACAGTCCTAGAAACAAGCACACTGTTGGTTAACTGGCTAGGCTGTGCTCCTGCTGTTATGGGGTTTTTTTTGTCCAGTATAAAGCTGAATATGACCTGTTGTTCAATATTCTATGTTTCAAAAAACGAAGATTCCTATGGCAATAGCAATAAGCATGGGTGGGTTTGTGTGTTTTGGTATAAGGGTTGGTTGCTGAAATGCTCAGTGATCCAGCTTTAAGAGAATTGTGTGCTGTGGTGGGGCTGGGAGGGGGCAATGTGCAAATTCAGGTAAGCAAGCATGCAATTACCTACTGATGTCAAAGTGAAATTTTGTAGAAAAATCAGAGTTTTTGTCGAACAATCATTTTTTAAAGACACTGATTGAGCCACGTTTTGATGCAAAACTAAAAATACCGAATGTACACCTGTTCTTTTCTCCTCCTAGACACTTTTTGTGCCTAGCATAGCGTGGATGGATTGGTTTCCCTTACACCTGGCTGCTTGAGGGGTGGGCAGGGAGATGGATTTATCAGTTCCTATCCCCACCCCCGTCCATGTTAGCCAGCAGCTCTTTAGTATTTAAAGAGCTGTTTCAGCTTTTCCTGAGCTCCCCTTGGCTGGCTGGAAGGCTCTCTTGGCAGACTCAGCTGTAATGTGGCGGAGAGGCCACGCTGTGCTCTCAGGAGGATGAGGTTAATGGCAGTCCAGCCAACCCAGAGGGCAGCTTGATGTAAACCACTTGTACAGCACAAAATGCTTCCACCTCACCTGCACACGGGGCTGTGGCAGTGTATGCTTGACTGGTGCAGATGACACTGGGAAGGAAGACAACTGTGCACCAGGGGCCCCCAGGGCACAACACAAGCAGCCTCCTCTCTTCCTGCAAACAAGCAGGGCCAGGCCATACTCAGCAATGCTGGTGCATTATGAGTGTCTTAATTCAGCATGTCGCACCAGCTTGCACTTCACAAAAACTCTAATTTCACTGAAAAAGCTTGGAAGTCAACTGTTATGAGAAATTTTTGCTTGTCAGCTGTCTCTGTGTTGCCATGAAGTCAATATAGCCAGGTATAAAACACTGCTAGGCAGCTGATGGGATCTAGAAATACAAATTTTGGATGTGTCTCCCTTTCCTTTCTCTAAGGAGTCAGCGTCCCCCATTGCTGCTCCAAAAAGGCTCCTAGGAACATCTCCTCCAGGAGATTGGTCTGTGAGGTGAAGAAATCCCTCCTGAGAGTGAAGATCTTAATGGTGATGTGATACTAGGATAGATTTCTACTGTCTTATCTTGGCTCTCTCCCACATGATAAGATGGTCAGAGAAAGCCTGGTCTGCAGCATCATGGCCAATTTTTACTCAAGCTGTCCTTTAAGCAAAACAGAATTGCTGCAATAGCTTTGGCGTCCTCTCTGATTTAGTAGAACTAAGACTGCTTGGCTTTCTGAGAATGAATGAGTAATCTGGAGGAGATTAGGAAGGAGCAAGACAAAGCTCTCTTTGCTCGTAACAGAACTGGATGAAACATGCTGCATTTGAACTGTTAGGTGATTCCTGGAGTCCTGGCAAAGACACTTGAGGCAGTTGAACTGTGTTTTTGTGGTCATATCTGTAGATATTGAAGGTTTAATGTTTGATTTGATCATTTAGCTTTAGAAAACAATCTGCCTCCCCATGAACATGACTTTTCTTTGGCAGCAAACAATCTGTCTGCTTGCTCCTCACTTTGAAAGCTCAATCATGGTGTACCATTTAAGAGGCAAATTCTTAGTTGGCCCAGGTAGGAGGGGAGCTCTAAAAAAAACTATAAAGTAGCAAGAAGGAGGAATAAGGAGATTTCAATCTCTTTTCTAAATATCCCATTAAAACTAGACAAATCATAAGTTCAGAGTCTTAAACTGAGATAATATTTCTGTTTTGGAACTTTTATTAAGATGTTGAAAACAAAATATCTTCATCTGACTAGCTGTAACTGGTTTTTATAAGCGTTGTGCCCACTTGGAGGGGGAAAAAGGTGAGAAATTAAGTTAGTTAGGCATATCAGTGATAAATCTACCAGTAATTTAATAGTATCGGTCATCACAAAGGTGGTTAATGATGAACTTTTACAGAGTAAAACTCAAACTTTCTGGTTAGTCGGTAAAAAAGACTCAGCTTTTGTCTGAGGTGTTCTGAATCACCACTTGGCAAACATCCCTGAGAGCACAGAGTGTAGACTGGTAGTTTAGGTGCATAAGTTAAACAGCAACAGCTCAGCAAGTGCTCCCTGAGTTTTTTCAGCAATATAAAATATTTGGATGGTTTTATGTGGGATATTTTTTAGGTGAAGTGATTTGTTCTGTCACAGAAATATCTCAGTAGGTGCTCATCAATTTTAGGAGATATTTCTAACTTTATTAATATTTCGTGAGGTTGTTCCCCATAAATTCAAATTATTTTTCTAAATGACATGTCTCAACCTTTTCATTTATAATCCTTTAATATTTTGTCGAGGCATTGTGTTCTTTGACCTTGTGCACCCATTAAAAACTGAGAGCAATTTTCATGTATGGGAATATTCACCTCCTGTGATCCCTGAGCAGTGTAAAGCAGTTGTTCAGGATCATTGTTCATGTCTCTATTTCATTTGCACGTATAAGCACACCTACTTTGTATTTTTTAAATGGAGCAATAGTGCTCCATGTGTATAATTTAGCAAAGACTAAGTGACTTGGAGACTCTGTGTTCCCAGGCTGATTTCTCTTCAGAAGTTCCCATCTGAAGGTGCCCAAGGGTGGGGACTGCAGGCAATCCAATCAGCCATCCTAATGACATAAATTCGATATCACATTACTCAGGTGTGTGTCAGGCCCTGCACAGATATTTTGCTTCTTTAACAGATAAAAAGGTTTCACAGCTTGGGCTCTCTCTAGGTGGGCAGGGAGCAGCATGGATGGCACAGAGGCCTTTAGGAAGGTTATGATTAAAGTCAGCTCAGATTATCCTATCCTCTGTTAATTTCTGTCACTGGCAGGTATCTAAATCAAAAGTGTGGCATGAGAAGGAAAAGGAGACACTGGTGTTTATATAAAGGAGGCAAAGAAGGGCAGGCTGTGGGTGTTTAACCAAAAGTGCTGCAGAGAACAGAGCTGTCCCGAAGGGCCCCATCCTGAGACAGGTGGGCAGGCTCCCGAGGAAATCTGCTCAGTTTCTAAACTAATTGGAAGGGAGGAAAAGGGTAGATGCAGAACATGGGTGCTTTGTGGCAGTCTCATGTGAACAGGAGAAATCCAGATAAGTTGTTGATTACCTGAGCTTATTTTTTTCTAAAGAATAATAGCTTCACAGAAAATCAGTTTTCCTGAGGAAGCAGCCGAGGGATGTCTGAGACAACAAATAAGTGTACAGCCACAAAAAATATCCTTTGCAGGTAGAATTAGTACACTGAGGGATGGGACCTTAATGGGAAATTTAACATCAGAAAAAAATCATCAGAATAGCTGAAGAAAGTATGTGAAGAAAGCAGATAAAAACAAGTTCTATAAGAAGCAGTTTGGACATGTGTAAATCCCAAAGACCTGCAAATAGGAAACTGACCAAACTCAGTGCACCCCACTGCTGCTGGGTGCAGGAAAAGCCAGGTGTGTTGTTCAGGCAAGCTCAAAGAGATTAAAAAGTAAAAATAAATTTCCAGCTGGTCTATAAAATCCTCAGCTAATGTCAAGACAAAAGTAAACTGCATGTCAGAGGTGAAAGAGAGGGAGAATTCAGCTTGTAGCACAAATACCTGTTTGAGATGTGGTAGAGAAGCTGTTTCCTCTGCACAGCAGGGAACAGCACTGATATGCACAAGAAAAAATGTTGCCAGCTAGGTGCTGTGTGGGACATGCATCACAAAAAAAAGGCAGTGGGGGAAAAAAACCCATGATTTTTCTAGATATGTGTTTTCTGAGGGTAGTGTACTTGCCCACTGCAAAAGCTTCAAGCACAGAACTGACTCTCATTAGGAATAATGCCAAAAGTGATGGATGATAACAAAACAAAGGAATTTTTGTGAGGTGATTAGTGGCTATTTTGAGAAATGATAGATGTGACCCAGACATGTGAAAATCTTCCTAAGGAAGATGCTGAAATTACCCAATTTATCCAAACAAATGGAAACTCTTTTGTGCTGGCTTTGGGTGGGGTAGAGTTTTTCCTTCACTGCAGCCAGTACAAAGCTGTGTTCTGGATTTATGCTGGAAACAGTATTGATAACACAGAGGCATTTTCATTAATTCTGAGTATCACTTACACAGAGCCAGGGCCATTTCTGCTCCTCACCCCACCAGTGGGGGGCTGGGGGTGCACAAGGAGTTGGGAGGGGACACAACCAGGACAGCTGACCCCAAGTGACCCAAAGGATATCTTGTATACCATGCTCAGCACGTAAAGCTGGAGGAAGAAGAAGGAATGCAGGAAGGATATTTGGAGTGATGGTATTGGTCTTTTCAAGTAACCACTGTGTACGATGGAGCCCTGCTTTCCTGAGGATGGCTGAACCCCTACCTGCCCATGGGAAGTGGGGAATGAATTCCTTGTCTTCCCTTGCTTGCATGTATGGCTTTTGCTTGCCCTATGCCATGCATTTTCTCCCTTTTACCCTTCAGATTCTCTTCCCCATCCCACCCAGGGGTGAGTGAATGTGGGGCTGGGTCATGCTTAGTTGCTGGCTCGGATTAAACCATGACATTTGTACAGAAGTGTAAAAATATGTTTATTCCAGGCTTGGTTAGATAACTGGGAGTCTACTATTTCATTTGGTTCAGCTGGGCAAAAAAGGAAGAGAATTTATTGCTCTCAGAACTCCATTTGGTAGCTGTCATTTCAAGGGCTGTTTGTTCAGCAAAAGAGAGATTCCAGAGATGATACCATGTAGATTTTGCACATGGCAGGATCTGAGAGGAGCACAGGATAAAAAAAAAAACTACTTGCATGTCTACACAAGAAGGCAGCTTGAATGTTAAAAGCAATTAGAAGCAAAAGTTCCTTCTACCTCTTCTTTCTGACCCTTGGAAATCAGGTTAGGAATGATTAGACAGCAGTGATGTTACTCTAGATAAGTAGAAAACAAAGCACTTCTGTAGCACATTAGGGACAAGGATGTGGGTGTATCTCTAAGGAGCAGCTGGAACACAGAGAAGACTTTCTGAAGATAACTAAGTTTAGAAAACAGCTTGCTAAAAATCAGGTGTCGTAGCTGGAGAAGTATTGTTGCAAAAATCCTCTCTGGTGGGATTTGGCTCAGAAGTGCAGATGTCAGCTCTGCTGTCCTTAGCTCTTGTCACTGGCTGTAAGAAACGTGTCAGGGTGCTGCAGGAGGAGTGTGCATTGTGTGACTGTATGGTTAAAGTATATTAAATACCAAAAAAGAGATGTTCTCAGCATAGCAGCAGCTTTTACATTGCTAAGATTGCTGTGTTTGATCTTGAGCCCACAAGGTGAAGCCTAAGGTGCAATATTGTTCCGGAAGGAATTTCCAGTGGCCAATCAGTTCCTGCACTGTTTCAGAGAGATTGAAATAAAACCAACAAGAACAAAAGATAGAATGTGGAAGACTCAAAGGAACAAGTGAATGAAATACAATAACTGTTGTGTATAAAGATGTTGTCAGAAATAACAAAAGAAATGGGTGAGTATTTATGTAATTGTCCTGAAAGCAGCAATGCAGCCAAGATTTCCTCTAATGAGTTCAGGCCAAGGTAATACCCACCTGATGCCATGCCATCTTCATTGTAATTAGTGGATCTGCATGTGCTCCTGAAAAGTTTCAGTGGTTTTCAGTTCATCCTTCTGTGGGCAGGCAGAAAAATAATCCCATGGCCCAGTAAAACGAGTGAACAAGGCTGGAGGAGAGGCTCAAAACTTTTTGGTTTTGCAGAGCATTCAGACCTCACCTTTGTGGCCAGAGTTTCACCCACACACTTTGACATCTTGGGCATGATGCTGTGGTCAATAACACCTGCAAACATCTCTCCTGATCCCCAGCATTACCAGCCATGGCAAAAACAAAGATGCTTGTATGGAGGAAGGCAGCAAAGATCCTGTTATAATGAAATGCCATAAGTTGTGAACCTCTGAAAAGAAACTTAATAGCAAGGCTGGGAAGCTGATGTATCTGGAGTTCTCTAGCAAAGCAGCTGAGTCCATGGGAAGTTAGGGAATAAAGGTCTGTCCAAGTGACATGGCAGACACCTGAGGGTTGCTCCTGTTAGTGCAGCCACACCTGACAGTGGAAATACTGGCCTGAGGTGCCGAAGCAGCTGGGGAGGAGAGCACCCACTGGGCAGAGGGGACACTCTGCAATTACAGCTGCCACCACATGGCCCTTGGATGCCACTAATGGCCTCGTGCTCCCTGCACAGGCCTGCTCAAAGACAGTAAGCCTTGTGATGCTTCTACATAAGGTAAATACATGGCTTCATAGTAATGACACCTCCTCCTCCCTGCCTGTGTGCCTGAAGTGAATATTCTGTTCTTATGCCCACAGCGGTGACTTCAAATTAATGTTGTCAGATCCTTGTTTTTCTGTCCCAGCTTTAGATCAGCCCTATTATGTTCAGGACTCTGACATCATCTCCCTAACCATGTTTAAGAATCCTGTGAGTTCTGACCCAGATATTTAAAAAAACCCCAAAACTAATCCTTACCTGCAGACAGCAATGGTTGATTCCATGGGAGGAAGGCAATTCATGGCCCAGGCAATGACTAAAACATCTGCACCTCATTGCTGACAGGCTCTGTGCATTGAGTGTCCTTCCCAGTCACTTATAAACTCCTGGAAAGCATTCCTGCAATGCTAAAAAATATGCAGGGCAAATTTGGTAAAATGACAAGAAAATGAAAATAATGATGAAGAGAGCATAGCAATCAGAATAGTGAAAATGCTACTAATGAAAAGAATAAGAAAATATGAATTTTTTTTAGAAGAAGAAATTTCATTCAAAAGGTGGTGACAAGGCATGTGACAATGTTTGCCTGATATTTCACAGGATATGTAATATAGCTTTTCAGTAGTGATGGCCAAGAAAGCAAATGCTGTCATTAGGGATAGTTTTATGAGGTAAGGGGTGATGAGTAGATAAAATATTGATTTATGAAAATTTAGAATTTTTGAAGATCTTAGGGATTAAATTAATAGGTTTATGAATATTTGTTCATAACCTAATAAATAAAATCAACACTTAGCTGCTATGCTATGAGTAAATTTAATTTGAGAGATTCTCCTCCTCCTCTCCTGCAGGCGTTCATTTGCTGTGCTGAAATCAAGTTCCTTACCCCCATAAATAAGCAAGTAAATAACAGGGCTTTCCACATAAACAGACGGGGGTGTTGGCAGAAGTACCTGTGTGCAAAGGGGAAAGGACGATTTAAAGACAAAAGACACTTTCTCCAAGTCTGACCACAGGGAGAGAGGACTTCTGAGTGCTCCTTCCCTTGTGTTCGGGCAGCTCATGCTGAGAAGTTCAAAAACAAGGTTGAAAGGAGAAGGGAAATGTTGAGAAGTTAGTGGGGAAGTGGCTTAGAGTGGCTGAGGAGTGGCAGCTGGACCCACTTGAGAGAGATCAGCCCCAGCTGTTCTGCCTACAGACTTAGGGTGTCTCTGCACTGTGATCAAGTGCTTCCCCCTTTGTTCCTAATGAGCTGCCCTGCTGAGATGTCAGACTTAACGCTGTTCTTTTCCTTGCCTGCCTTTAAAGAGAGCCCTCATCACCTACTAAAATACCTCTGGACAGAGAAGCTACTATTTTCGAGCTGGTGCCTACAAAATTTTCCAGACTGTGTGCTCTGTAAACAGCAAGGTGATTTGGGCATGGAAATGAAGGAATCTGTTACACACAGGAGTGGATTGCAGTTCTGACTTGGAGTGTTATAAGTTGATTTTGTCTTTTCTCTGCACCTAATGTACTTATTTCATACTCATATTTATTTCACCTTCTCCATTTTCTTGCTAGAAAATCATTTGCTGTCTCAGTTGCACCTCTGTAATTCCCCAAAGCCACGGAAGTTGGCTTCCTTCAGTGCCTGCTTCTATGCGGCCCATGTTGTGTATCTGAGCTATTGAATGGCACAGCAGCTGAGTTAACTGCTTTGTGTCACTTTATTTAAGCTCTAATACTTTATCCACGAACTAATTATGATATCAGAGGCAACCAACCTGAAGATAATACCTGTAGTTTCAAAAAAGCACCCTATTAAGAACAGTTTTTAGCAGTGTCCTGGCAGTGTGTTCTGAGATCAGGACAGGGGAGACTTTGGGCAACGATGTTATTGTTGGAAAATGATTATTTTGGTTTCAATTCTGTCATTTCTCAGGGCTCAGGTGTCTTAGTTTTGTGGCTGGCTTGTTTGGTTTTTTCTTTTCTTTTTTTTTTTTTTTTTTTTGGTTTTTTTTTTTTTTTTTCCTTGCTAATCTTTTCCAGCTCCTTTNTTCTGTCATTTCTCAGGGCTCAGGTGTCTTAGTTTTGTGGCTGGCTTTGTTGGTTTTTTCTTTTCTTTTTTTTTTTTGTTTGTTTGGTTTTGTTTTGTCTTTCTTCCTAGCTAATCTTTTCCAGCTCATTGCATTTTGAAACTGTGTCGTGTGAGGTAGCAAGGCAGAACTCTCATCTGATGGATGTCATGAGTACTTTCAACCACTGTTCCCCCTTAGCACCACCCTGGAATCCTTTTCCTTGAGTCTCTGGGCTGGTGGTGTTATTCACTACATGGGCTGCTCCCATTTCTGCACATCTTTACTTGGAGCTTTGTAGGTGACTTCCTGCAATCTCTTTGTGAAGACTTAGAGTCCTGTGCTCATGGCTGAGAACAAAGTTCTGTCTCAGTTCTAACAGTACAGAGAAGTTTCTTATTAGGGATTTTTGTAGGCTCCCAAATTCCTAAGATGATTTTCTGAACTCTAAATCAACTATATGTTTGAAAAACCCCAAAATAACCAAAATATGCAGACATTTCCCCCTCTCCACACCCCCCCCTCAAAAAACCAAACCACCCTCCCACCTTGTCTCCTTGTCTCCTTTGTATGCAGTCCCCAAAGTATGGTAATACAATGTGTTAGGCTCCTAAGAACTCTAAGAAATCAAATCCTTTAATGTACATGTTCCTTTTCTCTGCCATGAAGTCTGCACTTCAGGCCTTGTTAGAGGGCTTTGACCTTTCCTACTCATGGTTCTCACTGGTAAGTCTTGACTTGTTTTTTGTCCTTTTTTTTTTCTTGGTGTTCCTTCCCCCTCTCCTTTTCCCCCAGCTTTGGCAGAGCTGTTGACTGTTCTGAGAGGGTTTTTGTGTTTGTTTCCATTTGGAATGCTTTCCTCTGTCATGCTCCCAGTCCTACTGCCAAGGTGCCTACTGGGTCTGCTGCATCCAGTGGCTGCTCAGCAGTGCCTGACATGAACCTCCCTGCAGGAGGACTCCAGCATTCCCAGCTGCCTTTTGCCAGAGACGTTTAAAGCACAGCTTTCTACAGCTGGCATGGAGTGTTTGGTGAAGAGACAAAGCCAAGCCTTAAGGGATTTAGAGGAAGTGGGAGTTTTTACACGGGGAAGCAGCAGTTTTGATTGGAAAACTATGGAGCTGATAGACTCCACAGGAAGCTTGTGGGCCCTGCAGCAGTTAGTGGCCATACAGACTCATCACTTTTTTGGTGACTTTAAGTCATTTATTACCTTAGCATTTCTCTGCAGCCTTTTCATGCTGACAGTGATCTAGCTCGATAACTAAAATTAGACAGTGTCACTGTCACAAATATCTTGATATTTGCAGCCTAGTACAATTTAAAAAGACACCTTTCCTTCCCTGTCAGGAAGGCCTTGTTCTCCAGACAGACTCCTGGGTTTCTGAGAACCAGGATCCCAAGCCTGACATGAAGCCAAAGCAGCCAATTATATCTCAGGTGACCAGAACTGCTTAGATGCCTCCTCTAAAGGTGCCTTTGTCTTTTGATCTTGAGTACAGATCTCAGACCTAGATCCAAAGTACTGAAAACAATTTGCTTTATGATGGGAAGTAAAACATATCAGTGTTTTTAGCCAAGGAGCCAAGGATTGAATTAAGATCAATATGATTTGCCTTCCAGAGAAGGGCTGAGGCGTATTGGCAAGAGGGCATGCAGAGACCTGGCTTGCAGTCTCACAGCCTGGCTGGTGCAGTGCTTGTAGTGCATGGCCACTTCACATTTAGCATTCTCTCATCTGCCAAGTGCTGCTATTAGATTTTTTTCTTTACTTTTTTTTCTTTTAAAGCTGTTATCAGTTTATATATTCCAATCTGTAGCCTGAATGTTAAGTTGATCTCACTACAGATTGCCTCTTGTTGACAGTATCTATTGCACCTTTCCTAACTCATAACCTGGAAAGGACTGGGACCAGTGCTCTCAGGCCAACCTTTAGAGTGCAACTGTTTTACAATAGAGTTTTAACTGGACTCTTCTGACAAAAAAATGCTTTTATTGCCACAAGGATCCCTTAGTTAATGCTAAAAGTTTTATTCTGTCTCTTTGCATTGTTTTGTTTCACTCAGATGGAAAAAAGGAAATGCATGTTTTCTTTGTTAGGAAATGAGAAGTGATAAACAAAAAATTATATTATTGTATAGCATCTTAAAATATTTGACATTTAACAATGTTTACAAAGAATAATGTTATCAACTACCTATTTTTGAAGACCATAATTACTTTTGCAAGTTTGATGAAAAATCAAACAGCAATATATTGTTATTCAACCAAGTAAGTATTCAAGCCTCACTGGATGCACATAGGATTATTAATAACATAGAAAAAATATTTCCCTTAGGGAAAGTATGGAAAGCTGTGGCATTGTTCCCTCTTCCTATTTTTAATTCCTGAAATACTAAATTCTTCCAGTTCTGCTTTGCAAGAGCACATTACTTGGAATCTGCATGCAGTCAGAGGGAAAACCCTGATGGGAGACAAGCACTTGCCATAAATTAGCAGCTTTATGAATATTTGAGTTGGTTGCACTCCTGGAGCATCCTAGTGGGTCAGCTCTGCTGTGGCTGCACAAATGTGCTTCTCTGTGGCCTGCAAGTACTGTGAGAAATGGGTCCAGGCTGACTGGAGGCAGACTGTCTGTACACTGATTAACGTCTGAGCATGATGTAGGGGAAGATTAAAATGAGGATAAAGGATATTTTCTGTTAAATTATAAAAGAAGAACATGCTGTATGAATTGCCCTCCTGTAATTTTCACTCTGTATGTATGTAATGAGATACTGTGTGTTAATCCTCATGAATCAACCAGCAACATGTTAAAAACGTTTAACTCATTTCTTCCCCTTGTGGGTGGCATTTTTAAAGATTCCAAATACCCTGGACATATGCCTTCAAAGGGATAAGACTTGAAAGGGTAATAGCTGTGAGCTCAATACTGTGTTTCACCTAAGAAGCCCTGAGTAATTTTCAAGCAGCCTATTGCTAAGGTTTGAAATTGTTACTACATCACCTGGGACTGTATGAGGAACCAGCAAGGCACACTGGTCACCATCTAATGTTTGTTTGTTTGCTGTTGTGTAGACAGAAATTTTTGGGTTTAGAATGAGAGAGATGGCCTGAGAAAGTCAGCGTAAGAAGTCAGTGTCAAGGTCTAGGGATAAAAGGGTAATTAACAGAAGCTTGATTAAGAAATGAAGGGCTAAAGTTCTGTGCAAAGGAGCTTGGATGACACCATGAACTTGAAATGCAAAACAGCAGAGGTTGTTTCATTGTTACTAGATTCAAGAGCTGTGAAAGACAATTTTCATTTTCCTGAACCTTGGATTTTTACTAATAAAGCATTATTTATTTTGCTAATAAAGCATTAGAGTGTGTAGGCAGCCTATTCCTGTCTCCATTGCTATGCTGTGTTGAACACACACCAAGTCTCAGGACTGATGTTGCCAGTGAAAGGAACTGTTGCGAGACAATTGTATATCTTTTGGTCTCACTTTTAGCAAAATAGCTGCTACCTTTATAAGTCTCTTTAAGTCTGGCATATGTTTTTCACCCTTCTTCCCCAGGGTTACTTACATTGCATCCTCTATATTAGGTAGAGGCATGCATAATTCAAAAGACGTAATTAGAATATTGGATATAAACACTTTGTGATAACTGTGTTATGAATGCTGGGACTGTTATTGTAACAACATGAAGCTGCGTTCAGTCTGTTTATAATGTTACTGAGAGAAATGGGCTGCCTAACTTTGAAAACTGGTCAGATTTGGGCCTTCACATGGATCAGCCTGAGAGCAGTGTTGCAGCCCACTTTTGGCAGTGCTTTCCAGGCAGCATTCTAAAGAGGGAGGAGAAAAAGTCAAAACACACAGAATTGCTGTTGTGATTTGTCTTAAAAGGAAATGTGTGCGTGCAAGTTTATGAAGCACACAGGTATTTGCTTTTTGGAAGAGGTGTTTGTTAGACACACTGCCCACCCTTTAAAGCTCTCTGATTAATAAGATACAAAATAAGATACAAAATAAGAAAAGCTATTAATTACCAAAAAACCTTCACAGGTTGGAAAACCCATTTTACATAAATCCTTATTAGCTACATATCTTCTCAGTGTAGCAGAACTTTTTACTTTTCATGCCTCTTGACAGGTCCCAGTTTGACAAAGGAAGCTTAGCTGCACTAAAAAAAGCAAATCCATTTTTTTGGGGATTTCAATTAACATGTTGATGTTGTGTTACAGAGCTGGAGGTGTATGAAATTATTCCCTGGGAGTTTACCACCACTGGGAAAGGTGATTGATTCTGCTACCTGGAGAAAGTAATAGATAATGTATTAAGTAACACAGGGATGGGTTTTTCTGTTCCCCCTAAACAAAAGACAAATTCCATCTTCATTTTAATTTTTACATGAGAGGCAGCACCACACAGAGGCACAGCTGCAAAGCTCAAACTTCTGCTGCTCCATATTGGGACCCCAATGAAGCAGAACATTAATCTGTACAGCAAACAAATGACTATCATTTACATAATTGCATTTAGTCACAATTTATAACATATTCATAAGCGCATGAGTGAGAATGATGCATTTGCTGTGTAAGGGATAGAAATTGTGGATCAGCCTGGGCTTTGCCAGGACAGGAGGAGTAACAAAAAGAAGTGATTTTCCGGTGTGTTAGAAAATTCACACTTGTGATTTTGGGTCCAGCTGTCCTTACCTGTCCTTTCTGGTCTCTTTGTACTGATGGGTTTTATTTTTGTGACTGACTGTGGGCTGAGGCCCTTTTGTGTAAACCTATGGTAATTCTTACCATGATCTTTCACAAAAATGTGTCTTTCTCCAGAAACGTTTCCATTAACAACTCGTGATTTACTTGAAAATGAAAGAAAGTGGCTGGAAATCAAAGGGACTTCCAATTAATCTATCTTTTATCTTTAGCTATGGCCCTTATGGTTACCATAGTTGCACTACATAAGTGATTAAAGAGCAGAGTAAAGCTTTCATAAAGTTTAAGTCCTCTTTCCCCAGAATAGTATCAACTAATAATCTTAGGCATCACTTTTATCCCTACCAAAGTTTGCTTTTTCCTATGTTTTTTCTTATTTTTCTTGGGTTTAGCTCTTTTTTCTTCTTTACTCTCCTTTTTTTTTTCTCTAGATTTTTGAAAGTCAAAATGGAAGCAATCATACCACCAAATGATAGAGCTGGTAGAAACCATAACAGTTGCTTATATCTCAGTCTCCATATTTCACGTTTTCCTGTAATTCTGCCACTTTTTGAGCAATTGGACAACTCTTTCTGAAAGTTTTTTTTTTTTCATTTTTAACTTCAGTTATTTCTCTGAGTTTTAGAGTTCTCACATAAATGCATCACTGTAATTCTGAAGAACATGCAACTACAATTCAGATTTTGGAGAAAACAGAAAATTAAATGATATAAAAAGCATCTCATCTGCTATAATCAATTAAAACAAAAAGGCAACATTCCACTACAACAATTCTTTTGTTTTCTCCTGGAAATTCAAGCCCTGTCAGATAACTCTCTGTCCAGAAAGAATCAGTATTTGTGTGTGTGTGTTGTGGGGTTTTTTGATTGGTTGTTTGTTTGGTTTGGTTTTTTCCACTCAGCAACTTGCTTGAGGGATTGTCACCCACTCAGAGAGCAGATCAATAGCGCAGCCAGGAGTAGCAGGTTGGAGATTTTGCTCCTTTTCTCTGGCTTTGCCAGGACACTCAGCTGACAGGGTGCTCAGAGGTTGCATGTTCACCTCTGGAGGTCTGAGGGGTTCAGTGGCAAAGGATGGACTCACAAAAAGGTAACACTTTAGTGAATGGGAACTACTTAGAAGGCTCTGGGATGAAGAAAAATGTCTTGGTTTGGGCTGTACATGACTTTACTTGTCCACTTTGCCAATCAGCAAAGAGCCTTAGATGCTAATCTGTCCCTCACGAGTAGTGCTGCATTTAAACACGAGGTGAACAAGAGGGCTGGCAGTCTTCCTTTTGAATCAAAACCTTAGTCTAAATTCAGCTTTGGGAAGGTTGCCTGCCAGGAGTGCTAATATGCCTACAACTCCAAGTTACTCATATCTTTTTAGACTGTTGTGTTCGGAAGAGACGCAGTCAAAGAAATCCCAAAGAGAGCTTTTAAATGCAATAACAATGTTCATTTCCAACTCCCACCCATTTTATAAAAAATTAAATGTAATAGTTTCTAGAGTAATTTTCATGCAAATCTATTGCATTCTTTATAAAATCCAAATAGATGCATTTCAGTTGCACTTCACGTGACTTCCCTGTTTTCAGAGATTTAAAATCCCCAAATCCCATAACTCTTCATGCATTCCTAAGCACTGGGTTTGGTTGAGGTTTTTTTTTTTTTGGGGGGGGGGGGGGGG
>VZTH01016791.1:648859-680533 GCA_013397815.1 Aleadryas rufinucha | reverse complement strand
GGGGTGGGTGGTTTGTTTGTTTGGTTTTTTGGGTTTTTTTTGTAAAAAGGTATATTGTGAGAAGAAAAACTGCTCCTCAATCAATTTTTTTTTTTTTTTTTTAATCCTGGAAACTAAACTTAGTAAATTAAAAAGACACATCTTGGAAATGAATTTGAAATTGGTGTACATTTCAGACCATTGATACTGGGGGTGTCTTCTGTTCTAATCTAAGTAGCTAATCTGTGAGGGAACATGAGAAAAGTTCTGTGACCTCTGGGCTACTTCTGGCTTCAGCCTTTTTTGCTTAAATAAATCTTTTGCCTTTGTGCAACTCTTACTACACTCTGGTAGTTCCCATGATATAGTGTAGCTTTATGCAAAGCAGGACATTCTTTTCCCTTTCAGTGGGATATCTTGTATTGGTTTATTTTGTGGTTAATCTCTGGCCAAAGGCAAGGGAGGAAGTGTTTCCACACTGAGTTACTGTAGTCTGCTGTAAATGAGGTTCCACTGAGGGATTTGGTACTGACCTCGCGTTTTTGTAGGGTAATCCTAATTTATCGTTTTGTTCCATTCTGATCTTGAGAACTGTAGGCATTAATTTTGACTGGCCACCTGGCTGCATGACTGACCAGGACAGCTGAAATTGAACCATCAAAGAAGAATTAAGATTATGAAAATTCAGGCCAAGCTTTGAAGGCATGTTTTCTTTAATTTAGTTGTCAACAAGATGTCGGATGACTCCTGGCTTTCCTTTCTTTGAATATTGTCCCAAAAAGCCTCAGGCAAATATTTCTGGAAGTCCAAACTTTGTTAAAACTTTTAAAGAAATGCATTGCAAAACATCTATTCTCTCTGGACTCAGTCCTTTCAGTCATATGTGAATGATCTGATACTTGATACAGAGGAAATAAATGTTACAGAGATATCAGGGGCACCAATGGAAAATGTCAGGATTTAGAAAACAATACTTGAACAAGTGAAGAGAATGAAAATGAGGTAATGAAGGGTCTAAAAAGACCATGAAGAAGGCTGAAGGAGTGGGGAAGACATAACATTGCAAATATATAAAAGGCTTCTCTATTTAGAGAAAAAAAAAATCTATGGAGAGAAGAGTTATACTGTTGAAATTGTTGTCTGAAGGAAATGGTAGAAATTTTGTGACTGAAAATCCTCTTAGGGAAGGTTAGGTCAGCAACTAACAAGGTTTTGAAATGACAGTCCTACAATTCAGTCTGTTATGGACCCCTTTATCCCATGATAGCAATTTCTTTTCTTTTGTCATTGCATCCAGTGCTGCATCTCTCTCTGGGCTGGGCTTGGTTCTCAGAAGTGTGGTGCAAATAGGACACATCATTATGAGAGGGGGAGGAATTTCTGTGGCTTCCATAAGCAATGGGAAAGGATCTAATGGGAATTATTGAAATGTGTTTGTCTAAAATACCATGAAAGTTCCTCTGTACTGCCCTACTGTGAAATGTTTATTTCAGAGATTCTTAGAACCATAGAGTAAATAATTGTAAGTAATTTTTGCTCTAAGTTTAAGTAAAATTTTAAAAATAGATAAATACTTTTTTGGTGGGGGTAGTAGAAATTAGATATAATAGAGGCATATTCCAGATGATCAGTGATGTTATAGTTTAATCATGGGTAGTGAATTGTTTTACTACGTGTAGTAATGTGTTATTGGAAAATAGAGATGTCTTTCACCATATGCTTGTATCAATGAAATTGTATAAAGAAGGTCCCTAATGCCAATCAGCTTGATCATTTAGTGCTAATAAAAAGCTAACTTCTCATTTTTATTCACCCTGCAATTACTGAACTGTGTTTCAATAGGAACCTGACAAGCCCCTTGGAAGCAATAAAATAGACAGGTTCTTGGAGACCACAATCCAGCCTAGCCTTCTATGTCTCTATAATCTTTAACAGGCTTTAGAACCCATGGGATTTCTAACTGAATCTCATAAAAATGATTCACAGTTGTGAGGATTAAATAACACTCAGGGAGAAACGTGTTCTCAATCCAAAAATGACCAGATCTGGAATGGTGGTGATATGTGTCAAAGAAATGAGAGGAAAATGTAATGAAAACTTATTTTCCAGTCATTATGAAAGGGATCTCCATGCTGAAGAGACAGCATCTGTACTGCACAAGAGAAATCCAGACACATAATTTCCTTCTGTACATCAGTATGCTCCAGCCCTGCCAAGAGCCAAGTTGTGGCACTTTGGGAGGATAAGAGTGAGAGGAGGAAGGAGAACATAATTTAAAAGACTGCTTAAAAGGATTTGGTCTTCATTTCCTGATGACATGATAAATATTGTCTTGGGCTATTCTTAAAACCTAAATTTGCTTAAAGTATCCCAGCACCCTGACTACAAACTCACAGCTGCAACAAACACTGCAGGATGGCTTTTGGTTTTGTTTATAGAATTTGGGACTTGGCAAAAAATAGTTAAAACTCCCAAACCTTGAAATGACTAGGAAGGGCTTACAACTTCCTGAAAAGCCACTGTGGTGTATGTGGAGGAGCAGAGAAAAGGAATGAATTTACCACACAGTAGAGTGATTATTATCATGAGTCAGTCATCATGTATGCAAGTGCTGTGGCAACTTCTTGCCACTGAGATTTGTGAAATACACAGTCCAAGTTCAGCAAGGGAAGTGAGCTGCTCATCAGTCAATGTAGGGTGATAGTGTCAGCTTTATCAAATCTCTGGGAGTCACAGGGCAATTTTATAATCCAATTCAATATGCTGCATGATGGCATCCAAGAGTCAATCTAGGAGGTTGCCTAGGCCTTCCTTTCTTGTAGCTTTGAGGAAGAATAATGGGTTTTGTGCATTTCTCCCCGCACTGTTGCAGTTGCACTTTTTGATGTGATTACGGTACCCATCTCAAAACTCAGGGTCCTTTTTCTCCAATTTGCACAAGTGGTTCAGATCGTGCTTACTTACAGCATCCGGTGCTGTTTCCTTACCCCTGTTTCACAGTTATGTTCTAGCAAATAGAGGGCTATGGAAAATGAGTAGGACTTCAAAATTTACCATGCTATTCAAGTGCATTTGCCCTAATGACCTATGAAGAGAATAAGGCCTGATGGTTGTTCCTTTTGAAGTAACACAGCTCAGAGCGTGCCTGCTTCCCTACTCAGAATGCAGTTACAATGTGATTATCATGCTTGATGGCAGTGTAAAATTCATTTGTACCACATCCTGACCTGATGTGCTGTGCAGCTTCAGTTGAGGCCTGGCTTGGCAGAGCTCGGGCCTCTGACCTGTTCCTATTTCTCCATCCAGTCTGTGCCCACCTCGGACACATCACAAAATGGCAACGTGTTCGCCCCAGGATCAGTTTCCCTTTGTTGTCTATTGACTTTGGACTCTGCCCATATCCTGCTCTCTACATTGAAATATTTCCCTGTCAGATCTCAGTACTGAGAAGGCACATGAATTATTCAAGGAACAGGTGTATGCAGCTGCAGTAATCACAAAACTCTTCATAAGTGGAACACCTTTTTTATTGTTTTGAGTTTCAGTAAACTCTAAAAAAGATCTTTTCTAACAAGCTGGTATGCATCATTGGAAGAAAGCAATAATTTGGTAACAGTATGATAACACAAATTAGAAGTTATCTTTTATAGTACATTACTGTAAATAATGAACTTTAAAGGTCACATGACCGGCTGATGGAAGATGATATAGTATATTAAGTAGATGTTTACTGCTCTGGAGGCCTGCTTCTCTTCTCAGCTCTGAGGCTTTCTTCAGCCCCAACACACAGTAGTTACCATTTTCACATGGCTTATTAGAGCATCTGAATATGTCAGGGCAATGGAGGGCATGTTGCAGCTGAAAGATCAGTGAGAAAACAGCTTCCCAGGAAAAGTACCCTGTAATTCAAAAGAATGATTAGTTACAAATTAATAATTTGCCTTTCCTGGAAATTACTAGGTGTGATTACACTTCGGGCCTATGGTCATTCCATTTGCTGTTGACCAGCATTTAATGTTTGCTCATAATGGTCCCATTAAACCAGAAAAAAACCTGACAGCAGACTCCTGTGATGCTACTTGGTGTACTTTTCAGAAAGGGGGTGGCCAGAATCATATGGAAATGAGTCCTGAATGTTGGAAAAAAGTTGATCTTTGCATGGCTCACCACCTTACTTTTGCATGTGGGCAATAAAATAAATCTGTAAGAATTCTGAGGCTGTCCAAGTGTCAGGGTGAGCCGAGCACATTTTAGTTTCACTTGAGTTCCACAGAAGTGGGAAGGTGGGCAAGTTTCCTTGGGGCGTTGCCTGGAGATTATCAGTGGAAGTTTTGCCGAGTCTCCTCAGCACTGGGCAGTTTGAGACACTGCCTTTAAGGCACTCTTTGAATCTTTTACATTCTGAAGCTCAATATCCATCTATTTTTTGTTGCCAGAGGTCTGGAGACAGACATGGTGCAATTTGCTGAGTAACTTTTCAGCCTTGCAGCTGCTATCCTAAGCCCTCCCCTCATTCCCAAACCTTCAGTGCCTTTTGTAAGACACTACTATGAGCTACAATAAAAATACTTTGCTGATCAGCAAACTGTGAGAAAACTCAGCAGTGAAGGTGTAGTGTGTCTGTCCTTGAAGCAGATGCTGCCTTTGGTATGGAAGGGGTATGGAGGCTTCAATTAGATATTTGTTTTCTTGCTTTTCCCATACGGCACCCCTGCCAACTCAAGGGAGTTAGAAATAGAAAAGGTGGATTGAAGGCTCATGTACACACACTGCAGGAACTTCTTCAGGGCTTAGTTTGCACCAATGGAAATCCCAGGAGTCCAATGACAAATCAGTATGGTTGGCATTCTTTATTGACATTATGAACCCTCAGTATTGAGATTTTTATGACCAAGAACCATAATTGTATTTTAAATTTACTGATGCACATAAGTGGTAAAACCAGTGTTTTAAACTTCAGGGCCTGCAAGCCGAAACAAAATTCAAAGTAGAAGCAATTTCAACCGAAGGGGCGTTTTTCTTGGGAGTCAATGCACAAAGGAGGAGGCAGCAACACTCTCTCTTAAAGTTTTCTGAACAAGAGAGGAAGAAATGCTTTGTCTGATTAGAGGCTGTTCTGCTCACTGTGGGAGGAGAGTGTGCTGCCTCTTAGTCTGATGTTTAGTTGCAAGGACAGTGTAACCCAGTCTTATTTGAAGTCTATAAACCTTTTATCTGTACAAGAACGCTTGCTGCTGAATCATAGATAAATAGAATGGTTTGGGTTGGAAGGGACCTTGAAGATCATTTGATTCCAACCATGCTGCTATGGGCAGGGAACCTTCCACAAGCTTCACTGCTGAGGGCGGAAAGGAATGCACAAAGGATTGACCATCCAGTGCTGAAGTGTGTAGGGCCAGGGAACCCTCATTTGTCAAGTGAGCCTTCACTTGACAAAGCACTGACTGAGCAGAGTACAAATTCCCCCAGGAATTTTGTCAACAGTGCTTGAAAACATAGCTCTAAATACTGTAATGTGTTTCCTCAGGAGCTGAGTGCAGAGCCTTTGCCACCTTGCCTCTGCTGCGATGGGAGTATGGCCAACAAGACAGGAAGGCATTGAGTTTAAATATTTCTCTGCAAACTAGATTAATTAAAAAGGCTTCTCAAAGCACCTTCCCCTGATTGCCTTGCTGCAGCTGAAGCCATCAAACTGCAGCATCAAGCCTGTGGCACAGCCAAAACTCTCATTCAAAGCTCTGTTGGCCTGGCACAGAGCACGGCTTTCTATCGCTACCTACCCAGTGGTGCTGCCTTACATCCCACCTGCCTCCCAGGAGGAGTTTCAGTGAATTCTTCACCACCTTCCTGCAGGCATCAGCACAGGAACAGTCTCTGATTTTCCTCAGATTTATATTTTTGAGGAATAAGAGGTGAATGTTGCAGTGTGGCTTGGGTACCTGGGCAGCCAACAGTGCTTCTGACCCCTGTGCAGACAAACCTCTGAAGGAACATGTATACCCATGTGAATGCTGCCTCTCTGCTCATCTTCTGTTGGAAAATTGGATAAAAATTGTTGGGTGTGACTTGGGGCACATCAGTAAGTCAGACTGAGTTCTCCCTCGACAGCCTTAACCTTACGCACACTCAACTGTACATGGAATGCATAGATATTTTAGCAGCGTAACCAGCTTCTGTCCCTACCCCACCAAAAGGCTTCTGTTTAAGGGACTTGCTGTTTCTCTTTCTTATACTTCAAGCAGAGCTCAAGGATATGCAATGAGAGGAAATCTAACTGAAGTAATAGCAGGAAACTATTGAAACTGGTCCTTTCCTTCATTACCTTCTGCTGAAGCTGTGATGAGTAAGACTTGACTCATAATACTGAAGTTCTGTTTTTTTTCCTTTTTCCCTCTCCTTGATTATCTATCACACATTGAACTGAAACTTTGCTGAAAGTTATTTTGGGGGAAGAGTATTTATTATTTCTATAGTTTCCACTAGATGTGAAGGGATTCAGAAGGTTAACAAAATAGTTTATTACTTTAGATCATTCCTGTTCCTAATGGTTTCTTTTTTGTCCTCAGTATCCCAAATTCTATTGCTTTAAAAAGTCTTTGACTAGGTATCCAATTGTATTATGTTTTACAGTACATTAATTTCTCATTTTTAACCAGTAACTTGCTAATTAAGTAAATACATCTTATAAAAAGTATAGAAATGTGTCTGGTATAAAACTGATAAACAGGCATATTCTATTGAGCAGCACCCAATCCCTGTGTACACAGGCCTTCCTTTCAGATCTGGGTAAACTTTAAGACTTTGGTCCTGTACTGTGATGCAGACTTCTTTTGTGTATCTCAGTATCTTCTGTGTGTTTTTAAGATAATTCTTTACTCTTGAAAGCCTTTTCCTGCTTATTTGTTTCCTTTTTTTTTTTTTAAAGATTGTATTTATTTAGTTGCCAAGCCATATTTATAATTTTGCTTCTGTTTTCATTATTTACTACATTAGCAACTGCTTGGTTCAAATCTTCCCACACATCAAAGTGCAAGTCAAAATATTCAAGTGAAAATGCAGCTCAGATTTTTTCTATTTATGTTATTAAGAATTAAGCCTTGAAGGCAGGAGGTAAATTATTTGAGTAGGTTACTGAATCATTGCCTCCTAAATATAATTAACACATGGTAGTGAAATTACGTGGTCAATTTTTAGTGCTAGAAGATCAATGTTAGCAAAACTGGAGTTTTCTCTTGCAAAATCTCTTCCCAGTTACTCTGTCATGACTCTGGATTGCATCTTCCCACTATTCTTATGCTCAAGAAACCAAGTTTGAGCAAGATCACCGGATTAAATAATACAGACTTTGTTACTGGACACCTTAAAAAGATATAGTGAGTGATTACAAATATTTATTGTTGAAATTTCTCCTGACCTTCCACTGATCACTCTCTACAATCCTTCTAACACAGATAAAATCTCTATTGTCCATGTGCTATTTGATTGATAAAGCAGGCTCCCCTTGGCTTCAGGGTACACTGTGGATATTATTGCTGGGATTTCTTTCTAATCGCATTTCAGTTTTCTTTCACACTATTAGCTTGCATTGCGTTTAATTCAACTGAGATATTCACCTTTCTTTTACATATATATGTATCTATATCTATCTATCTATCTATCTATCTCTCTCTCTATATATATATCTCTCTCTCCACACACATATACATATTTTAACAGGTGATTTCCTCTCCCTTCTTGTGTTGTCATGGGGTAACAGCTTTGAGAGGATGTCCATGGGCACTGGGGAGGCTGCTCATACAGGAGATTTCAGTGCTTTTTAGTTTCTGGAAGGGCTAAAGCAGGAAAGACACACATTCTGCATGGTTACACATTTTTATAGAGCATTATAGGTCTTCTGTTACTACAATTTAGAGGCTTGACAGTTTGCTTTTTGAAACAAGTACTTTGGATAAACATGTCTCACCCTCCTAAGTTTTCCATTCCTTTGACATACAAGACACAATGAATAGGAAGGATTTTTTTCTGCAAGTGAAGGGGAAAAAGTATATTCTATACAGTTTTTTTTTAATCAAAAGAAGAGAATTTGTCAAAACAATTGAACAGTTTTGGGGTTTTTTTAGGAAAAAAAAGAGAAAAAAAAGCCCAAACCTCTATACTCTGCAGTTTTTTATTATAAATAAATCATAAATTCTGTGCTGGAAAACTACAACTTCTTCATAAACTTGTCCCTTCAGTTGTCGTTGTGGAGTTTGCCTTATGGTTGCACAAAGTGATAGCCTTCTTCCCCATATATGCATCAATTTATTTTCACATGTTCTGAGATAACATGTGAAACTTCTACTTTTTTTACTTAGTTAGCAAATACAGTGCTCTAGAATTCAAAAAAGTAACACCTCTCCTCCAACAGCTTTCCAGTTCACTGCAAATACCCACCACTGCAAAAATGAGAGCACAGCGGGGCTGGTTTGTTTGCTTTTACATAAAGCCAAGAGTTCTATGTATATACCCTGTGTGTGACCCTGCCAGTTAGAAACAACAACCTGTTTTTCATTTGTCATTTCTTTGCTTCTTCTAGAAACTGGATAATGCTAAAATAGCAGCCTCTTTTCCCAGGTCAGAAGGGTGCTGACGCCCTTTCCATGCCCTATCAGTGGCAAGAAAGACATATTTTTGTTTGCCACTTGGTTGACCTCAGAGCACGTGGGATTTGGGCAGCAGGCTGGCGTGTGTCACTTGTTCCTTTCTGGATGGAGTCTAAGAGGTGACTCAGGTCCAAGTAAGGTGGAACAGGAGTAAAATCCATATGAAAATAGGCCTCAGGTCCCACTGGTTGGGGAAGCAATGCAATTCCCCCAACAAAGGCAATGTTTGTGCACTGCAGCACACAAACACTTCTTGAGAGTTGCCTCTGAGTGACTGTAAATGAAGAAGTTCTTTAAATGTTCAGTGGTTAGGGTTGAAAAGAAAAAAAGAGAATACATAGATGTAATGCTCTCTTGGAATGGAGCCTTGCATCTGCTTCCCAGAGTTTCCCTCTGGACTGCAGTGGGACAGGGTGGGTGAAATCTGCAATGCCTTTGTTCAGCTGGTTCAGGGTGAGCTGCAAAATACCAAAAGTGGGGGTTTAGGAGCTGCCCCCTCGCTAAATTCACCTCTTTATTGTCCAGATGTGCAACACTGTTGAACAAAAGACAGCTGTAAGTTTTTTATTCATTTTGTACATACAGGTACAGAGAGAGAGATAAGGAAAATTTTGTTTTCAAAGGAAAAAATGCATAGGGCAGTGTTTCTCAGCTTGGTGAAACTTGCACATATGCACACAGATATGTACATGCACAAAATGTTCCATACTTTGCACTTCTTCGTGACACAACCCTGCATCATCTGAACATCCATGAAATATTCTTTTATTACAGGAAAGTTGTTATGGAGCATTTTCTCATTTACTTGGGGAAATGGGGGATGGCAAGACTGAGGGCCACAGTCAGATCTCCTATAGTATTAAGACAATCTTGTTACTCTGTTTTCATGTCCTTTGGTTTTAGCAGCAATTTCTTGGGCTTAAGGGAAGGTGGATGTTGACTTTTTTGTTTGGCATTTTTCTAAATCATAGAAAGGAGTTTAATTTTCAGTGATTGAAACTGAGAGATTAAACTCCATGTACATTTGTACTATCTGTAGCTGTAAAACTAATTCTGCAATAAAGGGTGGGTTTTGGTGCATCTCTTATGTTACTCCTCTCTAAAATTTAATTTCTCATTTTATGGAACTTGGAGGGAGGTGAAGGCATGCAATGCAGTGTGAGAGAGTGGCTGGTCAGGGTGGAATTCATCCTGGGTTTATGTCCTATCTCCATCTATGTAACCCCTTTGCAGCAGTCATGGCAGCATGTGACTAGAGGAACATGTTTGTATAAATTGGATTATGTAAAGTAAGAATTCTGGGGCATGAATTTGTATGGATTATTGCCAGAGTGAGATCAAGAACTCCCACTTTTGTACCTTCCTCTGTTATTATAGAAAGTGTAATTTTGGCAGTATTGGATATATAGGCTAACAGAAAATGTGTATTTTTATAAAAGCACTGTACATCCTTGTGGGTTCAGCCTGTTGCATGGCCCTGGCACACAGATTTGTTTCAGATTTGTTCTGGGAAGTCTGTTGCTGGAAGAGGGCTTGGCAGTGTGGTCCTGGCCCATTTGTCGCAGCTCCTCAGGATAAGTGACTGTCACAGCCTCTCGTGGACACCTGCCTGCTGGCTCCTCACCAAGGTCATTCCTAATAAACCTTTTCCGTGATACTGTCATGGGAGAGGGGGTGGCACCTAGGACAGGCACTCACATCTGGGATAGGACCCAAAATTTTTGGTTGTAAGTGCACTGACAGGACATTGGGTGTCTCTGAATTATGCTAAATTTCTATTCTATTTTGTTAACTATGCACAGCCTACATAAAACCATGGAAAAAAGATTTTTTTTATTTAACGATGTGGGAGGTTTGCTTTTTTCATTCCATACAGAAGTAGATGTGGGTGGATTTCAATAAGTGGGCAGTTTTCAAGAGTAATAGAGGCACAAGAACAAGGGGAAAACAAGGACACCACCAGTCCATACTCAGCCAAGCAGTTTTGACCATGCCACGGTGGCCACACCAACTGGATTTGAGCAGAGGGCAGTGACCTCCTTGTTTAAGCACATTGCTAATCACACCTTACATTTACTGTGTCAGCTTCAGCACCTGATGGATATCAAACTTTTCACTTTTAGATTAGCCTGAATCATACTCTGTCATAGCCCTGGGGAATATTAATCACCACTTTATTACATTTGTCTGAAGAAGCTGGAACTCATTATTGTAATTTTCAACTAAACATTATGGAGTAACAATGAGATTGGACTAACATATACTTACTAATTAGCATTAATGGTAATTAGGAGGAGAGGAAAAAAAAAATTGCCAGCAATAGATTTTCCCATAATATTCTGAACAGAGTAGCATAGAGACATCTGAGCTACCTTACTCTGAATAGTTTCTAAAAATCATTGCTCAGCACTTCAGAAGTGTAAGTTCTTTCGTTGTGAAATACAGGTCAGATTGTATTAGACTGGGATCTAATTTAATGTAACTCTTACTACTCCCTTAATTTCCCAGAGCACTTTACAAAGCAATAACAGGAACCAGTGGTGTGATACAGAAGCAGGTGAATCTATAACTTATTTGCAGCGGGCCAGTTCCAGGCTTGTTTTTAGTTTGTGTAGCTCCACTACCTGTGGTGTGAGGCTGATTTACGCTGGTTAGGATTTGGTCCAAAGCCAAAGGTGTACACATAAAATGGCAAAGCATATGAAATGCTATTTTAAAGAAAAATGGAAGGTTAGCCAGGAGAACCCATTTATTCCTATTACTTTTTAGTGCCTTGTGATCCAACGCCCACAGAATTTAATAAGAGGTTTTGGCTCGGGTCCCATGTGAGCAATAAGATCCTAAATTTTTCTCTGAAGGACACTAGCAGAGGAGATTTCATTAAATGTCCCATCCACTACAAGCCCCTTTACAAGTGAAGGTGTGTTGCAGGCACAGAAGAGCACGTGGAAGAACATGTATCATTATATGTTCAGAAGATGAAAACACAGTATCGTTTCTAAAATGATTTATTGTTTGTCACTGGCATTTTGCACTCTAAGTGAGAGGCAAATTCGAGGACAAAAAGTTGGTCTACCCAGGTACTTGCTTGAAGTACTTGCAGAGGTATCCCAAGTCTCTGTCTTTCCAGACCCTCCCTAACAGAGATCAAGAGCAGAATGAGGAGTTGTTCTTGACACCACGATTAATTTCATTTTTTTGCCTCTGTCTTTTTCAAACATCTTCTCCCATGGAGGGCAGCAGTTGCACATCTTTACATCAGGTGCCATTGGTGTGTACAATCCCAGGGATCCAGCTTTTTTTTTTTTAAGAGTCTCTTACCTTTTTCACTGAATTAAAGGCTCATAGATCACAACTCTGCTTTCTAATGTTAAAGCAAATCCAGTAGCCACTGCAGATGAATTGGAGTTCACAAATTACCTGTCCATTCTTTTGGCCATTAGAAACGTCATGTCTGTTTGTTTAGCACTTTCTGAAAATCTTGTCCTTTACCCCTGGTGCTGTTGATACCTGAATCAAATGCCTTCCTTTTATTGTTTGCACATTTTATTTCTTGACTGGACAGCATGACCATAAGTGTAACACAGGAAGGAAATGTGAGCCTTGTTTAGGGTTTATGCATGAAATTTGTTTCGTCATGGACTTCTTCAGTGTTATGTGTGCATAACAATCTCCCTTTAGCTGCACTTCAGTTTTAACTTTCTGGTTTGAAAATAAGAATCACGTTATTTCATAATATACTACATAATTTGCTTATTCATTTTTAAAATTTCTTGGGAAGGGGAATTCCTTTTTCTGGTGCTTTTTCTCCTAACAGTGTTTTTCATTTTCTACACTAAAGCACTGGTTCAAAAACATTTTACTTTTTTAGCAAAACTGATCTTTTCATCACTTTTCCCTTTCATATATGCAAAATCTGCTTAATAATACTTTGTCCAGCTTTCCAAGGGTGTTCTCTTGGCACCTATCTTTAGCAAATTGGAAAAGCTGACTGATTCCTCCAGCATTTCATTTGGAAGTTTTGGAAGTACTGATTATTTCAGCCTCAGCTTTATGAAAATGTCTACACATTCAGTCAAAAAATAAGCAGCACTAGGATCCACAGCACCGTGAGGTCTCCAGAGAAATGGTAAGGGAAGGAATCTCCTGTGGGAATTCTTCATGAACAGACAACAGCAGCATATCAGCTATTTTAGCTACTTCTTTGCTGGTGGTTTGACAATCTCCTGCAAGTTATACCCCAAAATGCAGCCTTCCCTCTCTGCTTTTCTTCAAGTGATGATGTCTCCAGATATCTAGCTCAAAAAAATATTCCCCTTTGATCCACTTCAAATGACACTTTTTGTGTGATGGGCTTTGTGCAGATGCCCACTGATCAGCAGGATGGCTCCAAATCCTATTACAATCTGCCAGGTAGAAATAGATAAATCTATTAGCCCAGACTGGGCTTGTTTCATCATTGTGACAGCTTCCCATGAGCCTGCATTCATCAGATTCCCTCAAAACACTCAAATTCCACATCATCTGACAGTTAAATTTCCATGACTGGACTCTAGGTTACTGCATCTTTAATCTGCATTTAATTACTCATTAATAATCCAGGTACTTATCCACCCCCACCACCTTCCTTTTTGTATTTAGTTTTAAATTGATTACTGGATGTTTACTGGGGTACCAAACTGATGGCTAAAATTGCTGCCATGAATGTTTTTACGTGAACTTCCTGAAAATTTTGTCAATCAAAATAAAATAGGCAGTTAAATACCTTTTGTTGCTTACTAAAAGACACTGAGCACATCTAGTTAAACCTAGCAATAGGTTTCTATTTAACAGAGGTGGCAGGAAGATTACCATGCTGCTGTACATACTGCCACAGCCACTCTGGAGATCCTATCAAATACATGGATAAGCACTCTGCACACTGCAGACTTCCTGCAATTTTGCCTCTTTGCCTCCTATGTTAAAAAAAGGAAAAATAAAAAGATCAAAAAAACAATGAGGGGAAAAATACTACTTAAAACCGTATAATGATATGTTGTCAGAATTGTACTATGTAAAATACATAAATTACATCTATCCCAGTGTGTTCTGTATGGGACTCGAAACTTTTGATTCAGTCATGTGAGAGGACAAGTGGCACAAATGAGGTTTTTGCATGGCACCCATGAGAGCTTTCCTGGCACACAGCACTAGCAGGCTCTCCTGTGGACTTCTACTGAGATGTGTAGCAGTTTTAACCCTGGTAGGCCAATTCCTTACTAGTCCTTCAGAGCTTTCTGTCTCACCCAAGCCAGAGTCATGAGCCATTTTCTACCTCCTTTTCTACTGTTCAAGTCACTGGGGTTCATTTTCCACCTTCAAATCACTCTGCTGAATAATTATAAAAGCTAAAACAAAATGAGTTCCTTAGTTCTTTACAGATGGAAAAATGAGAACCACTGATGAGCAGGGCATTGCTGTGGCTCTTCACTAGAAGTGTGTGTTTAGTGGAGTGGCTTTAATCCCACAGCCAACAACAGCCACAGTGGGTTTGGTTACAGTAAAATACCCATGGTTGTGTATCAGCTTTGCAGCTCTCTGTGGCTGCAAATCTATTTAATAATGACATACAATGATTGCATCAGGTCAGCTTGAAAGTATATCAAGGCAAGATATTTTACCTCCTACAGTAGAGATCTAAGAGTCATATTTCCAAGGTATGCTCTCCAAAGCTCCTCTGAGTCGCAGCTTAAATCTTGAGATGTGTAGAGTGCCTGCATGGAGAGGAATCTCAGTGGGGTTTTTTTTCCAGGGTGTTATTCCCAGAACTCACATAAACTTTTAGCATCTCCAGCATCCTGTGGTAATGAGCTCCACAGTTTTAATTGCATTTTGTGTGAACTTTTTTATATGCTTTCTAAAATCTGTGATCTGTTCATTTAACTCCCTTTAATCCTTGCATTAGAAGAAAAGTGAATAATTGTCTTCTGTGCACTTTTCCATTGCTCCATTGATTTTATAGATCTCTCTCATTTCTTCCTCACTTATCTGTGCTCCAAATTGAAAAGTCTTAATCTGTTTAGCCCTTCCTCATATAGGAGAACTATTCCTTACCCTGGTAAGATCACCATTTCAGCTAGTTATTTGAATAGACATTGCAGTAAGTCTAAACCATTGAAAGGTTTTTATTTCTTTTTTTAAGCTGGCTGTAAAGCTATACGAGAGGTAACAGCTCTGTGGTAAATATTTGTCTTCAAAGATTTTTTTAGTAATCGATGTCTCTTAAATTTTCTGCACGGTGAGGGGAAGTAGTGCTCCTAGTCTCCAACTGCTGCATAAATATTTTTCAGCCCCAGGATCCTGGACTGATTGAAGGTCTAGCTTAGTCCCTGTTGCTCTCTGTATTAATCCACAGATCTCATCAGATATCAGAGTCCTCAGGCAGGAGACTTCCATGGAAGGCAGAGGATATGGAAGAAGCATTGTGGCTAATTAGCTGAATGACAAGAATATCAATTACTTCATTATTAAAGCCACTGTTTCTTTGTAACAGCAGAGGAAACTGCCTCATGAGCAGCAAAACCTGATTCATGGTTTCTGGTGTTTGAAGTGAGCCTCTGGCCCTTGCCTGTTTCTGGTCAATGTGCCAGCTTGTCCCATCTCAGAGCTGTAGTCTCTGACAGCAGTGACCCCTCCTCCCTTCGACCCTCCCAGGGCAGCAGATCCTTCAGCTGCGCTTGGTCTCCTCAGGGCAGCTTCTCAAATTAAGTTCATTCTCTCCATAGACTTCCAGAAACTAATCTGGTCCTTTTAAACCACAAAGTCTTTAAATGAGGTCCACACACCTTCTAAAATGCATACTCTGCTTTTTCAGAGTTTTTTTAACTGTTCCAAAGGAAGGTGTGATACTAACACATGGCAGCAATCCTCACACTTTTAACCCACCATAAACGTGGGACAATAATGGAGGCTTTTAAACCCAAACTCGCAAGCCTGTGTGGGAATCCATCTACTGGGAGCAACAGGGTTGCACCAGCTTTCCAGGCAGTCACTACACAGCAAAATTATTGTAAATCTTCATTCAAACTCAGGAAGGCACTGTGTGGAAGCAAACATGACACCGAAGCTGTGGCTCTGCAGGAAGATGCAGAACAATCCTCTCCTGCACAGAGCTCCTGGGCTGGGCACCGTCTCAGCGACAGTGCTCCAAGGGACAGGAATTTTTGCCCAGCTGCCATATATTTCCAAATGCTGGACACAGGCACTGAGCTATTAAAGGACAGGGCGCTCTCTGATTTGTGTTTCTTGAGGAAACTGCCAGTGATCCATTCACCCTTCCTGTGTTTGGCACCTGAGGATATTCTGGAGCAGAGAGGGGCAGGGATGAGCAGTGTGGCAGGGAAAGGGCACATGCAGTAAGTCACACAAAGACTGTAACATATGACAGCTTGCAAGTGCATAAACAGAAACTGATAAAAAAAGCAGCAGTTAGCTTGCTCTGTTGATCTGAGTCACAGAAGAAGACTTTCCAATATCTTCACAGGACATTTTTACTTTTCTCTTAGTTTGAGGGATTGAGTTCTCATCAAAATAAAAGACAGCTAAAAAAAGCCCCAAAAAACCCAACAAAACAAACCAAATAAACAAACAAACAAAAAAACCCAAAACAAAACAAAAAACCCAAACCAACAAAAAACCAAACACCAATCAACCAAGACAAACATGAAACTGGATATAAATTTTAAAAAATTTTAAAAAAGAGGAAGCATTTATATCAGCCTAGCAGTGGAGACAGTACTGTGGCTGTACCTTTGAGATATTCTGTCCATATTTGATCACCTTGCCTTGAACTTCTTCTTCGTGGCTCCCCAGGTGTCCACCAGAACACTTCAGTGCTGATGTGAAACGCCAAAGAAGACTGAAGTCCTGACTCCTCCCTTCCATTGATCATACTTTTGGTGAGGAGTACACTTAGTGATTAAAGCGCCTGCACTCATTTTCACTTGTGACTCAAGTTGGAATATTCAATTTAAATCTTAAAATCTGGCAGTTAAAAGCTGTCAGTAATTGATTCAGTACTCAGAATGGTTTCCCTTTCATTTCCAAGCAAGGGTTCAGATTGATTTTTATTTCTAAATCCACATCACCATGTCTACCCTGTTACGAATTACAAAGAACCTCCTTGGCTGGTTTAAATCCATTCTAATCTGTCAGTCTTCAGAAGAGACTGCAACTATAGGCACTTGAAATTAGATTAATTTCTACTAAGGAGAAAAGAAATTACTGTTTTATTGTGAGCATCTGTGTCAGAACTTGGCTTTCTGAGCACCTCTGGGGTATGGAGTTATCACTCTCAGACCTCTGGGTCAACACTTACCATCAGTGCCACAAATTTACTCCACCTCAGGTCATATCTGACTAACAGAAGGGTTAGATTGATGCATTTTGCTTTGTGGTTAATGAGTGTGTCAATATTTGACCAGTTATCATCTGCTGACCATGGCAAAAGCAGCAGTGCAGCTGCCTGGGGTCTCTGTGGGTCTTGGGGTGCTGCTGCTGTGGGCAGGCTTTGATTGTGCTCCCCAGCCCCTTTCCCTGAGAACATTTACTGCCAGCCATCACTGTCTCCTTACGGGTTACGTGGGGTGTGACCCTGAAGGGCTTTGCCTTTCGACACCCATGGCTGGTGGTGGGATATATGGCTCTGTTCTGGATACCTGAATCACAGGGCTTGTGTTCCTTCTTATGCTGTCTGGTAAATCTCTCGGTTTTAAATCTATGACTGCTCAATCAAGGGAACAAAGGAGAAAATGCTGACTGCATTGTAAAACTCTCTGAGCTGTGAGGCTCATAGATCAGCTTTATTTGAGCAGTAACACTTTTTGGAAAAGCTACTGGCAATATGTCCCTGGGTTAGATGCGTGGTGAATGTATAATTTCCTTTCTACCTCTTCCAAAAGGATGCAGATAGAATAGCAACCCAACACTGTTAATAAGCCCTTTCTTCTGTAAAGACAAGTTGTTCTCTTCCTCATGCTGGAGAGTGGCTTTTTTATATTGGTGTCCCTTTCAGTTTCAAGAGGATTTCAGGGAGTGGAAAGCACAAATAGGTAGTGCAGCACAAATTAGCATAGAGATGGCAAAGGTTATGTGCCTGGTCAGAGACCAAATTAATTACCTTCATATTTCATGTTTCACCAGCTTTTCTGCTCACCTTCAGGTTAAGCTGGCATGGCTGGTAAAAAAAAAAAAAAAAAAAAAAAAAAAAAAAAAAAAATAAAACTACAGCATGAAGTTGTGTGCAAACTCAATCATTTGCCTCTGCAGGAGATTCTCACACCTGCCTGATGACAGGCAGTCATCAGAAGGAAAATCAATATATCTGAATCTATTTTTTTCCTATGACTGGACCTGTGCAATGCAGGGAGGAGAGCTGAGCAGAAAGGTGGCAAGCCAAACTAAATTATTTCTGGATGAAAACTAGTTTTCCGTGAACAAATGAAAATAATCCCTTTAGCACTTTCTCGCTGGAAATGATGCTCATTCAGGTTAAGGTACTGTTGTAAATTGGGACTCCACTGAATTTTAAGGTAGTAGGAACTAAGGAGCCACTGGACCAGTACACATAACCTAGAAATAAACAGTTCTGGCTATGCAAAATTTTTACTTCTATTAAATTTAAATCTCACAATATGAAGTAGATTTCATATACTGGGAGAAAATTATAGGAAAATTTTAATGGAGTCTGTCTGTTTCACTCCTATTAGACATTTCATATCCATAAATGTCATCATGCAGAGTTCCTTCCATGGTCTACGATGTGGAAGAACATTTATGGCTCACAGAGAACAGAAAAAAATCTCTGCTATCCATCAGGTAGTTGTTTTTCTGCATGGGACATTTGGGATAAATGAGCCAATCATTTAGAAGCAAAAACTTTTTATAAGTATTTTATTACTTGCTGAATTTCACTGCTGCATCCAAGTAGTGTATTTAATAAATATTTTCTGAACAGTAAAGTATATTCAAAGTGAGTTCAAAATAAGGAACTGCATTGAAACCTGAAGGAGATGAACATGCTAAGGGTTGAGCCAGTCCTGGATCTGTGTAAGAGTTCTTTGTTTAAGCACAGCAGAAGAGAATTTGCATTAGTGAAATGCAAAATAGAGAAATTAACCAGGAAACATATTTTCTGAATAATATGCTACCAGCTCAACTTCTGATGGATTTGTTGTTGACAATAATGTAAGATTAGCATATGCAACAATTCCACCTCCCTGTAGCAGATCCGTGAAGGGTTTGAGCATGAGCATCAGGCAGGGAAGAGTCTGCCGCAAATCACAAGGGTACGATTACTGGGAGGCTGTTTGAGAAGAGGTGGACTTCAAACATGCACATCAATCAGGGACCTCTGGAGACGAAAACAATATCGTGAGAAAAGCCTGAGTGAATCTCAGTCAACATCTTGGATAGAGATGGATTTATAATTTCAGGGCTTTACATCTCCATGAGTTCTATTTCTGCGGTACTCATGAAACACAATGAAAAGTTGAAATCAAAATGGTTTTTTTAGATACACTGTTATCAAAAGATCCCTGCTACTCTTCTTTTCTTACCTTGACAACCCCATTACTCTCTCCAGATATCAGGCCTTGTAACTCTTTCTTCTTGTTAGACAAAAGTGCCATGCTGAAAATAAATAAGTAAACATCTCTCATTGCTACCTGGGAGGTTCAAACACTTTCTAATTATCATTCCTTTTAAGCTGCTGACACCACTCCATATTTTGCCTACCGACACCTGTGGATCAAATTCTGATCTAAGGTATTTTGGCTTGCTTTGATCAGCGATGCTGCAGCTCATGTTCTGCACTCTGCTCTCGCCAACCGGAACATTTAGGAAATAAAAAAAAAGACGAAAAAAATCTGTGATAATGAATTTCCAAAAAGAGCCCAGGAAAGTGTTCTGGCCAGAGAAAGTACAATAGAAGGATCAGAGTATAATCCCAATTGTTGGTTGTATAAGCAGGCTGAATTTTTCCAAGGACATCTTGTGCTCTGTTTTCCATGCTGGTGTTGCACTTTGGTCATATTTGATTTGACCGTATTTGTTAGTTTCGAATATTAGTTATTTATTTTACATATACGCACCAGAAATACTAATTCTGGAGTACTACTGCCAGATTATATATGTACCAGTGGTAGTCAGCAGTGGGGAAATGCACGTCCACCTTTAGCTGTGTGGAAGTCTAAGTCACCTCACCCGAAACAAGTGCAAGTGTTGTCCTCTTCCTCAGCTGTTCCTGTGGTCATTGACAGAAGGGAGGTGCCCAGAAGGGAATTTCATACCCCCAGGGAGTGTGACAGCAGGCACTTACTTTAGACCAACGTTTATCTTTCCAACAGGCAAGATTAGCCCTTTTTCAGGTATGCAAGGGCTGGCACACAGCCTAAGAGCACCGTTTGGAGTATTTTCATCCAAGTGAGGGGAGAAATAACATCCTCAAATCCTCCAGCAGAAAGGACTCTTGTTAGAAAGCAGTGCTAACAGCTGCTGTAATCTTTTCCTACTGAAATTAATCCCTACAAAGAACTCCAGCAAAGCTCTATTCACAACCTGTACTTTTCTCACATCCTCTCGACAGGATTGAGCAGACATTGAGTGGTGCTCTCTCTAGCAGTTTGTCTGGCAGCCTCGGCATGTAAATAATTTCATCAGTAAATTGTGGGATCTTGTGATTCCTTTAGAGTCCATAGCACTACGAGCACGTGAAACATGGAGAGTTAAGGAGACTGCTAATCAGCAGAATCTGTGATGAGATAAGGAAGTAGTAGTTGTGGTCTGCAGAAGGTCGAACAGTCAAAGGTGCTCATTGGCTTTTGGTGTATCTTCTTGGATTAGTGTTTCATCTTAATGTGGATTAGAAACCCAGAAACCTGAGAGGAAAACAGCAGCAGTTCCTGACAATCCACAGATTGTCACCGTAACACTTGCAGCACAAGAATTGCTGGTTACGCATAGAAATATCTGGGGGTTTTACCTCACAGTGGAAATCCTGAGTGAAACTGCAGTGAAGGCAGAATTCTCTCTTTCTCTCTTTCTCTCTCTTTCTCTCTCTTTCTCTCTCTTTCTCTCTCTTTCTCTCTCTTTCTCTCTTTTTCTTTTTTCTTTTTTCTTTTTTCTTTTTTCTTTTTTCTTTTTTCTTTTTTCTTTTTTCTTTTTTCTTTTTTCTTTTTTCTTTTTTCTTTTTTCTTTTTTTCTTTTTTCTTTTTTTCTTTTTTTATTTTTTTATTTTTTTCTTTCTTTTTTTCTTTTTTTCTTTCTTTCTTTTTCTTTCTTCTTTGTCTTCCTGATATATTTTTTCATCTACTGTGATCTCCTATGTCAGACCCCATAGCAAGAGAGGCAGTGGACATGATAGGGATAAATGAAGCCAATAATTCCAGAGAAAGGAAAACAATCCCACACAGATCAGTCATATGTTCCAAAGCAGCAAAGAATTGACTGCAGTAAGACAAAGAGTCAACCTATGATTAATAAGTCAAAAGTTATAAATAGAATGCAAACACCCAGTTTAAAGATACAAAATATCTAGAGTCAAATAATGTGTGTTGATCAGGATGTGTACATTTTTAGACTTTTTGGTCCAAAAAGTTAATATAACTCAGAATTGTATAAAATATAAAATAGCCTTCCTACTTTGTCTTACGAAACTCATTAGACTGACCCTCTGCTTCATAAATGGAGACAAAAAAGGACCATTGATGGTAAAGCAAGACAAAGTGAGCCTACAGCCCGTGATGTGCTGTTTCACCCACAACACCAAGGTGTCCAGGTAAACATTGCTCATATCATCACTTCTTCTGATGTACCTGAATTTTCTTCAGCTCTTCTGTGTATGCAATGGATATTTCAGATGATGATGTATTTTTCACATGATGTAAGTTGAAGACAGCAGTAAGATGACTTCCTAACCAAAACCATCTGACTGGAAGGTCAAAGCGTAGGCTGCAAAACATTACTTGCTCAACTTGTTACCTAAAGGCCTAAAAAGAGGTCAGAGACAGTTCAGCTACATATAGAGAAGGTGTATGTCCCAGGCAGCAGCAGAATCTTCTATTTCTCATGCTAGAGAAAAAAATAATTACATTATATATGTAATTTTTACCATGTAACCAGGTGGGTTTTTTTTCTTTCCTATATCTTTTTCTTTTCTATACCTTTAGAAAGTCAATTAAGTAATAAAATGTATTTAAATGTAAAAGTGACCCTCTGTTAGCCAGACATTTTCTAATAAGAACCAAATTATCTCCTACTGAGTATCACAGCAATACACCTGCTTTCTCTGGGAAAATTTACATTAATATAGATAATTCTATCTTGACTTAATGTAAAAAATGAAATAATATTTTCAACTACTGATAACTATCTTTTTCAAATTATAATAGGTAGGAAAGAAGAAGGTGTAGTTATAAACTCTTTTATCCCAAATGAAAAATAGATGAGGCTGCACTGAAATTTGAAACACTGAAATCTACATGAAGAAAATTATCATAGAATATTGAAATCATAATAAAACTTGGATTTTAAGTGCAAATACCAGTAATTTCAATGCAGAATTATTAATATTTAATTCCCAACTGGTGTTAATATTGTCTAAAATGGAATATTTAGAGATTACACAAGCAGAATCTAAGGTATTTTTCCTCTCTCTAGGGACACTGAAGATTTAACTGTGACAGAGATGCATTTTGCTTGCAACAAAATAATGAGGAGTGCCTTGCTTTTCATTATATAGCCCTTTCTCTAACCCACATATTCTTTCTGTTCTTTCTCTTATAAAGCCACCCAAAATGTAATTCCAAATTCCTCAAATGACATTTGGAAAAGTTGCCCAGAGAAGCTGTGGCTGCCCCATCCCTGGAAGTGTTCAAGGCCACGTTGGATGGGGCTCCAAAAAACGTGGGATAGTGGAAGGTGTCTCTGCCCTTGGCAGAAACTGGAGAATCTTTAAAATCCCTTCCAACCCAAACATTTCTGCAATTCTGTGATATCACCAGTGTCACTTCATGTTCAGATGGAGTGCAATATATCCAGTCTTGAGAACAATAAACGTTGCAAAATTAAAATGAAGGGTGCAATTTTAGAAGAATTGGTTTGTGGGTCTTGAAATTCAGGGTACACTCAGTACACGTGCAGAGATTTCCAGATGTGAGACACCTGTATCTCACCTCTTGTGGGGTTTCTGGGACATCACTGAAGTCTTTCTTTTGCCTTTACTCTACAGAAAAAGAGTGCAGTAACAGTAACACAAGCATAATACTTCCTATTTTACCCTGCCTTGTGTAGTGACTATCCCCCTGCAGTTCAGGGAGATCCTGGTTCTCTGTTTACTGATGTTAGCCTTTTGTCAGAAAATTGTGCCTTCCTCTTTAGAAATTCAGCTAGATGCAGTGTTGTAAAAAAGTTGAAAAAGCATAGTTTTGAAAACAAGTGTCTATTTTTTTTTTTAAAAAACCCCGTTCAATAGTTTATATAGCTCTAAACCATAAAAATAACATTATTTTATGTAAAGAATTTACTAGCAATATGGCAACAGAAGTTCTAAAAGGGACTGGAGAAGGGGGAGAGAAGAAATGTGTACTGAATAACAGGAAGCTGCATACTTTTAATGCTTCCTAACAGCTACCTTCTGTGGCTGTGCAGCACTCAAGTTAGAAGTTCAAAGATTGATTAATCATCCACTCAGATGCACCATAAAGTTTTAGAGTTTTTCCCTTGGTAGATGTCTGGAACATTTGGGGGAAAAAAAAAAAAAAAAGTAAGCAATTTACAAACAAGGACAAGGAAACCTGAATAGCTGTTATGATTTAAAACCAAGCATTTACTGATAAAAGCTGCCTACTCACTTTCAAGTACTTTGATCACAGAGAATTGAGGGAGTTGACTGCAGTGTGTCCTACCTTACTAAAGACTTCTCTAAACTGGGGCATGCCAGTCCTGTGAGCCATTAAGTGTTTCTTGGCATGATGTGTGATTTCAGAATGTGTTGGTTTAGTAAATGATGTACTTTCATATTCAAGAGTGCTTCTGAAAGGCTAAAAAAAAAAAAAAAGGAATTAAAAAACCCCACAAAACTGAGAAATTAGATCTGTGCTAATTCCGACTAAAGCAGCACAGCTGAAAAGCTGCAGGAAGGTATATTGAGGAAGTTATATCCTGTTATTGTGGTTTCAGTGAAGACAATTTTCAGGTGTCAATGAAGAACTGAAATGGATCTGTGCACTTGTGTCTGAGACATCACTGTCTTGAAGGCCAGCACCTGGACATTGGTCATAATCATCCTTCTGCATCCTCTTGTTCACTGGGACTCTTGCATGGGAAATCTAATTTTAAGTGCATCCTTGACATTTTCTCCTTCAGCAATAATTTGACATTTTCCACATCTTATTACTTATGAAACCTGACATCAGTCCTCTAGCATGAACCTTCAGCCACTGCTGTTTTCCTCCTACTTAATTGCAGCCATGATTGAAGGAAAGCTGTTAGCTGCTCTTGTACAGCAAGCACACTTATGGGTAAATGATGAGATTTCCAGATCATTCTTCTAAATTTATTAGAATATTAATACAACAATGAAAAAATATATTTTGATGTATATTTGGCTACATGTGCATACACGTTTATCTACACATTTTGCAGCACATGCATCTTTGACAGTGAAGAACTGTTCTGACTGTTTTCTTTTCAATCTTGTTGAGGTAAACACTTCCGAAGCCATCTACATCAGCACTTTGCAAATACCTCTGGTTTTCAGTTCCCACAGGTTACCCGTGGCTTGGTTATCCCCTTGCAGGCAAGGATTTACCCAACAGGAAACTCTGCCCAAAATAGAAGTGAAAGCAGTGTGACTAATTTATAACAGAGCCTTTTAACTATTGTGCTTTGATACAGCATTATCAGAAAGACACAAAAAACCCCTCTCTTGTGGTTGTGTGATACCTAGAATTTCAGTCTTCACACCTGCAGCTTTTGGTATTGCTTGTGACTGTTTGGAAAGCATTAAGTAATAATGACTTTAAAGATGTTTTGTGACTTGTTTTTACATGAAGCAGAACTTGCATAAACAGTCTGATAGTAAGGCAGTGCTGAGAAAAATGTATAGAAAAATTCCTACTCCTTCTCTGTAGAAAAAGCCAGGAGCCCTTCAGCAGCTTCTCAGGGGTAAATGTCTGTGGCCAGAGACACACTGATGGGTCATGGTGGCTGAGTCACACTCAAGGCAGGGATAGCAAATCCTGTCCTCACCCTGCTGCTCTGGAGGCTGCTGAATCCTGGATGAGATCCCAGAGGCTTTGGGACACCTTGGCTGAGCTCCACGTGTGGTTGGAGAAGCAGCAGTTGTGTCAGTCTCACTTTGTGCCCCTTTCCCTAACTCCAAAATTCCTGCTGCTTCCTAACAACGGTGTGAGCCCTCTGGCAGATCACAGGTAGCATGTAACACTGCATGTAGCTTATTCTCCTGCTTTGCTTTCACAGAAAATCCAAACCCTGGTGGATTTATTTCCCAGAACAGATACTTTATGCTGCTGATTGAGGAATTTTAAAAGTTTACCCATGCTCCGTATTCAGGCAGTGACACATCCCCACTAGCCAGAGGTGAAACAATGCATTCTGTTCAAGCATTTTGGGATGGGGAGCTGGCAAGGGAGTCCCACACTTCAGGAACAGGCAGGTTGGCTGGCGTGGCTGTGCTCTTACCCATCAGCTGAAGTGGCAGAGTGCCTGCTTAAAAATTACTCTGCGCTGCAAAAGTGGATTGTGCACTGTAGGTGAAAATGGCAACTTAAACATTCCTGTTTGTCTTGTGGCAAACAGGTGTTTCTCAGGAATTTTCAGCTCAGTTCCTTTACGTGTCTCTGTGTGTGTATATTTATGTTGTACATATGTATGTGTGTGCCTGTGTACACACAGAGATTTATGTCCCTTGTTTCTTCCAAGGAGAGAATATTTCCCACATTTATGTCCTTAAATTTTCAGATCCCTATTTCTCTGCCCTTGACATGTAACTCAGTGCAGAGAGTGAGGACTGTCCCACTCCACAGTTAGCCAGGCTCCCACCTTAGCTGGGAAAGACACCTTCTCCCCGTCTTACTCCCAGCTGGCTACTGAAATCCATACTGGACTATTGCTAGAGTGTGAAAAACAAACTCTTTGAAGCTGTTGAGCTCCAGAATCCAGCTCTCATATGGACAGAGTAATTGAGGAGTTTGGGGCTGTAATGTCGGCTGTTCTGCTTTCCCTGGTGACTGAACAGAAGCAGCTGAGACTGATTTCTTTCCCTTACTATCATCACTCACTTTTCATCTAAAAATGTCAACCGAGTTTCAGGGTGAAGTCTGGATTCACCTGGTCAAATTAACCTTCTCAATAGTCTTAAAGGGAGAGCTGACCTTTGCTGAGGTATAACTTATGTCAAACGCTTTAAGGAAATCTTTAGAACTTACAGAAGGTTCTGTGAGTGAGCTGCTGTCTTGAAATTAGGAACACTATTATACACAGAACTTTTGTCAAAATACAACACAAAAACCCCTAATGTTTTTCTTTGCATCCTGAAACAGAATCTTTAAATGGAGCCTCAGTTTCCACTGTAAAAAAAAATTTCAAACTGTGAACCTGGTTTTTTTCATCTTGTATGATTGATATATTATGCAGTAAATTTTAATTTGAAGCATGCAGTTTTCACCTCTGTCTATGAAGAATTAATCTTGAGTATGATCTTATTTCTTGACTCGGCATTTTGAGAGGAAAGGGAAAGCTGAGAGGAATCTCTGTGTGTCCCAGAACAGGGAAAGGAGAAAATCCATAACTGACATCCGTGGTTTTTGAAAGCTGAACCCAGTCTATTGCACGGTCACTGTTGGATTGTATTTTATATAGCAAATGAAAATGGGGAAAAATACTGGTGGAAATGATAGAATAGCTAAATTTGATACAGCTACCTCAGGTTTTAGATTTGGGGTTTTTTTTTTTACTCATTACAATACTCAGGGCAGCATGTTATGTGTCTCAAGTCGCTCACTACCTGTTCAACAGCAATTTGTTGCTTTGCCCTATTTTGGTTTGGAATCTGAGTAAATGTTGACTCTTGACTTACCTTGATCAGTATCTTATGTTATAGGGGCATTGTAAGAAAAACATACCCAGAGTCAGCTGCAAGAATTCATTCAGATTAAGCCTTGCACATATTACACTTTTTTTTTTAAAGCATGTATTGCAGGAGTTGCGGGTTCTCTGCTACTCACAAACATCCATCCCACTTTTCCTCCCAGACTACAAAGAACTGTTTAAAAAGGTCCAAGAGCACAGAAATGAATCTCTAAGCCCTGCTCTGAGCTCAAAAGTAGTTCTGACGTTTTCTTTTTACTGCAAATCTTGAATAGATGGTTATTTCAGCAACTTCAGACTGGGGGAATGATGCTGAAATTTAACTGTCCCTGCAAAAATCTCAGCTGGGAGTAAAGTCACAAAGCAGAAATTGAAAACAATCTGAGAGAACGAGAAGAATGTATTTCCATGCATTAATCAAAGAAATCTTACTCCAAGTGCAAAACAGCCTTGGGAAGTGGAGAGTGGCAAGAAGGAGTTATCAGTAGCAGGTTTTAGTATCAGCTTGAAATTTAGGTTCCACAGAGATGGACTGAGAATCACAAAGAAATGAGCATCTGTTCAGCTTCCAGTGATGCTAAGCAATCTTATTCCTCTGGCACAGATTTATTTATATGAAGTGAAGCACTGAAACAAAATGTTGGCTTAGCCTCAATCTGTTTTTTATTTGTTTTTTATTTTTTCAATCCAGCGTCATGAAAACTATTTTGTTTTGCTGCAATAGTAAGTTACATTTCCATTTTCATTTTTGGCATTGTGGAAAATTGTTCTCACCAGGTAAATATTGACAATTTATAAAGGCTCAGGTGAAAACTGAATGGAAATTGTGTGGAAGTTCGGGGGCTGTCCTGAGCTTATACACTTTTCCTGACAAAATCCTCTAGGAAAATAAGATGGAGCTACACTTGCATTTTCAAGTGCTTCTGTATGTGAACTCAAAAGCCCAAGGTAGATTTCAAATGCATAGTTTTTGGTCAACTTAGAAATTGAAAAGCAGCTGTGTTTCATATCAAATAAGCCCCCCAAGGTTAAATACTTGGTTTCATAGTAGGTTGTTTTGGATCTGCCTATAGCCCAAGGATTTCAACAGAAAGATTCAAAGGTCTTAATGAAAATTTGATCATTGTCTCCTGAGAGAGGAGGGTTTTGTGTGAGAATTCAGCCTGTCTGCTTGGGTTGGAACAGCCCTTACAGCTGTGTTTCAGCACCTAGCCAGAACAAAAATGAGCACATAACTTACTTTTTCTGCAGCCTCATTAAAATTGAACTAATTTTTGAGAACATTATGCCGTAGTTCCATACTTCATAATAAACTGTTTATTTTTTCCCCATATAAATGCATGTGAACCATTAAGCTTTCAACAACAGCACCTAAATAATGAGGAGAAACACATTTTTATAATGAGGATAATTGTAACTGCAGAACTTTCCAAGTGATGCAGTAAATTTTCTCTCAGCTGTAAGATTGGCCTTTCTGTAAAATAAATGCTTTAGTTTAAGTTATTAAGCTCATTACAGAAGCAACTGTATGAAGTTTGGTGGCCTAAATTTTCCAGAACAAACTGACTAAAGTTTATCCTGTGCTTAAAATCTTTGAGTCTTTGAAAGTATCGTTTACCTCATCACTGAAATCCATTGTATTTTAGCCATTTTTGTCACACAAATTTTCCTCTGCTACCTGCCACGCTACTGCTAATTAATATACATAAAAATTATTTATAATGATAAACAGGAATCAAAATTTTCTGCACAGGAAAAAAGCCATTGGTGTCCAGGAAAGACTACTCCACTCTCACTAGCTGCTATCCCTGTCAGGGATTCCCTGCTGCGTTCCCTGTTGCCAGCCACATGAAATGTTAAAATGCAGGTTTCTCTGGGATGTAGGATAAAAGTCACATAACTGCAATTGAGTCATTACTTGGAATAAAGTTTTCATTCCTGCTTTTTTTTACATAGTAGCCACAGGGTTAGAGGTGGCCAATTAGGCAGGGTCTGTTCTGGTTCTTTGTGAAGATGGGAAGACAATTAGTAAGAGCATCTTCCTGCCCACTCCTGCTACCCAGGCTGTCACATTCAGTCCTTCTTTAGGGTTTGGGTCAGCTCCAGTTGAGAACAGCTCCAGTTCTCCTTCAGCCTTCAGTTGTCCTTTCAGTTACTCAGCAGAGCTCCACAGAGTATGTAGGTGGTTATCCTCAGAGGTGCAATGACTGTGTCTTCTCATATTTATTTCTAAGGATATATTTGATTTTCCTTCTGAGGTCAAGGCACATAAGTGACCGTACAGCATTTGGTGCTTCCAATTAGTAGCCTTTCTGATCCAAAATCCAATATCAAAACCTAATGAATGGCCCTTCAGGGTTTAACTGAATTGCCAGAAAACATGGAACAAATCTTCTTCCCGCACTCTATGAGGAATTTATTTTCGTTCCTCTTGTTTCTTCCTCGGCTTTCAGGAACACAGATGCGTAGGGCTTAGCTGCTCAGAGTAGCAGACAGATTGATTTGTTCATGTGTCAACTTAACAAAACAAACAGAACGGACATCTAGAGAGGAAATATCAGAGAGAGCTGAAGAGAGGATGAGAAACACTAAGTGATGATACACAAAATGATGTGATTATTTACGTAAGGACTTCCACCCCCCACGCCCATCTACCCACTGCAGTTCAAACAGGTTTTTCCTTTGAACCAGTTCATCACATAAAATATGAATCAGGATCCAGCGAAAGGTTTATTTAATTAACTGTCACCAGGCTGAGACAAAAAGGAAAAATCTGTCCTATCAAAATACGCTAAAAATAAGGATGGCAGCACAACAAAGTGATTGTGTCAAGGATCTGAGCTTTTGTGCAGAGCTCTCCTGAATATTGGTTTTCTTTTTCTGTTTGAGTGCTCTTCTGTAGTGTTGAACAGTCAAACTGCAGCCCCAAGGCCTAAGGCGATGGATGTTCATTTTCACCAGACACCCAGCCCAGCACTCTGTGATTAGCACCTCCAGACTGAGGCTGTAGCAATTTGGGCTGCTAACATGCTTTGGGGCTGCCAGTTCTGATATGGGCATTAGTCTGTGCATCGTCCCCTTTAATGTCACTCTTAAATGTTTAATAGTCTGATTGTGATAAATGGTCTGGATATTTATCTTCTTCCTCACACAGAGGGATCCCATTAGTGAATTCAATAATTTCAAGATGGTTAGGCTTGCTTGCCAGAGGCTCAGGTCGAATTTAGCACAGGATTCATTTCTTTCCATGCACTATGCTCCTGCCAGAGGTATCATAAGGGTCCATTTTTTCACCATAAAACAGAGTGCAAGCTGCCAAATACTGGTGTAAAAACCAGTCCTTCTGAAAGGATGCCCAGCAACCCTGAGGCCCTTCAGCCCAGCTAACCCTTTGTTTCCCCTGACACTCTGGATGTTTGAACATTGATTTACTTGTTCCTGGCTAGTAGACAAGTGCATCTTTTCCCTCAGAAGGACACCCATTTCTGCTTGTCTCATGGAAGAGAAATTCTACTTAACAGAGAGATTTCAAGTAAAACAGAATACAGCTAGCTGTTCTTCTAAGGTGCTTCTGCAAAACCTCAAGACAAGCTTTATTAGTTATGTAAATAATACTAAATTACTGTTGTACTGTGTGACTCTATCTTCTTGTCATTCACCCATTTGTCCCAAAAATAAAATTTATGTTTAGATTACAATTAAATCACTCTCAACTGTGTATTGCTCGTGCCAAAGTAGTAGCTGTAGGTTTGAAAAAATTATCTGAGGTAGGCAAGTTTTGAAAGTCCCCCCTGAGACTGCTAGCACACACTTCACTGAATCACATCGATTTAGCCTAAATAAATTCCCATTTGCAGGTGGTTTTGGGCACACTGGCCTTCTCCAAGTGCTGTTTTAATGAGTTACTTGGATTTGATTATGGTGACTCAGAGATCATTAAGAAAGTGAGGAACTGCCAGGCCATATCCTGGACCAAAACTAAGGTATCATGAGGACTCTGTGTCCCAGGCTTGCCGTGACGTCTGTCTGCTGCCGTCAGTTTTCTTGGGCTGCTAAATTAGTCGTGTAACACTGATCTGTCTTGCAGATTCTGGGCAGCTGATTTATGTTTAATATCACTGATTTTTAACTGGGTGTTTTTTCCTCTTTTGCACACCTGTAAATCCATACAGTGAAATCCTTCTGGAGTACTGGCTCTTGTCCTGGATTTCTCCCTCTGCTGATGATAAGAACGTATGTGAATGGACCCCATAATTTCTCTTTCATGGACAGGCATATATCAAAATGTAATGTAGAAAATTACAGACAAAGCAGGAGTAATGAATGACAGCTTTTGCCTGCTCTGAGATTTACTGTGTGGTTATAAACTCATCAGTGTATCATAGACGAGTATTTTGCCCCATGTGCACACACACATTCACTTTTTTTTTTTTTGCCTGGTGCCTGTCATGAGGAGCAGCTGTAAATTCCCAGGGAGAGAGAGACCCTATCAGGTATGAAATCAGGTGTTTAATACAGTACCCTGGGCTTCTCTCCTAAAGAGGAAAAGCTTTGCAGAGGACACTGAACACAGTACCTAGTAAAGACAAAAACTCTCTCACAGAGGAAATGCCAGTGTAAGAAGATAGGTTTCTTTGTGCCAATGGTCTTTGTGTTTTCATGAGGCAGGTGCCTCATTCACATTCATATAAACACAAGGAAAAGCCCAGCCTTTGTAGTTTGTAAGGTTAAAAACATGAACTTGGACAAAAAGAGCAGGGTGAGTCTTTCCCAGCTGCATCTCCAAACTGCTTCCCTCTGGCAACCTGCTGGGTGCTGAAAACTGGGACTGCTGATGCCTCTCTCCAGAAAGCACATCACTGGTGCTTGGAGTGCCAGAGGGAGGGAACACTAAAGAAAATGGAGT
>VZTH01016791.1:538375-648713 GCA_013397815.1 Aleadryas rufinucha | reverse complement strand
CCTTCCCGAACCTTCCCGAACCTTCCCTTCCCGAACCTTCCCGAACCTTCCCTTCCCTGCCTGCCGTGACCTCCTCCCATGCGCTGGGCGCAGGCCACAGGGCACAAGTCCCTGCGGCAAACAGCAGAGCTGCTCACTTGGCTCCCTGGCAGCCCCAGCCAGAGCCTGCCAGTGGGACTCACATTTTAGAAATCGCTATTTGAGAGCACAGACAGGCAGGCAGGGAATCAAGATAGACAACACTAGACACAACTTGATTCCCCTAGGATATTCAGGGTACAAGTTGGATTCACAGAGGCTTTTTTTAGCTATGACCATCTTTCTATGCTGAAAGTTGCCTAGTTCTTTTTCCTTTCTTTTTTTTTTCTTTCTACCCTGCAGATAGACACAGGTTCAAAGACATTTACAAAATAGATCTGAACTAGTGTAATGCTTATTATTATGGACAAGTACAATCTTATGTGTGGGGAGTGTTTAGCCTGAAGGACTTGCATTTTCCCTCTGCTTTTCCTAAAATTGAAACATACACAGCAATGCAAGTGGTCTTTCACCAGCGTGAAAATTCTGACTCAACTTCAACTTAAAGTCTGAGAGCTGCTGAAAGCACTCAGTAAACCATGTTACTGGAATTTATCATTACTATATTTAAGCATCTTGTTGAGTTGTCTCGATACCTTGGATCCCTTCTCTGGGTGGTGGGTCTTTGCTAGAGGAATCACCCTGGTTTCTATTCCTAGTCTTTCCTTGACTCTTTCCTTGACACAAAACCGAATGCTTAAGTGACTCTTCTTAGAGAAATCTAGGCCTTTGTACATGTTTATTTTTAAATGGTGGATAGAGATTTGCAGCATTTTGGAGTGGTTTGTTGCTGTCCTGGTTTGTATGCTGCCATCATCTGTGCTTGTATCTGATTTGAGTTTTTTATGTGACTGTGACCACCCTTTTCTGCTTTCCTATGAGAAAATGATGACTGAGCCTTTAAGAAGCCTGTGCTGAACAGTCACCCCAAATGCTCTCACTATGATTTGTTGCCTGTTAGAAAGTGTTAGCAACTCTGGCAGTAGAGTTTCCTCTCTTTTTAATTTTTTTAAACATTTGATGTTTTACTCATCGTTTAAAGAGATGTTCAGCTCCCAGTTATCATCATCTACAACACTACATGTCTCACACGTACCAAAAAAGTGATGCAGATGCCTTATATAAAGAAAATATTTCTGAGGTGAAGGAATGATTTCTTGACATTGGGGAAGCATCCTCCAGTTAAAATTTTACTTAAAATAGAAGGAGCATCCTTTATAGCCCATTGCTACCTGAAGCAGCTGCAGACTATCTTCATTAGTTAAACCAGCCTGTATTTTTTTCGTGGGAATGTAATATGGGGTGCGGTGTGAGTCCCTGTGCCTTATGTCAGATACAGATGTTGGTATCTACTACACTCAATTTGCCTTGGTATAGGGAAAAACCATTACACAAAAGTAGCTAACAGAAGCCTGCCTTGGCTCTTAGTGCATCCTGTGCCTCACAGCATAGGCAGGATCAAGGGTGGGAAGAGCAGGTGACAGGTCCCTCAGCAGCCCCTGAAGCTGTGCTGGGGCACATCCCTTTGGAGAAGAAACAGTGGCAGGGAATGGGTGTAAATGTCCTGTGTGTTAAATGGTGATGGTTTAAGTCAAAAGTACATTTCCTCCATTAACCCATTTTTTCCTTTCTTAAACAAGTGTCACTGCCGTTCATCTTCTAAACAAACACATAACCAGGTAATTCCTGGGAGATGGAAACACTTGTGTTAGATATGTGCATCCATGAACACACAGGAAGTTACTGTAAGGCTAGAGAAGCAATTGCCATTTCATGTCAATTTTATGTACATTTTATAAGTCTGTTTTACTCTGCTGTTTCCCCCAAATGATTGTTACCTTAGCAACTGCCAAGTTGCACACACGCTTGCTCTGAGAAGCAGAGCTTAACAAAGTAAAGTATCAGTGTTTAAGGAGCCACCAGGAACACAGTGTTTATTGTGGGGCTTTTAACTCTCATGTATAATCACCTATGTAAGTGGTGCATTCTTTCATTTTAAGTTTTCCAAAACTTGAAATAAAAAAAAACCCCAACAACTCCCAAACCTCTTAGCAGCTGGTCAGCCATAGCATCAATTTTGTCCTTTCCTCTTCTTTCAGCTCCCCAACTATTTTCAAAAATTAATATTTCATTCATAATAAGGGTGATCAAGCCTGCAAGGCCAGTGATGTGTATGGACTGGGTTAGGACTGAGCTGAACTTGGTAAATCAGGAGGCAAAGCTTCATGTGCCAGATGGTTCATATTCACTTCTTGTGTCCATCTGATAAACATTTTGATCCACATACAGATTACGACTTTTGGCATGAGGAACATGTTGGGATAAAATTCAATTTAATTTTGAACTTTTTATGAACCCCTTAAATCTAATTATTATTTTGTAGGATTTGAAGAAAATAAGTTAGAAAAACATCTTTTGCTGTCTTATCCTCTTTACTGTTTAATTTAAATGTGCAGGAACTGTAACCTTTTATGCAGTAAACGAATGCAGGTGCATTTTATTTCTATCATGCTGGGTTATTCTTCCCCTTTCCCCACAAGGTACCCATTAGGCAATGCTCCATCTAAAGAAATACATGCCAATTAGGGCTGTCACAGGAGCACGTCTCAGTTTGTTCCAAGCAGCTTGGTGGAGAGGCCAGGCTTTATGCTCATTTTCCAGCTGATTTCCTGCGATGTCATCAGACAAGTGATTTATCCCAAGGTCGTGCACCAAGTCGTTGGCTAAGCCAGGACCATAAGATCTTGGGATGCTCCTCTATCACAGGTTTTGTTTTCTTTACTTCAGCCACAACACTCCATTCCTGGGCTGAAGTCCCAAGACAGTGATCTTAAAATTGAATATTATTAATATCAATGAAGCTTTTTGTGCCCAAAGTCTTCAGGGTTGGTTTTTTCCTTGGTTTATTTGGTTGGTTGTTTTACAGCAATTATCTCCCTGGATTTGCTTTTAGCGTGACACTTGACTGGAAAAAATCAATTCCTTCAATTTAAATATCCTGGTGGATGCACAATTTGGAAGATATTTCTTACTTCATTTTGTTCTAAATCCACTAGAGGCCACTTCTGTGGGACATTATACCTGTAATACAAAGCATGAGCCACTAAGAAGAAATAGACATCAGGAAATTACACCAAGTGTAATGCATTTAATTTGAAATATATTTCAAATTGGTTTTCCTATACAATGACTGAAGATCATCAATTCAAGTCAATTTTCTGGAGGAGCCACATAGCCACACCACTGGTGCTCTCAGAGGACCTGTTCTTGGGACTATTGAGGCTTTTATGTATACAGTTGCACGGGTAAATAAAGAAGCAGGCAAGGCTAAGCCTTTTAATTTTGTACAAGCCTTTTAATTTTGTATGTGCTTGTCACAGTCATCCAATTCTATGTTAGCCAAGGGAGGAGAGAAAAACTTGAAGGGAAGGAAGAAGAGGAAGAGAGATGTTAAAATTCAAAGCTACACTGCCTTATTACTTTCTCTTACAGATTGCCCCATCATAGGCAAAAAGTCAAAATCAGCATTTTAATAAAGTACATTACAAAGAACTTGTTTCCCTTTCCTGCAGGTGAAACAGATTTGAGTCCTCCATTTATCACAGCACCTCAGCATTCCAGCATAGTGTTCAGCCAGAGTTTTATTTTATTGAAACATAGTTTTAAAGTTAAGGCATTGCTTTTATATCCTGTTATCTTTCAGTCTTCTAGCTCTGGTCTTTTGGAAATATTTTTATCAAAATCTTTCGTGTGGTTGAACATTCTAATCACTTTTCTTGGGCCTGTGTGGTTTTTTTCTGAGTGTGCTGTAAAGGAGTGTAGGACCTCAGAGCTCATCATTGAAATGGGCTAGGTGGGGATACAGTCATTCTCTTGAAAAAGATTTTATAACAAAAAAAAAAGAAAAAATAGATTTGGAGTCTGATAACACTGATGGTTTTCATTGCAGTGTACTGCAATTCTTTCAGCCTGTCATAGATCTGTTTGGGTTGTCACGGCACAATGTACCTGTGCAAAGATGGCAGAGAACTAAAGCCAGAGAAGAATAAAACAGCAAAGAATTGTGTATTTCCATTAAATGTTAGGAAAGAAGTCAAAAAGGTCTAGCCTGACAGCTTGAAACCAAAAATATGATCAGAGAGCAATAAACTGCAGCTGGAGTTAGTGAAAAACATGGTGTCCAGACATGTTGTTTCAAGGAAAATTTTAAATGAAAAATGATGGGGTTTTTCCAGTTACCAAAAACATGTCAGAATAAACCATTCTTTGGAAATTTTCTTTCATTTCTGATCTCCCTTCCCAATTCCAGAAAAGACCATTAGCATTGCTAAATACATAAATCAACATTGTATATTCTTTATCCTTCTTCACCAATGGTCTCTAAAATGTGACTTATCAAGTATGAGGTCAAAGGTGAAAGCTGTATCCTAATTAAAAAAAAAAAAAAATCCCTATCTAACTGAATTCGTTTTCTTGGGTGAATAACAGCAGAAGCTCAGGTACTGTACTGATGTAATGATGAATCTCACTAATGAACTAATAGCCTGCCTACGTGCACTGTGTTGTTTCTCAGTGCTGTATCTGATAAAGACATTTGAAAATAAAAGTATTGTCATGGGACAGAAGAGCACCGATCCTCTGCTGCTTGCCAAGCTCCAGTTAAGCTGTAGTTTGCCTCACTCAGATTTTCCTTTTATTCTGCCACACATAAATAACCTTGGTTTGTACTTTCTGCCTCCAGTTTTTCATTGCTTCTTGAAAGTCAATAAAATATAATGGCTATCAGGAAGGACAATAAGCTAGAAAGTATCAGATATCTCAGTGAGAAACTTCTGAAGAAATTAGTGTATTTGGCATTCACGTTCTTCACAGGTATGATGACGTTTTCCAGACTTAAGAGTTGTGTAAGGGCTAACATTTGCCAAACTTTTAAAAATACTTAAATACAGGCTATGTTGAAGCTGAAGAATAATATTTTTATTGTTATTACTGTAAATAATGGATGAACTAACTACTGTGACAGTAGCTCTGCGTTAGCAAAATTTGAATACGTATGAGTGGAATACATATTTACTTAGAGTACTTTTAAATAGCAGCTGATAGCTTATGAAATGAGAGGTGCTAGTCATACATCAATAATCTCAGTGCTGAAAAACTTATTTTAGCATACTTTGCTTCTGGAGGGGGTACACAGAAGCTAAATGGTCCAGTTCATAAAGATGGGTCTGCATTAGATTGAATTCAGAAAAGTTCAGTTGCCACCTCATCATGTGTGCTTCACTGCTAAATCTATTAAACATTCTGGCAGAAACACAGCAGCTGGCATTTGGGATGGCTCTGAGTGGAAATGGACTTGAAGAAAGTCTCTATGGATCTCAAGCATCCATTTCAGTGGTTTTTCCAGAAGAAAGGAAGTAGATCTTCTTCTGAAGTGCCATAGGTGATCTTCCTATCTCATGTCTTTGGGGTCATTAAAGTTTATGTGGAAGAAATGAGATGAAAGAGAACACGATTTTAGCCCAAGCCCCCAGAAAAGTTCAATTCAGATCCATTTGTCATAAATGAAACCTTTTTTTGAGGTTGGGATAAATCACTCATTCCTTTGGTTCCACTGCCAAGGCTTCACTGAGAATTTGAAGTGTAAAAGATCTGTCTTCAGCCCAGCTTCACTCCCATTCCCACCCCAACCTTCCCCACTTCTGTGCTCTGGGACACCAGGGCCCAAGGGTCTAGATTAACAGCTATCTCCCCTTTAATAGAGTTGGTGCTGCTTCTGAACTGCAATCCTTTGTGCAGCCAAAAAATGCAGCAAAACAATCATTCCAAATAGTGAAAAGGCAGAGTGGAAACTTGACTTTGTGTATCTGAAGTGCCAGAAGAGCTGCAGGGTAATAAAGAGGCTCTTTGGAGAGCAAAGCATCTTTAAATTTGTGGGTCCTATTTCGGTCAAAGGCGCACAGGCCAAGCAGCAGCCACACTACCTCAGACAGGAATCTGCCAATCAATCATTCAATAATAGTGTGTTCAGCACTAGCAGAACATTTTGTCAGATCTGTGCTAAAGCAAGTGGGTATTAAAAAAGTTAAAAGTAATATTGGGCTTGAAGGCTTTTCCCAGAGCCCACTGTTTCAAGAGAAAGACAGGTTTAAGCTGACTTCAGGGTAGTGATGATGTCATATCTCAGGCGAGACGTGACTATTGTATCTGATCTTTTTTATACTGTGCTTTTAAATTTTTTTTCACTTCCTGGTAAGATAGTGACAGAGAAAAACCCAAGCACTATATAAATAAGGAAGGGAAAAAGGAGTAGGAGTGTGTTTCAAAGCAAAGAGGGCTATCTTGTCAGAATAGAGTTTATTCACTGACTCGACTGATGCAAACAACCATTGGTGGTCTTCTCTTCCTTCCTAAATCCTTGACTAAAGAAATTAAGTTAAAGGCAACTCAAATGGTCTTCCCAGCCTTTAGCTGAGGAAGGTGTGAAGTTTGAGGTATAAAGTTACAGAACAGTGTGAAACCCATGTCACTGGAAGAAGTGAGACTTTGTGAAGGTTTGAGAAGCAAACCAGTGAGAGACTCCAAGTCAGAAATACAAATTAATAGGAAAAATAAAGTAAATGCAATAGTACAAAGAAAAATCACTGACAGAGTCAGAATACAACCTGGCACCCTGTTGGTCAGGGTGTTGATGGCAGTCCAGATGAAGTGGTCCTGTTGAAGCAGTGATTCTGTAGAAAAAGAGTCTGGTCTTCGCCTGAAGGTCCAGCAGTGTAGCTCTTGTCCTCCATAAGTCCATAGGTAAGGGCTGCCTGTTCTGCTCCAAACCTCTGATTTATATACAGATGGGAATTCTCAGTTCCTCCTCCTGGGTGGAGCATCTCACAATGGGATGGTGAGTCATGAGGCAAGGCATTGATGGGCCCATTAACAGGAGATAGTCCAGAGTTATCTATGAGTCATGGGGCAGGGTCCTTGATTGCCCATTAACAGAGATAGCTCCCGGAGGGAGTTATCAAGGATGAGTTATGGTAGCAGATAACAAACACTGCCCCACCTGCTGCAACAGCCCATGAAGATGGTAATAGAATACTTGCCCTTGGTCACGTTTTACACTGTAACCTAGGACAGACTTCCCCACAAAATGGGGCCAAATGACCCAACAAGTTCTGCCTCTCCAGTCAGAGTTCCTGTGGTTTGCAGATCCCTCCCTCTGCTCTCCAACATCTCCCCTAGGCAGCTGAGAGATGGAATAAGCAGCTCCTGGAAACAGTCAGAGCAGTGCAACAGTGAAATGGAGGTGATGCTGATCCTGAGTGTTTCCTTCCTTGCCAGAAGTTGGAACAATGGGTTTCGAAAGGCGAGGGGGACAGAGAAAGGAACACGGTAATTAATCCCCACCAATGACTGCAGCAGGCGTGGAAACGAGCAGAAACTAAAACCTTGTTACAGTCTAAGCTGCTACTCTGTGCCAATACTGGCAACAACACTGCATGTAAGGCTAAAACAAAGCCATTTAAAATGAGGGAAATCCGTATAATGAGCTCTGTGGGGACGTCAGAAAATCCAGAAGAAACTCCTACTATGCAAATGGATGGAAAAACATGTGGCAGTTAGGGGTATGAGGATTATTGCTGCTGCTTTATTTAGAAATCACCTTGTCTGCACCAGATTTTAACAAAGAAAAGTGAACAAGATCACTTCTTAGCCAAGGGTTTCTTTTGTACATACACATCCATGCATTGCAATCTTCTAAATATTTCAGTTTTGCTCCCCTTTCTAAATCTTCCAGGTTACGGTGTAGTTATGATACGACAGGCAAGGTGTGATTATTTTATTTTTCCTCTGTTGCCTTCTCTCATAAAACCTGTGAAATGAAATATTACATAGGTAAGCTATCTGCATGCTTGATAAGTTCACTCTATAAATGGAAAAAGGAAAACAAAGCAGAGGAAATTGTGATTAATGGAATCTCTTTGTTCTGCTGATCTTCTTATTCCTTGAGTAGTTCTTCTCTCAGTTCAAGGGAAAAAATCACTTCTCATTCCGTTTCTTCAGGTATGCATCTATTTTACCGCAGAAGAGAGACATCACTTAGAAGCTGGAGATTTACCCAGCTCCCAAATCTAGTTTTGTGTACTGCTGTTAGTGTCTGAGCAATTCTCAAGAACTATACCACCTCTTTTCGCAATTATTTAAGATTTTTTCCTTATCTACTTCTATTTAATCATCAGGGTTGCAGCAGAGAAGAGAGCAGATGCTGTGCTGGAAGGAGGAAGTTGGATTGGGTTGCCCAAAGAAGAATTGTGGAAATACAGTAACCATGGACCCAAGCTCAAGTTTTTCTCTTTCAAGAAAAAGATTTTCCATGATAAGTTTTCAGCCGGGTATATCCAAGAATTACTACTAAGCTAAGAAACACTGCAGTAAATACCCTTTTTACAAAAACTATATTGATATTTATATTCTACCTTATAATGAAAATTTCATTCAATATTCATACTCTTTCCCCTTTTTTTTTTTTTTCTGGTAATTATTCATTTATGTAGCCATACTGATAATCAGTACTTGTATTTCTCTGAACTATGCCTCCTTTCTGTTCAAGCATTTTTAAATTAAGACATCTGAAGCTAGAAATCATCTACACCAAACTTCTGTGGCAGGTGAGAGTGTGATGACAAGCCTTTGCCCACTTGCAAGTTCATATTCATTGGCAAGGGCAAGATCCTACCTAGGTCAATATGTGATAATCCAGCACTGAAGGGCTCACAATTTCTTCTCGTAAGAGCTTCCTCTAAATACCATTCAAACATGAACATATTTAGCAATAAAGTTAAGTTATGAGAGCCGTTGGGGAATCTTTTTGTCCTGTGAGCCTGAGAATTATAATTTCCGCCTCCTTCTTTAGTAGAATGGGAAACCTTATTTCCTAGGAGCTGCTGGAAGTGTAGTGTGATGCTGTGGGTTTTTGTGTGGGGTTGTTCTTACATCAATCACAGTTTCTCTGAGACAGGGCAAGGCCAGTCCTGTCAAGTAGTTCTGCCTGGAAAAGGCACTGCTCCCTCCCTACGTTTCCTCAGCCTTGTGTGGAGTTGAGTAACCAGCTCATTGCTCATAAAACTGAAAAAAACTACTTTAGCATTTGCAATACAATAAGGATTGATCAGCGGGTGATGGAAAGTCACCTCTATATTTTCTTGCACTGTAAGGTAGAATCTGCTGTACATTTATTTTCTGTCTTTTCACCTGTTTAAATCTGCACTCTAAACATCTCTAAACAGTGCTTATTCAGGTGTTTCATAAAACTATGTTTATTAAATTTAGGAAAACAATTCTCCAAGCATTTCTATAAACAGGTAGGATGCTGACAGATATCTGAAGTACCTGACAATTTATGGATGTTTAAGGGAACTCAATTACATCATACAGGGCAAAATGAACAGTACTCATAACCAAAATATTTATCACGAGAGCTCTGAAATATTTTCCTGGTCTAGCAGAAAATGGTGGGTGTTGTAATGACAAAGCATGACTGGTTCTGAACATTTCAAAGTGGTAGACCAAGCAGCTGCAGTATTTCTTATTTTGGAGGATGATAAACAGAGCTGTGTTATGAACCCTTCTCCTTCTGATGGAAAAGAATTTGTTTCTACTAAGGCTGCTGCCTCCATTACCTTAGTAGGAAAAAAAAAAAAAGAAATGTTCTCAGTTAATCCTGAAGGCTTTCAAGATGAAAGTCAGCAAGATGAATGAGCACAGAAAAAACACCATAATATGTGGGCTTATTTTTTCCATACTCCGAAATGGAAATTAATCCGTGCTGTGAGTATTGGGAGATGACCATGTAAAGGGTGAAGGAGAGGTTAGAAATGTGGGATTTTTGAAAATCTTATTTATATTTGAATTATTCAAATAGCCGCTTTCCTAAGGGGAGAGCTGTGGGAGAGGAACTGCAGGTCTTTGTCCAGTACATGGTTTTTTTCAGATACATCTAGCTTCCTGAAGAACAAATTCTGAACAAATTCAGCAACAACTTCTGAAATGGATGGAGGCCCTCCCCAGGATGCCTCATGTTTGCTTTTACTGCTAGGCCTTATAGTCCTCTTGTAAGTATCACCTCTGGGCGTAAGTTAAGCAGTTTAGAAAAAAAATAAGAAAGAAAAAAATAACTATGAGGAAAAGATTACCATGAATAAGAGGAGCAAGGAGAGACCCAGAAGGCTGCTGTGATATACAGCCCAGAGCCCAGGGTGGAGGTCACTTTGCCGTTGAACTGTGGGTGAGGACAAAAGAGGACAGTTGAAAAAAGAAAGCTGAGACCTGGAAAACACCACAGGACATTTAGGAAATTGAACTAATATATATATATGAAAAAAGAAGTGTATGAAGAAACAATTGTCTGTATTATTGAGGTTTAATTTGGTCTTGAGCAAGGTTTCAAAGAAAGGAAGGGGATGGAAATGGGTGCTGAGAAGGCATCAGTCTTGGAGCACCTAGCTGTTGTTCTGGAAGTGGGAAGCAAAGTGGGAACACCATGAACTGGAAGGATGGCTCTCCTCTATGCATTTGAAATAGTCTGGAAGTATTTTAGAAGCCTAACCTTCAGAAACTTGCTGTGGGTCACAAATTGGTCTCCTTAGGATAAATCACTGGTACAGATCTGCAAGGATATGTTCCATGGGTTAGGAGGAAAGTGACAAGATATAAATCTCTTGAAGACAACCATTAGAGATAATTGAGAAATGGATGATACGAGGAATGATGAACTCACAAGCTGATACTGAATTCACATTCATCTGTCTCATCAAGATCTATAATTATACAAAATTACAAATTAAGTGTACTTTCATTAGGCTCACACGTAAAAGGAAATGGCTTTTCTAATGATACAAGTAAATCTGCACTGGAGGCCCCTCAGTGCCAGAGCCAAATCTTTTCTGGCAGCTTAGAAGGGCCCCATTACCTTTTTAAGGTGAACTGGAAGAGCTGAACCCCACACTAAATTTGGAAGTCCATTAAGCATAACTAATTACACTGAAACGTCCCCTCAGCCCATCTCCTGTTTTGTCTCAGCCGCTGGGGTTCTTGTGTCTCATTTGTGAAGTAAATTTAGGCCATTGTTCTGGGACCACTTGTTTCACCTCGAGTTCAGTCTTGTGTAAAAACATGGAAGACTAAAATTTAAATAAATAGATGGGATTATTTTGTCTCTGTTTTTGCATAATAATATTGTAATTCTCTGTGAAACACTGCTTCTCCTATCCCCACAGTCTCGTATTGCTCAGCCAAACAGTATAAAGTACATTTGGAGAGGAGAAAGGAGAGAAACAAAAGTATTCCTCTGAGTTACCTGGATCCTTTTCTTTGTGTGAAATAGGGGCAAGACCTTTATCTGGTTGCAAACCCTGGGGCCAAATCCACCAATTAACATTTAACACAGGACTAACTGCAGTCAGTTTGAGTTCCTGTTTGGTAGTTGCAGCCCAATGGAAGCAGACATTCTTAGTGGGAATGCCTTTGGGAAGCCCTTACCTGGACCGGACTGCTGTCTAAAAAGGCACCAGGGCTGAGCTCAGCTGGATTGGCATGGATGTGTTGTCTCCATGTTGGAATGGGTGGAGTTAGGAAGCCTTCAAATCCTCTTAAAACAGTTTTCCTTGGATTTTAATGTAAATCAATGGCAACTTAAGGAAAGCTTCCATGTTGCAGAAACAAACATTTGAATTCAAAGAAGTGACAACGTTAACGAAGGCAACAACAACTTCAGGGCCTTGCCAGCTGCCTTGTCAGAAGCTTTGCCTTGTGTGTCCCCACAAACTGCAGTCATGAGGACCTATCCAGCAGGACAAGCCCTTCATGGAGAGCTATCCAGTGGGACACCACACTTCGTCTTTTAGCTGCATGCAAAGCATGAGGAAAGCTGAGAAAAAATGCCTGTGTAAGTGCTGAGACTATTAAAGTATTACTTAGAGAGATGGGAAATTAAGGGATTGTAATTTTGCCTCTGTCTTCACCAGAGTCAAGATCTCAAACAAGATATCTAAGTCAATTTAAGTATTACTAGAGTCTATAGTGAATTAAAATAATTATATTAAAACATAAATTATGCCAATGAGATTACTGTAGATTTAAAAGAAACATAAAATCTGGTAAAATATGTGAGTCTCGTGTATAAGAGAAAGTTTAGCACTCCCTTAGATATTGCAACTGTAGGCTGCAATGATGAGTAAAAAGAAAAAAAAAGAAGAAGAAAGAGGATATTTATAAAGCTTTATGATTGGTATTTTCTGATTTCTTGACATATTTTCACAGCTTTAAAATATTCTACTTTCCCATGGAATTTACCCTGAAATAAAACAAATATCATAGCTGCAGCATCCTTTACAGCACAGAGTTATCATAGGCAGGCAAGGGTCTCTTAAAGGTTGCTGAAATCAAATATGTGTCAGACATCTGTCTAATCCCATTAAAATAGAGCTTTAAAATAATGACTTTAAAATAATCCCTTGGGATCAATTTGCCAGTAAGTCCCCTTTTGCCACACCCTCCTCAGGTTGCATTACGCAGCTCATGTTCTTCCTGTAATCCTACCAGCCTCTTGTGTACTGCAGATCAAACAAAATGGAGAATTAGGAAAGCAAGGAGATAAAACTAAATAGACAATTTACAAATGTGTGCTAAATCAGGGGCAGCTTATTGCTTCAACTGAGGAAGTATTAGTTTTCTTTGCTTCTTAAATGGACAGAAGCATAGTGAAGAAAAGCAAAATTCAAGTAGGAAAGGATAAAGGGAGAATCAGCAATGTGTCCCATTACTCCTCATTCAGAACATAAGAAATACTGTCAATATTTAAACTCTCTATTTCTTATTGCTAGGAACAGAGTGCTATCAGCTGCTGATCTGGAAAGTAAGCATTTCATTTTTCAGCAGAAACCCAAATTTTCCCCTTCCTAAGTGCCAAAGAAGGTCTGTGCAAATATGCTTTGCTCTCAGCAGAGTGCAGATGAGCAGCAGGCAGCTCCTTGTCTCTGTGTGCTGTGTCTGAGAAAGTCATCATTTATTAACAGCTCTGTTGACAGTGTCACCTGGAGCCCCTTACTTCCCCCAGTTGCCTTAAATCCGCATTTGTCCAATGGTCCCTACAATTAGAGAACCAAATTTGGATTCTAGACTTTTCCTAAGGATTCATGTTTAGGGCTCACATTTTTGCAGCTTCTCCCCAGCAGAATTAGTTCTCTTTGTCCTCTCCAGAAAGACCTCATGTCTTTTTCCTGTCAGAGGAGAGGAAAGAACAGGCCAGCAGAGAGCATTTTCCTCTTCTCAGGGCAGGAGCAGCAGGGGGTGGACAAGGGTGCAGTGGTCACCTTTTTTTGTGAGGGGTTGCAACTCTACCTCTGCTGACAGAGATCAGAGGTGCTGGGTGGCAGAAAGAAGAGGGAGAAGCCCATCTTACTGCTTTTGCTGGAAAATAAGAAAGAGATAAATTCTCGAAGGGCTTCTCCAGAACTTTTAAGGATTTAGGGGCATACATTTTGTCAGATAAAGTGTATTCAAAGCCAGAACATTCTAAAAAAAACAGTTAAAATTCACATCTAAGTTCATAACATAGAGGAAGCTGATGAGTAATAACTTTTACATAGTTAGAAAACCTAACTATAGGCTTCAACAGGCACATATGTTTTAATTGCTCACACTTTTGTGGGAAAGGAATGTATCATAAACTTTCTTTTCGCTTGTCTGCCAGCGGGTTTGCCCCACATGGATATCAAGGACACATCAGTCTCCAAAGAATTTGACAACTTTGTCCTTTGCCTTTTTTCTGTAACTGAACCATCTAAAATATAACCAGTGGTTTTAGACATCTTTTTATCATGAAAGAAAAATGGCAGCACAGTTTTATAACTACACGTGTTTATTTAAATGCTGGCAACTGCCCAGGGCTCTTTTCATACCTTTGTGATGTTGGGATCACTGCTTGGGTGACTGAACCTTCATTACACAGTCTGCTTTTGTTGTCGTGAGATCATCACATTTATAAACAGAAATAGCACCCCAGATAGGAAAATGCTATAGAAAAAAGATATGTTAAGACATAAATATTACCTTTCCATATTGTAGTGTCTTCAGGGAGAAATGTCCTTCTATGTGTACACCTGAGGGAAGTTTCATGTCAGTTTTTGGGTGTTGGGTTTACACACATTTAGATGCAACTGATTGCTGAAAAGTGAATGCGCAAATGTTTGTTTTAAATGAGCATTTTTTCTTTGAAACCAAGCTCTCAGACTTCCAAAAGGATTGAATTTTACTGCCAATTAATTTCCAAATAGTCTATATCGAGTAACGCTAAACGCAAAAAGAAGAACTGAGTCTTGGAGATCCTAAGTCAATGAGAAACTGATTTTTCGTGCCTTCTCTTCTGCTGAGTCATCCAACAGCTGTTGAGATTTATATGGTATTGGAGAGAGACAGGAAAGAATATTGATCCATTTGTACATGCATCAGACATCCCTGCCAACTGCAGTTAACTCCTTCATTCTATTTTTTAAAGCCTTAACCTCATTCATGGCAGTTCTCACCTGGTTAAATGCACCCACCTCTATAGGTTTCAATCAAACTGAGCAGCAGGCAAAGTTCCAGTTGTATTCCTTCAGCCAACTGATACCACACTCCATTATCTCTTCTGGAACTGATGCTTTTCACTGAAGATACTCTGCTCCCTGAGTCCATCCTTACTACTGTCAGGAAGCAATATCTTCTCTGTTATCCAAAATCTTCATTGAACTCTGGAGTTTTATAATCCAGTGTATCAGCAGCACTTGTGCATTGAATTTAACATTATATATCTGCAAAGCATGGTTGGGTTATCTCACATATTTAATTTCTTTTCCTTGTCTCCATCTCCCTGTCGTGCCTTTTCTAGTTGTGCATTAAAATAAATCAATATCCTGTTTCACAGGAACTATCACAAAATACAAATAAACTGCAGGGAAAGGATTCAGGAGGAGAATTAAGATGAGATAAACCCTCAGGTTATAACAACATCTTATTTTTATCACAGTCCCCCTTTTTTTAAAAAAAAAAAAAAAAGAAAAATCATGAACATTCCTGTGGCTGGGGGAAAACTTGCACTTGACTTGTCTGTGAGAGTTTTCCTGAGACTGTTCCTATCAGGCACATAAATTTCTACTGAGAAAGTTGTGTGGCTTCTCTCCTTTGCTACCAGCTTCTCAACTGCTTCCTGATTTTCATGCGGTACCACAGTTGTTTTGACAACTCTCCTTGATGCTGGAAAAAACGGACACACTTGCTACTTTGCCCTGCCCAAAATAGAAGGACAAGGAACAATTCACATATGCTCCTCCTTTGTGTTGACCACTGAAATGAAATGCTGACTGGGCACAGAACTGTCTTGGGCAGAGCTTTTTATTTCTGGTTTCCTCTGATATTGGACTTCTGCTGTGAATTGAGAAGTCTTCTCCACACAGAAGACTATATTGCAAAGAGATGCTGGTAAACCTGGCATTAATTTCTGAATAACTCAGAGGCAATGGGCCTTGCTGAGAGGGGGTTCCTCGAGTGTCCCTCGGGATGAGTGGCACACCCAGCAGTGCCACTGCCTTACACCCGGGTGTTTGCACATTCCATAAATGCAGATGCCTGGGTAACTGCCTCAGATCCTCAGTGTCATGCTGATAGTAGTCTTGTGAGCACAGGAAGGTGTTACACAGTTCTAATGTGCTCTCTGTGGCACCATAAAGTTTGGTGATCAATGCCTCAGGTTTTCCTCAAGAAAAGGAGCTGAATGAAGGCATAAGAAACATGGCAGTATTATTTCAGGTGAAGCCAAGCATGTGCTTTCTGTGCTTATGGAAATTGCAGCTGTCTCTGGCAATATGAAAGGCACAAGTATTTAAATTAATATTTATGAAAAAGTCTGAATTAAGTTTTGGCTTTCTGTTTCGGTGCTTTTTTATTACATACAGCTAAATAATATACATAGAGTATATAAAGATACATTGAGAAGAATTATCAAATAATGGATTCTTGAGAATCATTTAAAAAATCTTTAGAGAAAATGTCAAGATACAGAAGCTGAAGGATTGTGGCAGTTGGAAAACCAAAGAAGTTTTAGGCTGTGGGTAAAAGGAAAGCCAAGAAATCAATCACAATTGTTAAAAGTTGCTGCAAGAAAGCACTGCATATGACAAAAGAAAGGGCACACTCAGAATACATCAAAGAAAAAAAAGGCATGATCAAGACATCTTAGAGAGGATGTGATGTCCTCCAATTCTTATTCTACTGCAGAGTAGAAAAAAAGAAATGACGAATGGGGAGCATTTAGTTCACCTCAAGCATGTACAAAAAATTTAAAAAGAGAAAATTAAAAAATTAAACATGATCCATATCACAATTAGAGCTAAACAAATGACAAAATAAAGTTACACATCATAGTAGTAAAATGCCTTTTACAATGTCATGACCCTTAGGGATAAAATTGAAATGCTCTAGATATTTCACTGTTTTCAGACCAGCCAGTAATGATGAAGGAAATCACTCCCATGAGAAAAAAATATGGAAAAAAATAAATGGGAAAGAGAAAGGAGAAGAGAGAAATTAAATTTCATCTTTCTCATGAAAGGCTTTTTATGTTTAGATGTATGCCTCAGCCACAGTTAAAATTTCCCCTCTGTAGCTCTGACTCCTTCTGTGCCAGATGGAGCACCATACTTCCTCAGCTGGATTTCTGCAGAGAAGAGGTGGCATCCAGTGACTTTCCCCCCCTGTTTTCAATGAATTTGATCCGTGTAGGCAGCCCACCTGTTGCTGCTTTTCAGGAGCAGTCCCTTTTTTCACAGCTGAATTTCCTCATCCCAGACAAATGCTCTTAAATACAATTATGTATCCCTCGCTTTGATACATCTGTCTCCTCTCCTATGGACTCACTCCCTTCTGCAATAGTTTTGCTCCTTTTAATTCCTTCTGCTCAAATGCAAGCCGTTGTCCACATGCCTTTTCAGGGCTTTGTGCATTAAGTATTCAAAATTACACCGGCTGTTTACAATGACATAATTGCTGCCATGTGCTGCAGGGGTGAGAGTGGCAGAGTCATCTCCCAGTCATACATATTGATTTGCTCTATGAATCTCAAGGAATTCAAGGGGGACCTCGCAGAGCTATGGTGATTAGAGGAGATGATGATGCAGACGTCAATTGGGAAGAATAAAAATACAACACAAACCGTAAAGAAATGAGTTATATGAAGGAAGCCCTGTCACAGTGAGTGACTCAGCAAAGGTGTCAGCTCTGCACAGTGAGGGGAGTGGAGCAGAACCATCATGATTATTGACAATATATGCTTGTCTGTTCCAGTGAAGGGTGCTCCTGTGAACAAAACAAATTCAACTCTAATGTTCTCCCCACAGAAAACCATATGGCAGCAGAGCTAGAAAGCCTTGAAGAGTGATTACTGGATTAGTACAGGAACTTGTAGAGAGAAATTCATTTGACATTGTCTCTGAAGTGTCTCAGAACAAGTTCTGTTTGCTTTAGTCAGAACTGTGCATGTGAAGTGCATAGAATGTGAAGTGCATCATGTGAAGTGTTTTAGAAAAGAGTTCTATAGGTTGATAAATGTGGATTTATTACTATTGAAAATATGATGCCTATTTGGACAGCTGGATGAGTGTTCTCATTTAAGCTTCTGCATTTTAATCTTATTTTATCAAGAACACTTATTGGGGAAAAACTTTAATAGAAGCTGTCTCACAACATACAAAATAGAGGGTATTCAAGCATTTGATCTTTAAATTAAGAGTACATATATTTCTTTCCATTTCAGACAGACAATACTGAACTACAAAATTTCAGCCAGCAGTTTCTGCATGTAAATTGACTGTGACAGCTTTAAAGTTTTGACATTTACAAGTGGTACTGACCAAAAATAAAAAAACCTGTTATTTAATATAGATGCTGGAGAACACAGTTGTATGTATGGGATTTTTATTCTATTGCAGGACTGATATGGACATTCAAACAAATCAACAAATTAAACTCAACCCTTCTTAATACATTCTGTTCCTTGCCTGAAGACATGAATAAGGCAAGCAGTGAAGATTTTTTAAAAACATGAGATACATATCTGAATAAGAACAAAGAACAGCCTGGCTCTGTTGTGCTCAGATGATATTCTTTAAGTTTCTTAACTTTTAAGAAACTTGCACAGCAACTTAATAATATCTCAAGGCAGTAATGAATGCCTTGAATCAATTCAAGTTGAAATCATTGACAAAGTCAATGAAATCAGTGTAACTCCAGTGGAAATTCAGTCAGGTCCAAAATTCTGGCAGGTAATTGCTCCTGTACAAACTGCTGGATTATATCATCCTTACACTGAGTTACTTCATCAGAATCAAGCCCCATGTACTGAAATGCCCCTAGAGGGCTGTAGTTTTGATTCAATCTAAACTACTCAGACTAAAAGGGGGGAAAGACTTTTCTAAGCTCAGGCTTCCCTTGACCTCCCGTGTTTTACCACACTTAGTCACCAGAATAGTCATCTCTCTCACAGTCACAGTGACTCACTCATTTACAAACAATCTGTCCATCTTTCAATGGGATGTGCTCATGTGAAAACCAGCTAGCATGGAACAAAAGACATTTTCAGAAAGTTATTTAAATTTCATTAATTTAGACCAAAGGTTTTGTGCTTCAGCCCATGTGAAAGATGATTCCATCAGGTAAGTAAGACTACTTTCAGCTTCAAAGTGTTGCAGATTTACTTTTTGGAATTTTGTTCCATTTATTTAGAGTAGTAAATGCCTAAGAAATTAAATGGCACAGCGCATGATGCATACTTGAGAGCACTTCTGTGCAGCCGTGGGATACAAGACAAGATCTCCCTGTTTTAAATTAAGCTCCAGCAGTATCTCTGAAAGGAAAACAAAAAAAAAAGGTAAAAAAGATTAGAATCATAACACTATACTTGTACAACTTCTTGTTCCTTCAAAATTGGAGGAAGCCAGAGTAAAAGATAAATGATCAACATGTTAAAATTATGTCTTTGCAGTGTTACAACCTACTAGGATAATGAAAGAAAGCAGCTTAGTTGGGTAGATGTTCCCACACTGCCTTTGTAGACCGAAAGTGATTTTTTTGCTGTTGTTTATGACATTACCAGGGACATAATGAATTAAGTCTGAGTTTCAATGGAGATTCTGGAGAAGGAACCTAGAAATTCACAGGAGAGTGGTTACATCTATGCCAGCAGGAATTCAGTTTCAGAGGAGTGGCTTGATTGACCAAAACAATTCGTGCAGAGTTGTTATCTACTGATATTTTGCATGTCTTGGGGGGGTTATACCAGATGAGACATAATCTGGTCCTTGAGGATAAATGCCTCTAGGGTTTGTGGTTTGAAGTTTTGTGCAAGGAAGAAGCATTAGGGATGTACTGAGAGAGCCTTGGTGAGGTGACAGGGCCTCCTGGGCTGTGTGACCTGTGGCATGGAGCCATCACGGGGGTTCCTTCTGGAGAGAATCTACCCTGGAAGCACCAAATCACTCTGAGAGCTGAACCAAAGGCCTGTCAGGGGTTTCACTTCACAGCTGCCCCACTGGTTTGCAGCAAACCACTTGTTTGAACACAGCCAGGCATCTCCCATTCTGTCTTCGGACACTGTAGGGATTTGTAATTTTCCATGAATAATGGCATAATAGGGCATTTTGTTGCAAATTAGTTTTGAGCATCTCTGCAGAGCAATGATAAAAGGAAAAAAAAGAAATTAACTGAGTGTGAAGTAACAGGGAATCTGTCTATAAATGTCAATAAGAGGTTTCACGTTATTAAATAGAACTGGAGTTACCAGTGAGATAACACAGGAAGAGCCAGCCCCAAAATTCCCTGCCTGTCTCACCTCAAAGCAATGCAAACAGTAATGCTCACAGTAGCTCTGTGTTCCAGCCCAATGGAGCAGCATGGGGCTGAGTTGTAGGAATCCCTATTTCCACCAGCATTAGTAAGCTCAAGACCTTGTTTGCAAACGAGGGAAATCTGACATTTGGAGCTCTGCAAAGAGCAGTCAGCTGGCTTGTGCTTTCTGTCAGCTTTTATATATGCACCTAATGAACGATGGAAAATGATTACAGTGGGGGCATGGAAGTAAGCATGGGTGCTATAGCAATAAATATGAGCTGATATAAATCAGTGGCATTTTATTGACTTCAGTTCTGCTGGTCTGATTTAAATCAAGAATGAATTTGGCCCTAGGGCCTTACAGAGAATTCTCTGGGACTGAATCCTGCTGTCTTGGCTGAGATAATTTTTTCCTAAATTTCAGTGAGAGTCATGGTTGAACAAGAATCTCAGGATTCTGCTGTCACATAACACAAAAAACATCTCTCATCAGCAGCTCATTTAGATTTGAAATGTGTCTAAATGTTTTATGGAAATTATAAGCTTTAAAATTGTTCCCATTGTGTTTTTAATGCTGGGGCATTTCCACTCTTCATATGTTCAGAAATGTAAGTCACATTCTCCAGTTAAAAAAAAATCAGAAGCATATAAAAAAAACCACAAACCACCTCCAAACAAAATAAATTACTTTTTTTTTTTGGTGTGTTAGCTAAAATGTAGAAGTTGCATATTGAAGAGAAACAAGTACAATACCAGTGGATTCATAGGCACACAGCACTGAAGGTGAGGAAGCCAAATAATATGATGTTTCTTAATTTTCCTTTTTGTAGCTTTTGTTTTGGTGTTTTTAATGTAGACCTATCAACTTTATGAGAGTATCTGACTCTGAACAGATCCACACGTGAAGATAATTAGTATTTATGGAGAAAGTAAAAAGGCATGAAAACATGATTTTTTTAAGAGACCTGGTAGTGTCTCTAGTCCAGGTTTTCTACTTCCCAAGGAAAAGTAATTGCATTGCTTTTGAAATCACAAACTAAGGTGAGAGTATAATTCCATATTGCAGTAAGTGCTAAAGCAGATCTACATTTTTATGATCTTCTGCCTCATTTTCAGGAGGCCACCCCAGTGTGTGTGTGAGAGAAGGATGGCAGGTCAGGCTCAGAAGGAGCAGAAAGCTTAGCGATGCCTTGCTCGGAGATGGCAACGTCCATAACCCGGCATCGAGCATGGCAGCACACACACCCCAGGATGGCATCAGCTGCCAGGGCTCAGGGACAGCGAGCACAGGAGCTGCCCTCACACCTGGGCCTCGTGAGCCTTAACTAGGTTCGGCTGCAAAGCACCAATCAACCCTAACGAGGTAACAAGGTGTGAGGGCACGAGGGACATAAATGCCTGAGCCGCCAGGCACTCTGGTTTGCTGTGCTGGGATTCCTTCTCTTTGCTGCAAGGAAGATTATTTCTTCCTAGATCAAGCCAGAAGAGGTATTGTCTCATTTGATTTATGAAAGATATGGCTGTAAATAGGCATTTGGGGGTGGTGGGGTGGGGTTGGGTTGTTTTTGACAGGTTTTCATGTGGTTTGCTCAGAATATAAATACAGTTCAGGTTAAATAGGAAGGAAGTTTGTTTCTCTTTGTTTTATTTTTTGGGGGATGGAAGGGAAGGAGAAAGACAACCACTGTAAATAACTAGCCAGTTTAATATAATCCTCAAATAAGCATTTTACTTTCTGTGGGAAGCAGGAGATTGTGTTAAAAAATAAACTTGTATGAATTCTGTAACAAAAAATGTCATTCCCCTGCGAGAAAAGGAGAGACTTTATTTTTAAGCTGTTGCCATGATTGTTTTTGTTTCCTTGCAGTTTTGATCTGTTGGAATTGCTTGACCAGTTATTGTAGACTCACATATTGATTCAGGCAAATGCCTGTGAGAGGTCTTTCTAATGTGAAGAAAGCAGTCTTCTGTAATATTTTCCTATTTCATCTTCAAAGCACGTGTAAAAAATTCTCACTTTGGTCTTTGACTGCATAAGGGGCTCTGAAGAGGTCTGAGTGTCCAGTTTCCATTGAAGCCATGAGATAATGTTCTGAGAGCATGTAGTATTTCCCAGGGTTATCTTACCAGCTCTTGCTGAAGCCCTTGTATGTATTTTAGCTGCTCCCATAACTGCACGGCTCTGAACTGTCTGTCCTACTCAAGAGTGTGCTGCTTTCATGTGTGTGAGCAAATTGTCTGTTTTTATATTGTAATACCTGTAGACAGTGCCTCTTTTTCTGTAGCAGATAGCTTTAGGGTTGAGTAGCTCAAGGAAAATGGTGAAAATACTTAAGCTTTATTTCTTAAAGATGCTGTGAAGGGGTATCCCTCAGTCAGAAATCTGGCCTTGCGTGAGTGGTTATGTGCTGTCCTCACGCCAGTATTTCCTGGGAAAAATTGTGTATCTTTTGAGATGTGGTCATTCAGAGTTTGCTAGAAAGAGAAAACTCCTGTGTAGTTTACTTTAATTGCAGTAGAAAACTGTGAAGACTATCATGCAATTCCCCCTAGGGCTAAGCACCAGCTCAGCCACCCTGTGTCCCTCAGACTCCTTGTTTTCAGAGGAGCCCCTTTCTGCTCTTGTCCCTCAGCACAGATTGCTCATTTCCCTCACCTGCTGGGCTGTTGCTCAGATCCCCCGACCTGGCTCAGCACTAAGGCTGCAGCCAGCAAAGCCAGGTTTACCTTGCTGCTTAAATTTTCTGGGAAAGTGCAGTATTAAGCCTGATGCTGCTCGCTTTAAAGCAGTGGTTTGCATATCCTGTTGATAAATCCAGACTGTAGTGCTTGTTGCTGTGCCTTTGCTGCACAGGCATTGCAGGTGTGCAAAACGCAAACTGCAGAGGGGTCGAGGGAGGGTCGGGGCTGCCCGTGAGCACCGTGAGGAAAGGCAGCGATGCTGAGGATGGAGGCAGCACTTGGCTGTCAGGCACATTCCACAACCTGTGCTTTGTGTCACATTCACTGCCTGCACCTGCCAACTCTGGAAAGCACAGACTTTGCCCAGGGAGGGTTTCGGATGGTTTGTTGCTGTGTTTAGAAAAGAAAGTTGCATTATTTTTCTTTATGGGATTGTGAAAATAAGAAATAATTAATGGAGGTTGGGAAGTAGCTATTGAAGTAAAAAATAAATGTATGTTAATTGGTCTGTTTTCTTCAATTCCATTGGAACACTTTTGTGTAATATCCTTGAAGTTCCAAAGTGCCCTTTATCTGCCAGGTAAAGCTATCCATTTGCTTAGCCCCCAGGTAAAAACATGTTGAAGAAATGAGCAGAAGGCAATGACATTTATCAGAGTGGAATGATTAAACCTGAATTATATGGCTTAATATATAGGCATGGATAGACACGATCAACGTTTCAGCTGAGTGAGAGGAGAAAAGCTAACCTAGCCTAAGCTGCCCAGGAGAAGCAGTAGGTTATACAGGGAGGGGATGTTTTGGCCAAGTGGGGTAAAGCAGCTTTGGGAACAAACATGACAGCAGAAGAGGATTCTGCAAAACCAACTGGTAAAACAAAGAGCTTACTTGTGGAAAGAAATACCATGTGATGATTGTCTTCCCTGTTTCTTTCAAGTCTGAAACAGACATATTTAGTTCCTGCGCTGTCTGGGTGAGGGTGGGATGTTGTGTGTATGATCTCAGCCCAGTTTTTGCAGATGAGGTAGGTGCACGTTTCCATGTATATGGATGATTGACTGAGCTGCAGCAAACTTTAGACTCTGCTGAAGCTGATGCATGTGCTAAGCCTGGGATGCCCTGAGATGTTCATTTCTGTGGCATTTCACTTCAGTAACAGACATCTTTGGATTGCACATTGCTCCTGATCTATAGCCACGTACCTCCATTATGAGGATATATAATATTCATCAATACTAAAGAGTTAGAACACTTATCTAAAACCCCAGCTTGTGAGCTGGTAAGAAGCTTCTAATGTCAGTGTGGATAGTTAGGAAAATGCTGGGGATTTGGGTATTTTAAGCCTTAGTACACAACTGCACTTTAGTGTTCTTTGAACCACTCTTTGTGTTCTCCAAAGGAAAACATACAGTGATTTGTGGACAACATATCACTCTCTTGAAGAATATTTAAATGTTTTTAGTGACAGGTATTGTGAGGGACTGTTGTTGCTGAAAAATATGTCCCTGCTTTGAAGGCAGAACCCTCTTGACACCTTCCAGGTCCCTGGGATGGAAAGGTGGGGTGATGCCTTAGGGCACAGCAGGCTCATGAGGGACGTGTGACAGTCCCATGTAAGGCAGAAGGATGTTCTGGATTGCAATGGGATGGGAAATACCTGATTGCAGGCAAGCACAGAGGATACTGAGAAAATGTAGAGGTCATCATGAGGGACATGTGACAGTCCCACGTAAGGCAGAAGGATGTTCTGGATTGCAATGGGATGGGAAATACCTAATTTTAGGCAAGCTCAGAGGATACTGAGAAAATGTAGAGGTCAGTATGACATACCAGATCAATGTCCCTTAGCTGGGTGGATTAAACAGCTTAAAGACAGGGTCTAAAAGTGGCAGTGAGGAAGAAGACATCCTTCCCTTGGCATGCAGAATTCAGTCCAAAGTCACAGCCATGTTCAGAGCATGCTCCAAGCACGAGGATCACGTCAGCTCTGGTGACAGCAGCCACCTGGCTACAGTGAGGCGATACAGGGACACCAGGTTGCCAGTGCTTTTCTGTATCATTATCTTGCTTCTTCTTGATCGCTCAGGTCTGCTTTTTGTAAGGGCTATAATCTTCTGTTAAGGTGGAAACATCTATTTACTCATTTTTTCCTGCAGTGGGACTGTTGCCAGATGTGTGTGGCACTTTACATGCAGAGCTGTAAAGGAGTTCCCCTGGAAAAGGTGTGTCACTGCCACGGGTTTGTTAATCTGCATGCCTGTGAGATCACCCCATCTGAGCTCAGGCAAATTTCATTCAGCAACTGAACTGAATTATATTGGCATCAGTGATCTGAAGAGCTCACTGATGGGTTTTGAATGACTTTGTATTTATCAATCTAAGCCATGATTTATTGTACAACCTTTCCTGTTAATGTTTGTTTTCTGGGACGTGTGAGTTCTGAAAAATGAAGAGTTAAAAAAGCTGCATTTACCACTTGGCATTTTTGAAAGTTCATAAAGCTCTGAAATATCTGAATATTGTCCTCAGTTTCAGTTCCAAGCAGCCCTAGAAGACCTCAGACAACAGCTTTTAATGAAAACACCAAGAAATTTAGTAATCCCTCTGTTTTATGCTAAAACCACAAACACATAGACTATTTTAAATATTTTTACTTTAGGTCTACCTACCAATATGAGGAAGCAAATAAAGAATTACCAGAAGAAATGTCTCTGAAAGAGCAGTCTGAGTATTTCTCCTTTTAGCAAGCCACAGTTTGGGTGTTTACCAGGCTGCCTCCAGCTGAAGTGTGCCACTGCTGTTGTACAGGGGATGAAACACAGAAGGAAAAAAAAAAAGAAAAAATAAACAAAAAAATCCCCTGTGACTTACAACATTTGCATATGCAGGGTTTTCACTTTCTTTTCAGTGTAGCTGGTTTGTTTGTTTGCGAGCTGATGGGAGAAGTTGTGTTAGTTTTGTCTTGTTGGACTAAAGCTCCTTGTATTTTAGTTTTGATTTCAGCTGAAGTGAAAAACTCAAAGCAAGGCGAGACTTAAAGAAAGTACCACTTCTAAACTGTATTTAGTGAATAGTTTTAAGAAAGATAATTGTGGAAATAACAAGGAGATACTGTTGCTAATGTTTGAGCCTTTGTTCAACATGCCGAGAGAGACTAAATTTTCTGCTTAAATTGGTATCAGAAGAGATACATTAATTAAATAATAGTATTCAGAAGTTAGGCTGAAGATATTTCATGGATTTAGTTGGTTTAAAGTTAATGCTATTTGAATATGGTTATTGTTTTCTTAATTAAATGTAATTTCTACTACTGAGTAAGTTAGGATGTCTAAATACATCCTTTTGCATCACAGCTCTGTTTTTAAACCCTCTCCCTTACCCTTCATAAGATTTAAACAGTAGTTTAACCTCCTGTGTTTCTTCTTTTGCACCAGCTGAAAGGCACTGATCAGTGTTACAAAGCCTCATGGAAAATTCTATCACTCCTCTCTACAGACTTTGTATTCTCTGCAGAGCCTCACGGCGTGAGGAGAGGCAAGGAATAATCGCGTCTAGCAGCTGGTGGGAGCTTCCCCTGAGCTGGGCAGGGACAGGTTCTCCAAAGGTGATTGTTTTCACAGCAGGGTGCTGGGCTGCGCCCAGATTTACCTGGTTAAGTGATGTCTGGGATGGGTGTTAGCCTCTGTGTTATCTCCTGTGTCCAAATGGCCCTCTGGGAGCCAGATAGGAGGCTGGGATGTCCCTTAATTGCTCCACAATGTGCACCTTGCCACACGTGCCCATGGCAAGGCCTTGCAGCTTCCTCCAGCACAGCCAAGGGGCCTTCAGCCCCTCCCTGTTCCTCACAGCAGCCCACCATCCGCCCCCCAGCTGCCTCTGTGCAGCAGATGAGTCCCCTCACTTGTTACTCTCAGAGGTTTCCTCCCAGATGTGAGCAATCCCAAATGCAAGATTTGACCCTTAATGTTAGGTCTTCCCTGTTTTTGCCTCTTTGGATGTGTTGTTAAAATACTAGTCTATTCTGGGGACTTGTGAGAAATGTCTAGAGGTAATTTTGGTAATTTAATTTATATTTTCACTGCCTGATGAGTTGGTTACGGTGAGAATGGAAGCAGATAAGATTGTTAGCATAGAGAGTGACTTCAGCTTTTCCAGAGCTAAGTCAGCTCTTTCATGCAGCCAGTGGGAGGTTACATTTAAAACCCATGAAGATAACCCAAAAAAGACTAGATTAGTTCTGATGTGTTATTCCAGCCTTTACCCATTATACAAGCAGCAGATGGTTCATCTTGTTATATTTTATTGACCTACAGGAAGTGATAGAAGAGGTGTTTTTGTCACTCCTACTTGCTACAAAGCCTACAAAAGTTGCTTTTAGCTGTTAACCAGTGACTTCAAATTGGGTATGTCTTGTTTAATGAGGAGAGGAAAAGAGGAAAAAAAAAATCAATGAAAGTAGGGTTTGTAAATATATTATCTGAATCCCCTGGGCTTATTAGGTAGGATAGTCTTGTAGACAGCGAGATCCATATGGAAATCCTTGAGGTAATTTCATGCAGTGTTGTTCCATACTTGTAATTCTTTGGCTGTGCAGATGATTTCCTATCTGACCAGACTAAGTAAGTCGGGTGAGTCACCCATTAAGAGGATTAAATGCTTCTGGCTAGAAGAAAGCAGAGACCAAGCTTTCATGTGTGGCATGGAATCGAGCTGGTGTGATAAAAGGAATGCAGAAAACAATCTAATTTTCATTTCTGACATGCTTAGATAACAGAAGAATATTGTAGCTGCTCTATTTTAAATGGGAAACATAAATGGCTTACAAAGGACTATTCAGGGGTAAATCAAGTTTAGAATATAAACTAGATGCCTAAAAGCAACCTTTGTAACTTTTCTGTGAGTTATTCTCCTGAAACAAACGTAGTCTGGAGCTGTCACACTCTTGAGTGTTTTATAGCCTTAAAAAGTTACGTCAAAAATCTGTGCTTTGACAAAATTCTGACCTTAGGGCATAGGAGCTCCACTTTTTTAACTTGTACGGAGAAGTGGTTGTGTCCAAGCCTAATTCTGACAAATGGAGGCTGGGAAATGTGGCTGCAGTTCCTGGAAGTGTAGACAGAACCCATCAGATGTGCAAGTGGCAAAGTTCAGTAAAGTTTGCAGATCAGCCATAAAGCTGGAAGGAATTTATGAACATGTTAATTTCAATCAGCAGGGCACAGGTGGCATTTACATGTGAAGGACTGAGGCCACAGGGATGAACAGACAGAAAAGTGGTGTCTAAGAACTGGTAATGATCCTGTGGCATATCCAGCTTTGATCTGTTTGGACGCCCTGAACCTTCAGTGAGAAGTTGTATATATTTAATATAAGTAGTTTCTAAATGATGAAGACTCATAGGGGTGGCTCTACTCTGCATATTGCTTGACAGGTTATATCCCCAAGGAAAATTCTGGAAAGCCAAGAGCTCTGAGGTATTTCATTTCTTTGGAATGGGTTTTGAGAGCCTCTCTTGCAGCCAGTGGCTCTCCAGCTTTACTGTTCCTCCATGTGTACCTTGAATGGGTCACCACTATGTGCTTCTGCTTCAAATCTCACAGTTTAGAGGAGGATTGCTGGTGATGACTTGTGCCTTCTTGCTGTAGTAAACAAACCAGGTGCTCTCATTTCACATGCAGGAAAAAATGAGAGCATGCTTCAACAACCCAGAAAAGACAGTTCATTTGGAAATCCTTTTGAATTATGGTTGGTACTTAGGGTGAGATGCCCTAAAAGCTGGCAAATGTAGTTTGAGGCCAAGGTAACCACAGGCCTCTTGGATCCCTCATGCCTCAGCCAATCCTCTCTGCTGTGAAGAGGCACAGTGGCTTCCTGATGAAATAAGGAACTTGCTCAGTGAGTTGCTACTGGTACTCGGGGTGTTTTTCAGCTGGGAAATTTCTTGTCAGCTCTGTAACAGCTTCCATTGACTGAGTGGAGAAGTCCAACCCAGTCAAAGACAATGAAGCAAAAAAGAATTGACTTAGAGTAATGCCCAAGTCATGAGAAAGCCTGCTGTAGTAAAGAGTAGAGCAAGTCTTCTTAAACATTTTTCCTACTTAAGTGCATTTTGAGTTGCTGAAGAAATGTAAACGAACAGTAATAAATCAGGGACTGAATGAAACAAGCATTTGAGCCAATTTTCCTGTGCATCCCCGCAGCTTTACTAAAACAGATTGGCATCTATCTCTTTCATCCAACAAAGCTTTGCCTTCTACATACGAAATAATACTTTTTCTTTTTTTGCAATCTGAATTAAGTCACTCAACTTCAAGGTTTTTCTCTAGCAAATACACCTGGTCTATTAAAAAAGCAATTTATTATATACATCTATGAAGCTTGATGCAGGCTTGGATAGGGAGCAGAATGAAGCCCTCCTCTGCTGTTGTGGCACCTTTGTGCTACCCTTTGCCCAGAGAAACTGTGGATGCCCCATCCCTGGAAGTGTAGTATGTGTTGGATGGGGCTTTGAGCAACCTGATCAAGTGAGTAGCAAATGACTGAACAAAAGGCTAAAAATTGGCTGGTCAGAGACCAAATTGCAGTTTCTTGGAGAAGGTACATCCTCGTTTTAGGAAATCCAGCCTGCTTGGGTTGTATGCCTTCTCATACACTGCAGCCACATCCCAGAGCCCTTGAAGTGGATCCCCTTTTACTCAACTCCCTGTTCCGTCTGCCTTGCCTGTAGGAATGGGGGTGATGCCCAGTGCTTTGGGGTCTGGGCACTAATGTGTTGTGTGCTGCGAGTTATTCACAGCCCCATTGGACTCAATATAGGAATGGAGAGATTCCAGCTCAGAAAAGTGTCCATAAATGTGTTAGCTCTGTAGCGTGCTTGAGCTTGAAATGCACTAGTGGGGAGGAAAATAACTCTAATTTACTCACTGAAGGTCAGAAAGGGGGAGCAAATAGTGAAAAATAGCAGAGTGGTGGCTATAGGAGATATTTTATCTGATATTCTTAGAGAGAAGCCCTACAGAGCTGTGGGTGTGTTGAGTTCAAGCCAGTAATTTGTTCTTTTTTTTAAACTGTGAGGTTAACTGCAAAGCTGTGTGAAGTCACCCTGCACTCATGAGCAGTGGCTTGAGGCCTGAGAGCTCAGGGCCTGGCTGGCTGGTGCCAGGATCCCTCCAAACTGTCCTGCTTCATTTTCCCTTCTCAGCAGGTCTCAGCCAGCTTATTCACTGAATGAGAGCTTAGGATAAACCGTGGTAATTTCCTATATGAGCTTTGCTTTGAGCAACCTCTGCATGTCATGAAAGGTACCCGCATTGCCCAAGTATTTTTCCTAAATTGTAAGCATGTAGTCATATTGAGAGCACATTTCCTGTCTGAGAGCTGGATATGCACATGAGTGGTCTGGCAAATGTTTTCTGAATAATGAACAAACATTTGAAAGACCCAGTGTACATTGGCCGTACTTACAGATCACAGGTGGGATATGTGAGCTATGTTATTTTGTACAGATTTTTCAACCAGATCTAATACACTTTCTTCCCTTCTCTTGAGGAGAGACCAGGGAATATGTTCTATTGTGTATTTCTATTTGATTTCTTCTCTTGCTGAATGGGGTTTACATTTGAAAATTACCTGCTGCAGATAAACTTTGTGAAAATGGCCTGTTCCCTTATGTCAACCTGCCATTATTTTTCTCTCTCTTTATAGTATCCCACTTTTTCCCCCCAACCTTCAAAGAGTAGAACGGTATTTCCAAATTCCCAAGCTACAACACGTTACCCTAGGAGCATCTTGCAGCCAGAGCTCTGCAAGGTGAGGCATGGAGGGGATTTCCTGCTGCTGTTGGAGCACAACAGACAGAAAAGCTGCTGTGCTGTTATTTCAAACATCTGTGTCTTCTCTTTAGTAAAGTTAATAGATGTGTGCAGGATCAACATCAGTGAAAAGGTGGTTTCTTCATGCTACTATTGCTAGAAAATGATAGTCTTTTCTCTTTTTCAATTAATGGCTTTAAATCCTTTCCTCCCAGAGCAGTGAGAGCTGGGGAAATAGAGAATAGTGCACCTTGAAGGTTGTCAGAATTAGGATTTGCTCACCTCTCGGTGCTTAACACTCAGTGGCAGTGAGCTGTGTCTCCAGCCAGCTGTTGGGCAGAACCCTCAGAGCCCATGCAGGGCACAGCCCAGAGGTCAGATAACTCAGTATCATTTGCTCTTTCTGGTAGCTCTGCACTCAACAGCAAGAGCTGAACCTCAAAATGAGCAGCTGTTATAAATGTATGGGGAGTTTCTTGTTCTGTGCTTGTTCCCTCTGGGCATCCTTGAGGAATCTCCTCGGCTGCTGTTTAAGGTGGGATCTGTGGAGTATTTAGCACTGTCTGTGTCATGGCTGCTTCCCTGTGCTCCTGGTGAGGAGGGCATGGGCTGGCTCTGCCTGGCACAAGCTGTGGCTGCTGTGTGTGATGTGGGCTGACAGCCTGACCCCTCACCTTGGGGCTGCCAGGCCCCCTCTGCAAAACTGTGCTTGCACAGCCCTTGCCTGCAAGCCAAAGGGCCCGTGGGACCAATATTTGGTTATTTGCCGGGTGGCACATGAAGCAGAGTGTGTGGAAGTGCTGCAGTGAATTCAGAGAGCAGCAGAGCTGTGCCCCTCACATGCCCTGACTTTGGAGGAGAAGGCAAACCAGCCACCTTTGCCTCTGCAGCTGGAACAACAGACCCACCCCAAGCTCCTTCAAGAAGTGATAACACTTCTCTTCCCCACTCACCTTCCCCTCGGGTGCTTGAGGCTGTTACCATTTTGAGGTATTTGAATTAGACAATTCCTGTGTTTATTCTTTTGGGTGCTTTCTCCCCCCCCCCCCCTTTTTTTTTTTTTTTTTTTGGTGTGGCTTTCTCAACATGATATTTGAAATTATATCTCGAGGTGCTTCAATATTGAATGTTTTCCTCACAGCAAACCTTGGCAAGGCATAGGCACAAATATACACATTTTCTATTTTGATGTTGCATGCAGTAAGTGATATCTATGCTTCCTCATTGCTTATTTTTATCCACTTACCCATTTTCGTCCTCTGTTGCTATATTGCAGCTTTGCTAACCCTTCTCCCTTTCTGTAGCAAAAAAAGGACACTCAGATGAAGAGATCTTTTTCAGCTTTTGCAAAGTTTACATTTTTTGGTTGTCCTTTTCAAAAGTGAGATTACTAAAGGAAAAAAAAGAAAAAAAAAAGCATGAATGATTCTATTACATGCAGTGAAAACTTTAACGTGTAGGTTTTCAAGCTCTCTGCTGTGGGATTTTCTGGTGGGGGGGTGTGGGAGTGGAGTGTATTAAAAAAAAACTATTGAAGAAATGAGCATTTGCTGTTAAAGACATAACATGCTTATGTTCCTGGTGGAACTGGTGATGTTTGGCTCTGTAGGAACTGGTGAGGTTGCTAAGGAATGGTTTGCTTCTCCAAAGGCAGGGCAGTTCTGTGGGATGAAGTGAGGCTTGTAACACCCCAGGATTTTTACATCCCACCACCCCAGCACACAGGTTTGTACCTGTGTCTCCATCTGCTCCCCACTGCAGACTGAGCCAAATAGGTGAAACAATGCAGCATTTTCATCTCTTGCTGTAGGGCTTGAGAAATTCATGACCAGTTACTGATGCTTATTTATATTTGGATGTAAACACTATATCAAATGTGCTTTTATTGCCATTTGTTCCAATAAAAAGGTAAAAATACATAATCTAAATGTAAATTTGGCAGTGAATAAAAGGGGGCCACAAAAAATAGCTAGATAGTTATCGGTCTTGCTGAACATGAAATACTATGGAAAAATATCGTAAATGCATACAGAAGGAGAAATGGAAGAAAATACATTTATTTGGAAAAAAAATTGCAAAGAAGGAGACAATTGTACTCCATTCTGTCAGAACATAATATAATAAGCTCTCCTGATTCTTCAGGGAAGTCTTTCAAGGTAATTTTCTGTAGCTTTTAAAACAGTAAACAATAAAAAACTAAGAATGAAACATTACTCGCCTCAGGAGCGTCTGCACCTTCAGGCTTTTGCAAAATCCTTGTCAGTAGAATTTCTTGGCCATTACGTTAAGAGAAAGAAAAGTGTATTTGCCATTAAGATCATCTTCAGAAGAGCAAAGCAAGGCAATAAGAAGATGCTTGAAACAACAGGTAGCTTTTCAGCAGCATAGAGCATTCTAGCATGCTGCTTCTGAAAGTCTTCGTGACTGATGTGCAGCCCAGAACTTATCTAAATGTAACTTCGCTCAGAACTTTAAAAACAAACCCACAAAAGCTTTCAGTGCTAAAGCTGTGTTCTTCACTGTGCTGGTACGGGCTGGATGGTGCTGCAGGGTGATGCACTGTCTGTTCCCCTTCTCGTGGCTGACACCCTGGGTAATTACAGAGGAGCAGGTCTCCCTGGTCCCAGAGGGAGCTCCTGAGCAAGCACAACTAATGAAACTGCTTTCTTCTTGACTTGTGTCACTTGGGTCAATTCATTTTTGAACTTGGTTATAGATGGAGTGTTTTGCTGACTCTGCATACACCAAAATGATTTCTCTGCTTTTTCCTCTTGAAACCTTCCCCTTTTCCCCATCCTGAGTATTTGGCAGGATTCACCTGCAGAAAACACCTGCAGCGACCATCACCTGGGTTTTGTAAAGTGCCAGCCTTTGTTCTCTACCTCCCTGTTTCTGTAAAACTCCCAGGAAATTCCTGACCTTTGAGGGACAGGAAATATGGGCACAGTTCATGTAGCGTTGTTGTGTGGCTCCTGTACCAACAAAATCCCTTGCCTTTTTCCTGCTCCTGCATGGATAGCAAGTGGGTTTAGTGGTCATTTGAGGATTTGCAGTTTGGGTGTATCTGAGTGTCCTGTGTGCCAGGTGAGCTGCATCTCAGAAATAAACTCAGGGAACCTGTGCAGAGCCCATCTATACCTTCTCAGCCCCAGGCCAGCACTATGCAAAAGCACATGCCTTTGTTCCTTACAGACGTTAAAGTGACTATTTTTCATCTTTGAAATACTGCTTGAAATCATTAATAACTTGGAGTTACAGGGTGCTTCAAGAGCTGCTTTCTAGAAGCGTTCGTGACACCTGGAAATACACCTCTAACCTCCACGTAAGGGGACAAACCTGGCTTGATTTAGGAGTTTTTACATGCAGTAGTATTAATTTTGGAGGGTGAAAGTTCTCACGACCTAATCTGAGGATAAAGAAGTATTTATCCTCTCTGATTGCATTTCAGAATGGATTTTGGTCCTTTTCTTAGCACATGATTGTAGCTGTGCTGCTCCAGTGTAAGCCAGGAGATAGTGCTGAGATTAAAAGATTCTAAACTGTTTGACTATGCAGGTTATAATAAAAACATAAATACTTTTTATTCTAGATTGGAAAAGTAGATTAGAGTAATGTGATCTTTTAATACTAATTTATAATAAAAGTATTGATTTTTATTACTTGTAAAAATACTCAGAGGATGCATCAAAGATTTAAAAACAGAGCAAATATCAAAGCAAAAAGGAATTCTAGCTAACAGAGTGATCTATTTGAGTAAGATTCCTTTGGCTTGTACCAGTTGATCATATTCTTGGTTTTGTGTTGCAAGTCTTGTATTTGGATAGCAACATTTCCTTCTTCCATAAAACTTTTTTTTAAAAGTTCTGCCTTGTCCAGCTGCAGAGCAATGTGACTTAAGGTCCTGCCATGTCAGAGGCAAAGGTTTTAAGGATTTGGTCACTGTTGACATCGCTGTTGCACTGCCAGGCCCCTCAGCCTCATTCTGAGAGACCAAACATTTGCACGAATTATGAGGGTGGCATTGAAACAATCAGGGTCAGACCAGGAGTGCTGAATGTTATTGTCACTTTCATGTTGGCTGTTGTCCCTTCTTTTTTCTGAGAAGCTACTTACAGTGCCTTTCCTTCAAGGAGAGCATTTAATTTTGATTTGTGTGGAATAGCATGGAAATAGGATTGAAGGCATCAGCTACTGAATTGTGTGTCCTTTGCCTTTTATTAGAGGTATTAGTTCACATCTTGATGAAGGATGTATTATGTGATCACAGAAACAGAATAGATTTAACTCTTTTTAAATGCCTTTTATCAATTTCCTCTTGCCATAAAGTATGAATTATTGACAAACCCCAGGCCTTGTGTCACACCTACTCCTCAGGTTTAACAGCCCTCTCCTACGTGCCCTTGTTGCTATGGTGCTCCATTTCACAGCTACAGTGCCTTATATATTGTAATAAGTGACATATGCTGAAGGCAGCCCAAAAAAGCCAGCACACTGGCAATTGATGACTTTGAATTCTTTACTTAAGCAAAAAATTGTGAGGTTGTAAGGCAACCAAAAGATTGACAGTAATGGCAAAGGTGCTCAGGAGATAATTCCCATGTTACCTTCCTCTTGAAACAGCGTTGTGGGATGAGGGATTTGCCTAGAAGTGAGTAAAAAGACAGTTTTCTCAGATGTAGATTATCATATTTTATTGATGTTTTTAGCTAAAAGTAAATAAACAAACCTATTTCCTATGCTGGTTTCCTTCTGTCTTACAAGTAAATATTGGCAGGAGGAGTGTGAGATGCTGAGATGTTTTTGTGCAACAACTTGAACAGTCTGGAATTTTTCAGATAGGAAAAAACCCCAAGAAACTTTCCATTACCTCTTTTCTTACAATAACGACTTGTATTCTCTGCTTTATCTTGCATAGAACTGCCAGGATTATTTTAGAAAGGAAAAGAAAAAAAGGAAAGCAGAACTTCTGTCTTGGGAGCTGAATCTTTAGTGTTGTTCTGGGTAAGTTTTTGAGATGGTGCTAGCCTTGTTTTAGAAGCATAGGCTACTGTCCATCAGGACAGCTGTCCATGTGAAAAGCATTTTCAGTCACAGGTATATGAACATGTACACTCATTGTAGTGCTAATGAAAAATTTAGTAAAGCTACATTTAGTCACTGAATATTAAGGTTGATAATAACAAAGCATAACATTATTGATGCACAATAAAGTGAAGTAATATGAACATATAAAATAGTATTTGACAGGAGCTGCTAGAAAATGTCAAAGAGAAATGGGTCCAGGTGTAAATCAATTCTTGCTATGTTAAAACACAGCTGTGAGGGGTCTTTCTAGATGAGTATTAATGCTAACACCATGCTGAAGCAAAATATATTGCCCTTTTTTTTTTTTAACTTCAAAATATGGACTATAAAAGTGAGAAATAAATGTGATCTTAAAGATCCTGTTCTCACAAATTAATGGAACTGAAGCACAGGCTGGGGGTTCTCCTGCTGCTCAGCTGGGCATTCTCTGTGATGGGCTGCCCACCCTGCTGTCAGCCTGAATGGGAGCATTGGGAACCACATGGCCAAGACACATTTTAGAGAAAGTGTTGAGTGCCCAGTCTTGGTGGACATTGAATTTTCTAGCAGTGGTGAGTCCCCTGGAGGGCATAACCCACTTGGGATAATCCTCCAGAAGGAGGGGTTTGTGTCTGGTTTTGTCACATTTGCAAAGTCCTCTGATCACTGTTTTTTGAGGTTGAATTGCCTGGCCCTTTCCTGGCTGCCCAGTCCTTGTTCTGAGCTGGTTCTCAGCCCTGCCAGCCCCACTGCCAGGCAGGTGCTGCTGCGACAGGCAGGGAGGGCAGGCAGGTGGTGGCACACGGCTCCCCAGCAGTGACAATGCTGCTGCTCCCACTGTCCCACCACGAGCTGTCTCCTGCTGCCAGCACAGAATGAAGCAGGCATCCTTGTGTCCTGTGCTTTCCCTTGTGTCAGCCTGTGATGTTTATCCAGTGAGCAGGAGTAACCTTAAAAATAACCCTGGGGAAGAAGTCTAACTCTGGCTTTGTTCTGTCTTTAACCTCAGGTAGACTGTGTCAGCAAGAGACTTTGAAATTATTTTTTCCTCTCATACCAGCTTTTTTCTACCAGATAGCACTGTACCGAGGCCCAGAGACACAGACTGTATTCCCAGCTCTGATGGTTTTGGTTCCTCTCTTTATCCCTTTCCAAACCTTCCACCGTGTATCTGGCTTGTCATACACCATGCCTCTTGGGCATCAATTTTCTGCTCTTTGCTGCACAAGCTTACACCACCTACCAAGTCTCTACTGGGGTCTCTGGCTGCATGCAAAAGACAAATAACAAAACTGAAGGGAAATCGCTAATAGGACCAATCTCAAGATTTATTTTTTTTAAATATTCTACCAAAAAGCATGAATAAAAGGCAAAAGGGGGAGATAGTGAAAAGCACGGGATTTATTTTAGCAAGAGTCAAAATGATGTGTGTGCATGCACAGCAGCTGCCAGGCAGAACTTAACTCCATGGAAATTTCTGATCTTTTAAAATATGTTTTCAACCTGAAATGGACAAAGGCTGAATTTTGAGAATCTTAGAACTGACATGTTTCTAGTTTTTGGTATGTCAGATCATTTTTCAGAGTACACAGGATAATTCCTTGCAGGGAAACAAAACAGAAATCTTTTTGGAATAGGGTCAAGGCTCTATGATAAAAACATCAAATAACATCTGTTATTAAGCAGGCTGTATAAATAACAATTGCCACTAAGTTCTTCCACTCATTAAATCATTGAATAATTTAGATTAGAAGGGGCCACTGGAGGGTTGAACAGTCAGCTTGCTGAGGGGTTTGTGCAGCCCTGCACTGACCGCCTGTGATGGAGACTCCACAGACATTTTGGACAACCTCTGTGGTGCTTAACCTTTTCATGCTGTTCCTTTGGCTTTTTTCCCTTCTCACCTTATACCCAGCGGTGATTTATGAACATTTCTTCAATCTTTCACTGACCACTTCTGAGAAAGGTCAGCTCCATCTTCTCTGGATCCCTCTCCAGGTGGTTGAAGACTGGGGCAGGTCCCCCTTTCTCCTCCTGGCCTGGAGGCTGAGCAAGCCCAGCTCCCTGGGCCCCTCCTGAGCTGTGTGCTCCATCCTCCTCCATGGGGTATCAGTACCCCTCTCCTAGGGAAGGACAGTGTTTTGGGCACTGCACGTGTGATTGAACCTTCCAGATGCCCAGTGGTAGGTAATAATTCATTTCCAGCCTGCTGACTGCTCCCTTGCTGAAGCTGCCCAGGGTGAGGGTGCAGGGCTTGCATTTGCCTTTGCTGAGTTCCTTGAAGCTCCCCTGGGTTTTTTCCCCAGTTATTTGGTCCCTGGTGGACATGCCCCTGTATTGATTCCTAAGGATGCCACTCATAACCAGCCACTGGTTTGAACCACTGCCCACCCAAACACTTCAGCCCTTTTCAGACTTTTACCCATGCCCAAAGACAATAATCATTACTGTGATTATAATAATTATTCTTTCTAATTTAATTAAAAGTGAAGGCAAACAGAATGGAAATGGGAACACTGGCATGTTTTCCAGACCTGAAATGGTGCTTTAGCGTGCTTTAAAACTGGTCTAAGTTATTTTGATATAGTCATCTTTCCTTTCTCTGCTTTTCATTTAAAATTCAGAGATTGCTAGAATCAACTTCTGAATTACTGAATTTTTAAACAAAATTAAGTAGGCACTGTCTTGGCTGTTCTGAAAATAAAATTAAGACATAGAATAAATCCTTAGAATTTGTAAAGGAGAATTTCAGGATATAGATATTAATTTTTTTTTTGTTAAAAGGAAAAAGATATGATTGCCAGCCTGGATCAGAAATTGTGAACACCAAGGAATAATAATATACTGTTGCTCAGTTTCCTGCTTTTTATTGGCTTGCCTGAGTGTTATGGCTGCTCTAGAGTATCAGTTCTGCTGAGAATGTGTTTGACAGCAGCCAGATAGGTTCCCTCTGCAGAACCGGCACGATGCCGGCATCAACGCTGCCACTGCTAGGAATTCGACAAGGCATTTCTCCAAAGCTGGTCCAAAGGTTGTGGTGTCCAAGATTTATCCTGGTAATTTTAGTGCTGGCCCATTGGAAATGTTTTTTAGCCTTCAGACATGCTGCTGGTCAAAGCTTTCCAGTGGGATGTGAGCCACAGACTTTCTCAGTCGTCATAGCTGAGTTATTTTGCTACTCTGCTATGCAGAAGCAGCAGGCCTTTAGGCTAATTAATAAATCATCAACGCATTTGTGGTGTGAAAAATGAAATATTTATGCTTGCCAGAGTAATGTTTCTGTCTTGCAGCCCCATGCTCTGTTGATGCCTGATGGAGGATGAAGTAAATACCAGCTGGTGTAGAATGAGCAGAATATAATTACTTTCTACAAAGTTAACTGAATATTAAAAATAGAATTCAGAGAAGCTGGCAAAAAGGGAAAAATATATAGATACATGCCTGTAAGGCAGGACATGGCCAATACATGGAGGGAACACTTGCCTGAATGGTGCTGTGCGGTTGGAAACCTGCAGGATACACATTGTGTACAAATGTGTCACACAGAGGCCTTCTCACAGAGCAGTTAGTGGCCAGCTGGAGTAGTTAAAAGGCCTGAAGGGAAGCCAAGGATGCTCTGCTTTTCTGGTCAGTCATCGTTGGGGGACCAGTGAAGGACCTAAAGCATCAGCTGTTGTTGCTTTACAAAAAGGTGCCCACTAATAAAAGAAAGAAAATATTACTTCTAGGTTTTAAGGCAGCCAGGAGCTAGTTTTGTTCTTTGTGTTCTGACACAATAGTAGATTTACTGGGGCTGTGCTGGGTGTCATTTTTGCAATCACTGCCCTAGTCATTCTCCACAGAGTGAATGTGTGAGTGCCAGGCCAATCAAACCCCTTGAAGAAAAATGTTATCATGCAACAGAAAGAAGATTTAACCCCTTATTTGAAGTGGAGCCTCTTTAAAATAATCAGCTAAAAGTGATTCACACAAGTGGCTGATTTTACGTGCTGGCAGTTGCAATCAGAGGGATTGAAGGGGTGAGCTATCAAAAAGGCTTTTCAGACAGGTGGAGGGGTGGCATTGTGCAGGTCAGGCATCAGTCCCCCATCTCCTGGTTCTAATTTCAGGGTTTTTTTCCTGGGCAATTTAGTCTGACTTTTTCCCCTTTGTTTTGTGTGTACAGTCTGGGGTTGTGATAAAATCCAAATGTTCGGAATCCAGCAAGAACATTCCATTCCTGTGATTTTTTTTTTTTTTAATTTGCTTTCACAGCCTTGTCAGAGACTTTGTTCAGGGGTTCAAGTCATGTTGTGCAAATGAGTCTCTGAACCTGTCTGGGCCAAACCTCAATGCCAAACCCTTCAGACTGGTAACACCACCTGTTGTATATGTTCAAGTCTGATGATTTGTAGCAGAATCAGTATGGAAGGATGGAGTTGTAATGTGGATTATTGGTCTAGTTAGTGAAGCGTTTATTTTAAAATAGCAATGAAACACTTTTTGCTTTTGGTTGTGGCATTTCTGAAAGCAGGCAATGGCCTGAGGTGGACACACAAGACAGTGGACAGCTCATGAAGGTGTTCCTCTTAAGGGGAGTGATTGGCATCAAGAGGAAGAAAAAAGTTTTGCAATTTGTTGAGGGTTTTTTTCCTGTTAAAGAGTTGTTGTAGAATATTCTTATGGCATCACTGTAGCTGGCATCAGTTGCCCCTCATGTATCCTCAGGGCTGAGTTATGATCCACTGTCCCTATGGGATAAAACTGTCTCAAGACGCTGCTCCCTGCCCTCGAGCACCTTGCTGGAGGAGTGCAGGAAGCTGGAGGTTTTGTCCCTTTTCTCCCCATCACTGTGAGTGTTTGAGCACCAGGGCAGTCATGCAGAGAGGGGAAGTGACACACAAGAAGCTGGAAGTCCTATTCCCAAACAGGGAACAAACAGGATGCACCAGGTCCCCTCCCTCACCGTCAAACTGCCTGCTAATTAGGATTTGAAGGAGCCAGTGGTATAGGAACAGAGAGGGATGAATGTACCCTTTTGCACTTGTCTGACAGAATAAAATCAACTGCATTCAAGGAATTTGAGAAATAGATATAAATATTTCAGGAAGAAGTAAATGTAGAATCTTCAAATGCTACTTTAAAAGGATGCTGGACCATTTGAGAATTCTCATTTTAAACAGAAGAATTACAGAAGCAGCAAATGATCTCTCTTCTCTATTTGCAGCAGGGATTGGAACTAAATGTCATATTTTAGGTCCATGCTTCATGTTTGCTTCTACAGGAACAGACAATTTAAATGTCAGTTACTATAGCTTGTCAATAAATTTCAGAATCTAAGCAAATCTGGAAAACATGACTGACAGCTACAAATTAATTTATCTTTGTTAAATAAGCAGCCAGCACTTCACTGCCATTGCTGACATGCATCAGAGTATAACACTACTAATTCAGAGTGTGAGCTATTGTTTTGTCATGAAGTACAAATTATGCAGATACTACTCATCTCCTAGGAAGAGAGAGATCTTTGAAGCTGTGATGCCCTTTAGGAGAAGTAATCAGTTATCCCAGAAGTTCTATGGTTTTATACTCACAGAGCAGTGGTATGGTTTAAAACAAAACAGGCTCTCATCAATGCATAAAATTATAACTACTAGTGTAGATGGTAAAAAGTAGTATTTGCTGCTTTGAAAGGAAAGAAATAGTGTGGAAATAAAGGCCTTCACAAAGTTAGAAGTGAGTTAAAAGCCAGATTACTGCTAGGTAATCAGAACCTCCAAATATGAAGCCATTAATTTAAGCACTTAAATAAAGACACAGCAGACTAAATACAGGGGTGTGTGTGAAACACCAGGCTCTATCCACACTGGGGTGTTGTACCTGAAAATAATACTAGGATTAAAGCCAATTGCTGGGGTTAGATTTGCCAGATGTTTTTGTTGGAGATTATACAATAAATAGTTTCCTTGACAGCAGTATTATAAAAAAGAAGAGAAACTGTGTAAGAAGGTGTTTTATTCAGAGCATGTGGCCAAACAGGAATGATCTAGAAATTCCCAAGTTGCTTCAGAGGTTCTTAGAATGGTTGGGGTTGGAAGGGACTTTAAAGACCATCTAGATCCAACTCCTCTGCCATGGGCAGGGACACCTTCCTCTAGACTGGGATGCTCAGATCTCCAAACACTTCCAAGGATGGGGCATCCATGACTTCTCTGTGGCTGGACAAGTTCTGGTGAAGACTGAGGCAAAAAGTCATTGAGTACCTCAGCTCTCTCCATATGCCACTGTATGTGTGCTGCTCAAATTCTCTACAAATCTTCAACGTTTTTGGTTTTCTTGAACTTTTTTCTGTGTTTAGGTGGGTGGGCTTTTTTCACAATTTTTCACTGTTGAGCAAAACATTATGAAGAAGGAAAAGAAATTCTGGTTGTGTTTATCATGAGGCTACTTCTCCACCTGCAGAGGGATTCAGCCTGATGTGTCTTCCCTCACAGAAAGTGGTAAATCATTAATCTACAGAAATTACCAAAATTCTCAGTTATCTCAGATGCTGTTAATCCCAAGGTTTAATGATGATGGTGCAAATCTCAGTACTATTAATTATTTCATAGAGATGTCTAGAAATACTTCTGTGGTTTGAAGCCTTTTAAGAGGCCAGTCAACAAAAGTTGATTTTGGGTCTATAAAGGATCAAATAATTTTCCAGTTGAAGATTTTTGTATTTCAGTAGAAAGCCCAAGAGGAAAGCAGAGAGAGGTGTGATTTGCAGGACTCAGAGGGGAAATAAAGATAGTCTAGGAGACTGGATAATTTTAATAGTCGATTTTATTTAAAACTATTCTACTACAGTATGACTGCTGTATTCTATAATTTATTTGGACTTTGAGAGGTGTTGTGAGACCAGGTTTGAAAGCACTTGAGCAGTATTCTGAGGGGAGAACATGGCAAAGTGGATAGCGTTTCTCTCTCTGCTCTAGCAGCCACCATGTAATTTAGCAGTCATTGTGTAATTTAAAGTAACCCTTTCTCATTATTTGCCATTTATCTGGCTCAGCATCCTTCAGTCTGATTACCATAGGATTGTGGTACCCTTTGGATCTACCTGGTGGTGAGCATTTTGAAACTCCAGCTGTTTCCTGAGGGTCCAAAATAAGAGGTGGTCTTTGTTTAGATGAAGCCTGCCATGTGCCACTCCTAGGTGGCAGCCTAGGCTGTGATATCTTTGCCAGTCAGGAAATGTTTTGAGTGTTTTCAGTGCTTGTTTAGGCCATCTTTCCTGGCTGTAGTCTTATAAGCTGAAATTTTCTATTAATGTTAGTCTTTTCAAAGCCTACAAGCATCCCTGTGATGTCTTTACTTTGGACCACTGAAGCCTTATCTCCTCATGCATTAAATGAATGTGTTATGACAAATAATGCAATATTTAACACTGTTAACCTGTTGGGTTGGGAGGTTCAGAGCTCTGTCTCCTCTGTCCAAGGGCCCAGAGTCACTGTGCATTTGATAATCACTGTTGTTAGCTGATCACATTTGCATGCCATGAATATGTCAGGTTTGGGTGGCATTTTTTGGTGGCTTTTTTTTTTAATTCTCCTGTCAGTTGAGGGGGGGAAAAAAAAGGTGATGTAAATAGAACATGTAATGAAATTGGTCTGAGTAGGAAACTCATCAATCTAGAGCTCATAGATGCTGCAAACCCAACAGGTAATAGATAAAAGGTCATCCTATTTCATGGACATTGCTTTAGATAAAATACCTGTTAGAGTTAATAATCCTCACAATAAATCTTGCTAACATGAAGAGCTCACTTATACAACTGTAGTTATTTTTACATCAGTGACCTTAATTAATATGAACTGTTTGCTGTACCAGATTTTGCTCTGTCAACGGAGCATGGAGGTCCCCAAAATGACCACTAGGGAAAGGAGTTTGTATTACTGCAGTATTTAATTTGTGTCTGGTACCTTAAAATCTAAAGTGTTCCTTTAACTTACAGTAAATACAGTGCTTTCAGATGATATGAGTTGGCCTAATAAGAGCTCTCACCCCCCACTATGAACCCAGCTTCTACGTATCATGCTCATACAAGTTAAATTCATTAGTTAAGCCTAAGATTAGGCCTGAGCACCTCTCTGGTCAACCCTTCACGGGACCATATTTATCCTGCCTGCACTACCAGAGTTTTCAGGTCGAACATGATCTTCTCTCTCTCCTGAAGCCATAGAGCCAGACTGTTTGGAAGAGGGCAGCAAAGAGCTGAGGTGGTCAATGTTTAGTATGAATTTAAGTGTCTCTGGTATCGGGTTGTTTGTCAGCATAATGTGAAAATACAGAACGTTATTCTGATTTATGGCAAGCTTGCATTATTTCTACACTGTCTTGTGAAAGAGCTGAAAGTTTTGCTTGCATGGAGGAAGCCCGAGAACCACCCTGGGGGATCAGGAGCTGAGTGTTGGTATTTTGCCTTAGCAGGCCTCCAAAATGAGCTTGCTGGTATCTAACCACAAATGTAAAGCATGTCTCCTGCAAAAATTATCCATCTCTTCTTTTCCTGAAAACAAAAACCAGGGAATTACAGGGAAGACTTCAGGTAATCTCCAGGTTATTGCCTTGCTAGCTGTGACTTCATTCTGGTATTTTACTTGTGTTTTCTGTTCAGAGATAAACCTTCATTCCCACTTAGGTCACCAGTCTCTTTCATGGCATCAGACAGATCCTGCTCTGGGTATCACAGCAGACATTTGTTCCAGGGCTGGCAAACACCTTTGCTGCTGTGTTCATGAGAGAGAAGCAGATTTGGAATTAGTTTTTGAGGCTCCAGGACTTAGATTAATTGGTCAAGAGTCTGATTCGAGCTGCTGTAATTGTGCAGCCAGCAAGTGTCCACTGCATGTGTTTATTCTTTTCTACTTTCAGCCAGAGGGCTGAGATCAAGTTTCTTAATTAGTTTCTGAAAATAGGAAGAAACTGTTGTTCCATCACTTCCTACAGAAATGAGGCACACTGCATCTGAAACAGGGCAATGGGCACAAAAGTTACTTACAGATGGAGGACAAAGTATGTGCTCATTTAGGTATCGGCTGATAGGTGTGCTGCCAGCAACAGCTTATGGGTGTGAAGAGGTAAATCAAGTTCTATTTCTGGGACCTTATAATTTCTGTGCTTTTTTTTCTTCCAAGACAATTCTTGCTTTCTGAGTAAAAAGTAACAAGTAAAAGGATTACAGTATGTTAAATTACAGCAAAGTACCTAAAAAGACTTTGTTATGAAAAGCAAATGAAAGATAACTTATAAAACATTCTTCTCTGGCATACGAGATTTTGTAGTGTTTAGTTAAAGGCAGAACTATGTGAATGGTTATGCTTTATTAAGTGACATTAGTAGGAAAGGATCTATGGGGAGTACAAGCAAAAAAGTTGTAAGAAGCTAATAGAGTTACTTGCAAATTTAACATGGAACATTTCAAGTTTTCTGAAGTAGAGATAATCAGACCTTGCTAATCTGTTTTACAAATTCTCATCACGTAAGGATGATTATATTAAAATTACTTCTTAGTATAAAGCAGGATTCACTACCCATACTAATATGATAGATCTCTCCTCCAACTATTTGCTTCAATGAGTGTTCCTTTAGTATGGTTCAAGGCATCCCAAAAGCTTGCAGTGAACTGACAAAGGTGCCTTTGAGTACTTTAATCATGCATAGCCATCTTTACCCTCTTTAGACTGAGACTTATCTAGATTACATGATTGGTTAGCCTTTCAGAATAAGTTGACCCTTAAATTAAAATGTTGCCTCTTTGAAGATTACCAATCAAATTAAAACAACCAGTCACACTTTAACCTCTAAAATAAATTGGAGTTTTTTAAGTGTTCTCTTTTAATGATCAGATCCCATAAAATAATTTATAATTGTCAGTGCTCCACACTACAGAAATTCAAGCTCATTTGAAGACTAGGACTGCAATGGGCCCTTCATTCAGCACTTTCTCATCTTTAGAGCTATGGTTTTGGTAAGATCAGAGAACAAATTAGAATCACACCACTCTCTAAATTGGGTCCATGGCTGAGATGAACTAAATAGAATGCCTGAAAACCAGTTCTCTTCTGACCATGGTGTAAAGAATTCTAACTGCAGAGTCAAGAGCTCTTCTTCTATTGTTCATTGAACTCTGGCACGTTTGGAGGACTTTCCAGCATACACCTAGTCCAAAGCCTTTTGAAAAGTTTCTGCTTTTCCACCATGCCTCTGAAGCTGGCTGTGTAATCCCAATGCTGGCAAGCTCCTCTCCTCCTTTTAAGTGCTTTTCAGGTGGTATCACCCACAATGGAGGAGGCTCCCTGAGCCCCTGGTGTGTTCCATGACTTCAGAGACTAATGTTTCTTCCTCCTCCTCTTTGCAAATTTGTTCATCAAGAGGCAGCAGATAAAACGAGGAGGATGTACACTCTTTTTTCTTTTTTTAAATTTTTTTTAAAGTTTTGTCTTTCTATAAGATCTTTTAAAGTATTCTGTGAAGTATTCTTACAGTACAGCTAGAGCTAGCTGGCAACAGCTATTTTGTATTTTTTTAGTATTTCACATGCACTTCTCAAAAATACTTAACTGTAAGAGAATTTCATCTCTATATTGACAAAACTGGTAATTAAGATGTAAAATTCTTGCATAAAACTTCTACATCACTCCTTCAGTGTTATGATAATAATGATTATTACTCATATTGATTTAAACCTCAACACTGACAATGTGAGTGTGCATCCGAAAAATGTGATGTTTGATTTAAGCCAGTATTTTTCAAGTATGCTTGCAGAAGTTGTTAACTTGGGGGATATGCAGGGTGCTCCTACAAAACATCCAATTCTACATTTTTTCACACAAAGTGATCAGTGTCTTTAATACAATATTTCAAAAAAGCTTTAAACTGAAAATGTTTTTCACAATGAAATGTCTCTGTGTGTCTTGATGCCATACATGAGATAGCGGGGATCTGCTGGATCTTAATTCTGGTCTCTTTTTCTTGCCAAGGAGAAAACTTGGGGATTTCTGGGAGGGGTTTCTCCCATCATTCCAATTTCTGTCACTTTTTGAAATATTTTATTGCACACATCATGCATATGAGCTTATGCCCACTCTGGTCAGTATGTATCATCTGTATTATTCTATCAATGGATAAATAATTATAATATAATATCACGTAATGTATAAATAATTATTTCAATATTTCCATCATATACAGTCATAGACATGATTGTGTTCCTGGGGATAGTTATAATTTTAACTCAGTTAAATTATGTCTTGGGCTTGAGTATAATAAGCACAGACCTCATGAAAAGCGTTTATGCAAAAGCTGAAAGCACAAGCATGCCCTGGCAGGTGTGGCTCTATTTAACAATTTCAAATTAACTCAGCTGAAGCTCTGTTTTAGATTTTTAGCAAAACCTAATCAGGGTGTGTTCATCTGGATGTATTTCTTCCTGGTGAAAGCAGGAGGAAACAATACATGAGAGAACAGAGCATCAACATCAGTACATAAAGCATAAAAACCCCCCAATAATTATAAATAATGTAAGGTACTATAACAATGAAATAGCCTTTAATGCCAGTTCTCTATCCACTTCTATAAACTTCTGAGAAGATACTTTAACTGCTGCTTCCTTCTTTCCCATCTCCCTCACTGTGTATGGGGTTATACACAATTTTTTATTAATGGACCCAAAAAGCCAGTAATACAATGGCCTAAGCACAGAAGTGCAGTCAGGCTTTTTCTTTCCCACTTGACAGAGATTCAGAGGCTCTGCTATCTAGCCCAGTGTATTGATCTCTGCTTCTTACATGTTAAGTAGGAAATTCTCTCCAGAGTTTATTTGTACTGGCTCTTTTGTTGCCTTGAGGTTTCAGTAAACAGCAGAATTTCACCAAGAAGCTTCTTCTTTGTAAAAACATTCCTTTCGAAGAAAGCAAATAAATGTCCAACAGGTGAAAAGGTGTCTATTCCTTTGCAGCTGCATCTTTTCAAGGATCTTCCCTTTTCTTTCTTTTGTATTACTTTAGACTTGGAGCTCTGGAGGCAATTCAGAGCGTCATTTGAAAGACTGAGGAGAAAGTTTATGTAAATGAACTTTGTATTTGTACTTTCATCTCTCTCCTCCTGTACACCTTGGCAGAATATTCTTCCCCCTTTTCTCCCTGGTCATCAAAAAAAGTGAGAACTGTGTCCTCTTCTAAAGGCTCCCTTGCTGTTCTGTGATTTTGTGGCCTCCACAGGTTTTATTAGTGTAAACTGAAATTGCTTTCAAAAACTCTTAATTGGTTTGTCCTGGCTTAGCATATGCCTTGTAATATTTTTGCAGGTTTTGTTTGGTTGTTTGCCCAATCCTCCCATAACTGTCTGGTTGATCTAGGAGACTTTAGATCAAGTGTTGAAAAATGACATAATGACATTCTGTGCCTCTTTGAGCTAAAAACCATCTGTCTGGAGTCTCCAGGGGATCACAACCCTGCCACTTCAAAGAGAGGTTCTTTTAGTGGTTTAATCTCTGGATTCTACTTAGGGTCTATAGATAGATGTGTCTTCTCTGGCTCACAGGAAATAATTTACAGTGCTTTGAGGAGAAACATACATAATTATATATATATAATATACAAAAACCCACAGCAATATTGAACAGGCTTTGAATTTTTACCATTTTTACTTGACTTTGGGTATACAAGCAGAATAGAAATTAAAGTGCTGTTAAATTACATTAATGTTGACCACAAAGCGACTGCTTTCAGAACACCATTCTTGTGGGCAATATTCTTATGTAATTATTTGCAAAATGGTTTGATTTTGTTACGAACTTTTCTCTTTTATTGTTTGAGGCTTACTCAAATGTATATAATTGATTTTTTTTTTTCCTTTGTGCAATAATATGTTGGGAACTTCTGCAGGGACCTATAAGCTTTGCCTGTATTATGCTTTTTTTATGCTTATGCACTGTGCTTTTTAATGGCCACTGCAGTTTGGAACCACTGGGCAGGGGGTTTCAAGTGTGAATTGAAAGTGTTTAACCTGGTCAGAAGAAAGTCCTGACTAACTGTACAGCAAATTCCTCATGTAGCTTCCTATGCATAAGGATGATTATTGCTGTTAGTTCATAAACCCAATGCACATGGAAACCTCACCTTCTTCAAAAACAGCAATTTTAGGGACACACTTGGAGTGTTCTTTCCTGCTGGTGTGCAGCCCAGCCATATGTTTGGGGAAAATGGGAATGCTACCTGGAAAGATTAATCCTTGGCACACCACACTGAAAGCAGCCCAGTCTGGGAGAGAATATGACTGAAATTTGTCTTGATTCAAGTTTCTCTGAAGGGCAGAACTAACCTTGGTAATGCATGGAGAACATAGGGGACCTCTGCAACTCAGTGGGTAATGCCCCTACCAGGAACAGCTTATCAGTTTCTGTGTTTATTCAGTTTTAATTCAATGGGCTTTAAAAAAACAAAAAACTTTTTAAACATCCCCTCCCAAGCCACCTCAGAGCACAGTACATGAGAAAAGATATTTCAAATATGTTTCTCTGTTGTTGCATGATTAAAAAAAGGTCTTTTAGGAAAGCAGTTTCAAGGAGTTGGACCCCTTTTCCCATTTTTCAGTGAAGTCACAGGCACTGCAGGGAATCTCAGAAATTGAGGGGATTTTTTCACTTCATGCTGGAGAAGTCAACATTTGGATATGGTTAATTTTGTAGGTACTTTGGAAAAAATCTTCTAATTATGTGTAAAGACCTTGTTGAGTAAGGTTAAGAGCATTTGCCTTTATCCTTTAGGGAGAAGTTGTTAGAGCTGAGGTTCTAGTCTCTTGCCTGGTTTCTCTCTATATCAGGTTGAATTTTATTCACAACAGAAGCTGAAAACTGACTAAGTGTAACGTCTCCATATACTGCAGAAAATTGTTTATAATATTTTGATAGCCATTTAGTCTTGATAAGGTCACATCTTCCAGCTAAACTAGGCTTAGACATGTGTATTTCTCTGTATTTAAGGCTGATAGCAAACAATATTTTAATTTTAACAAGTATTTGTGGTCCAGGCTCTGCACTGCAGTTGATGCCAGGGCTGTGGCTGGTTCCTGGAAGGTGTGGGCTCACCTGCATTAAGGAGTGGAATACAGGATGAGTGGCTTTTTTTGAGGCATCCCAGGAAAATGGGTCCATGTACTCAGCTTAAAGAGAAAACAATTTATCAGTTATTCAGATGTGCACTGAAGAGTTTGGTGGGCTGTGTTTAATGGGTGGCTTGAGATCCTATAAAAAAATGGAATTAAAAACACAAACACTCACTGACAAGCACGAGCTCCAGTCAGTAACAGGTGACCTTTTACATTTGCCATCTTTGGAGGGAAAAAAGTGTAGCATGTTACAGAATTACTTTATTGAAATGCTTAATAGATTTTACATTTCAAAATCTTCCACATAGTTTACCAGTTCGCAATTCATCAAGAAATGCATTTGATGTTCCTCCAAAAGGCACTTTCATCACTTGTTCTTTCTCTGAGAACGTAACTGAATGCAAAGTAAAATATCCAATTGCTAATAGGTTGATAGGACAAAGGGTTTTTTCCTTAGGGGAGAGAAGAGAAATAATTCTAAAGGCAGCTTTGCCCAGTGTCTGGGGACAGGACTGCTGCTTGGGATGCAGTGTTCATGAGCTGTCCTTAGCAGCAGGGAAGTAAGCAGTCTCCTTCCCTTTTCCATTGACTTGCAGTCTGCAGCTGTGCAGGAGCAGGAAATGAGATGGCACTGGCTGGAACAGAGAGCACCAGGCTGGTCCCAGGGAGTGCCCCATGCCCACAGCCTCCACCAGGCAGTGAGACTGCCAGGCTTGGCTGACATCTGAAGAATGTGGAGTCCCAGAGAGGCCACTTGGGAATTCTGACAGCATTACATCAAGGTGAGAAATACAAAATCCAGTATAGATGCTAGAGGTCTATTTCCTTAATCAAACAGATGTAAATGAGGTACACAGGACTGGGACTGCCAACAACACTGTTTTGACTATGGAAAATTAATTTGTTTAGCATATAAAATCAAGTTTATGCAAGTGTGCTAGATTTAATGTAGGATTTTTGTCAAAAGTGCAGTAGCTCTTTATGCATTAGATAACTTAGCTTTGGAGGTCAGGACTTTGCCTTGCTGTTGGACTTTTGATGTGACATTTGGTCCGAAAGCCAATATTTCAAATGAGGGCACAAAAACTTTCCTTCAGGCCTGCAGGAAGCCAAAGTGACAGCTCTGTGTCCATGTCCAAACTTCACACCAGAGGTTCAAAATTCTGCACAGCCAAGGTAACCTGGGGTGGTTTGCTTCACAGCTAAAGGATCATGATCCTAAATATGATTTACCTACTTGGTAGTAGTAATTTAAGAAATAGTAATTAGGCACATTGAAATAGTTAACATATATAAGTAGTTTATGTTAATGTAATACTTTTAAACGGACATCAACAATGTTCATATCAAACCCATTTGTTGATTGCTAATTATTTTAGTCTGAGTGTATTTCTGTGGGTGTGGGGGGGAGTGACTTTAGCTACCAACTGCAGGTGTTCCTGTAGTGAATGTGCACAGTGATGTCAGAATGAGTGAAACCGTTCTGGTACTGTGGGCTTGTCTCAGTGTTCCTTTGAATTTAATTATTTAAATGACCTACTATTGTTCCTAAATTAAATATTTAAGCTTTCTAAATGGCTGCCATCCTGGTTTAGTTGTCAAGGTGAGGTGATTGGTACTGAGAGATTAAGTGAATTGGATGCTGATATTGGGGGATCTCAACTCCTCACTGGTTTCTCAGTGCTGCCACCCCTGTGAGGGCCAGTCCAGCACCCCAGTACTGCACAGGCAAGGAATTTCTGTGGAGATTTGTTTACAGCATCCTGGCTGGGCAGAGGAGTTTCTGGAGCCAGCTACTGCCTCTGGAAGTACCAGAAAAATGAATATGCTTTCTACATTACCTGAGGTTTCTCAGTCTGTGTCTTTTGCTTCTCTAATGTTTAATGAGATAATGCAGGAAAGTCACTAGGGGAAGAGAGTCAACTTAGTAATGCATTCTTTCTTTGATTTGTATGGGGCTAGGTGTGAATTTTATGCATCTGTTATTCTAATGAGGGGGGGGGGGCAGATAATTGTAAAGTCCTAAGGCACTAAGGGTACCCTGTACTCAAGAACTTAAATTTTAAATTAAGAACTAATAAAACAAAGTACCAGTTTATTGCCACCATGGTGCTGAACAGAAAGGGCTGGGAATGTCAGATTTATCTTTGTTGCAAGCCTTTAGTTTTTTAAAAGGCAGGTGATTAAGTTCTAGCTACATGTTTTCTGATTTTGAGGTTTTTGGGGTGTTTTTTGCATGCACCTTAAAACTTTTGAGAACATGTAGAAAAAACCAATGATTTTTAAAATAATTTCTTAAAAATGAAGACTGGGAGACAGTCACATTTTGTTGACTATAATGTGAGAAATTCTAATGCCAATTTAAATTATTCTTAAAGCTTAAACAATTAGCCACTGTAGTTTGCAAGCAGACAGACAAGCAATATATACTGCATAACTAAGGTTAGAATTCTGGTTTAGGTGTTAAGTAGCATGAACACATTTATAAAACGTTTCTTTTAAGAGGTCCACCTTGTGCTTGTAACAGCACAGCCATCACGTATTTCTTCTCAAATCTTGTATCGTCAAGCACAGATTCCATGCTAGCAGACTTTAATAGAGCAACCTGAATATTTTTAAGCCCTTTCACTTGCTGGCCAGGCTGCTTTAGCCCCACATGTCCCTCATCAGATCTCCAGTAGACACCTGAGTGCGAGCTTAGGAACAAGGCAAGGGCAGACTGATGTCCCCAGAGCACTCTGCCATCCATAAAGGATGCATGGCAGCTAATTTCTGAGCCACACGTGCCATCTTTTGACTTCTGTGTCCATCTTGTCCTTCTGTGGTTTTTGTTTTTCTCCATGGCTGTGTCTTGTTTGGTTTTGATTCTCTGCAGCCTTTTAACTGCAGCCATTCAAAAGCAGAGCTTTTTCTCAGTGTGAATTCACACCAAGAGAAGAAACACTTCCTTTTGTTTGTTTTGAAACTAACAATGATCTCCTTATATTCTTCTATTGTTCCTAATCACTGCTTTAGAGATAGCTATTGACTGTTCCTGACACACACCCTTGCCCAAGGCCCAGATTTTACCATCCTCTTCCAGGTCCTGTTCAGCCACATTAGGCTCTGGAGTGGTCTTGTTAACTTAGTCCACCAAGGAGAAGCTGGTTCATACCCGATCATCCTTTATACCACCTTTTGTTTCTCTACACCCTTTTATGAGAAGGTAAAGAGGGAGGAAAGCAGCACAGCAAGCAGGAATCTTGATGTAGGCGAAACAGAGGTTTATGTATTGTCTAATGAAGGCTTTTCTTTGTGCTCTGTGCCTGGCATAGGATGGCTCATATCAGTTTTCCTTTATTCTGTTGTTGTTTGACTGTTAGCACTGTGCTGAAGCTGCCCTAAAGCTGGCTCGGAGGTACGGCTTTTCTTGGTCATTAGGGACGATACAGAGGCAGTCTTTTCATATGAAAAGCTGTCTGAGGGGTGGGGGCTGAGGGTAAAGGTCTCCCATGTTCATTTCTGTCACTGAATTTCCTCTGCCTTTTTTTTTTTCTGTCTTAAAAATAATTTTTTAATCATTTAAGAGTCACCAAGTCGTTCTTTCTGTGGTCCTGAGCATGTGCTCCTCTCCTTTGAGAACTACGCTTGTTGTCATGAGCAGATGTCATCCCCTCCCTGTTAATCCACCCTCTGAGTCATTTACAACAGTGTCTGCCTGCATTGGTCTCTGAAACCTCTCTGAGCCTATTCTTCAGGATCTGGCCTGGAAATGGTACAAATTCAGCCTGACATGGAGCCTGGCATTTTCCAGTTTCTGTTTCCTGGGCAGTGTTGGAGCTGTGGCTTGCACATGGCAGCCAGGTGTGCAGGCACCCTAATCCGGTGATGGGTGACAACCGCTGAGCCACCCGCTCTGTCCCCATTGCTGCCTGGCACAGAGCAGGGTTTGGGGCTGGGGTGGCTGCTGAGGCCCTTTCCAGCTGGGGTGTGTGTGGGGCTGGGACTGCCACTGGGTCTGAGCAATCGGTGTTCACCTGTTGGTCCTGCGATGGCTTCTACCTCTAACAGCTGTGCAGGGTCTTTGTTATTTCCCTAATCCCCACCCCAGGTACGTGTTTCCAGCCCAGGACAGCATTAACATTCTCTCACATCATCAGAGATACCAAGTAAGAACTCATTTTTCTGGTGGGGAGTCAAATATGCACTAAAAAGAAATGAGAAGCAGTTGTGAATATTTTAAATCAAAAACTTGCTAGGAATGGCATGGCAGTATCCTGTTGCCCACTTTTATGGGAATTAAATATGAGTCCTGACTTGTAGGTACTGTTTGGGTATTTCCCTGTGCAATATGCTTGGTAATGCAAGAAGGGCTGCAGCTGAAATACATTTTCACATGTAAAGATGGTAAGGGAATTTTCTCTGGGAAGAAAAAAAGAGGCACTGGAGAGCAGAGCAGCCTATAAACCATGCCATGACGCAGCTCAAAAGTGACTTTATTTTGAAATAAAAGTCTTGCTTATTTTCATGAAGCTGAACTGTATTTATTTCAACTCTGACAAATGCAGACACACATGTGACAAATTGAATGTCTTAGCAGTTTTGGACAAGGAAACTGATAAGGTCCTATCTTGTTTGCATCAAAGTCCTGAAATCCACAGAATTTAATCAAACCAGAAGTGTTCACTGAACTTTATAATTATGACAAAAAAATACCTTCTTTTTTCCTTAATAAACCTGGCATCAGCATTGTTAACACTTGGCCTTCAATTTCTTTAAAATTATTTTAGATGTCACATACTATCAATGCAGAAGGAATGATTTCTAGTAAGACACCAGGATTGAATCACTCTGTAATTATAATAATGGTATTTACAAAGGAGGAAAAAGCTTCTCTCATAGGGAGAATATTTTAATTTGTTCTGCTGTTTGTGATGTCTTTTTTTTTTTTTAATTTATTCCTAGTGAGTAGGTTAAAAAGTAAGAAGACAGAATTTTCCCCAGGAGATTGGTTCTCCCTGGGCAGAATACATATTTTAAAATGACTACCATCAATGTGATGTGGTAATAGACCTTCATCCCTAATGCAAGCACTGGCAGCAACTGAGGCATCCGAGGCATCATTTACTAAAATGTATCTGCAGATGACTTTTTGTGGCTTTTTGTAGCAATCTGACTTCAATTCAAACCATAATCAGCTAATCAGTGGCAATTTTCAGATATGAGTCAAGCTAATTTCAAGAGAATCCGCCTTAGTTTCATTGAGCAGCCCTGGGGATGATGTTTATGTTGATGACCATTAGTATTTCAACTGACAGTAATGTAAGCTCTGCAAAAAGGAAAACAAAACAAAAAAAATCCCACAAAAAAAAAAATAAAAAGGCCTCTCTAAAATGAACAAACAAAAAGTCTGCCAGCCTGAAGTGCAGAAAATGGAAGTTTATTTTTTGCCACCTGTGTTCCCCCAGCAGGTGATCTGAAGCTGGGATGGAGCTGTGTAAGTAAGCAAAGGGTCATTTAGGCTACTTACCCTGACTGGAAGGGGTACCTTAGCTTCTCTTCAGCACGGAGTGTCAAAATATCTGCTGTGCCTAAAATCATGGAAACTAAGAATGAAGCTGGAATCAAGGCCTTACAACGTGTCTGTGACTTTTTGAAAGAGCTCTTAGCTTCAAACCACAGACAACTTCCCTGCCATGCATCACTAAGGCATGCAAATGAGTCTAGAACTCGATTGATTGAGGGGCTTTTTCCTTGTTTTTTGTGTTTTAACCATTACTTGAATTTTTTCTCTCTTTGCAGCCTATATACTTGGATATACACAACACCCCATTTGCAGAGAAATATCCCCCACACACATAGGGATGGGTCTTCAAGTCGTGCAGCCAAAGTGAGATGCTGTGAGACTGAAGTGGATAACTTAACCAAATGAGCAGATTTATTTTGTGAAAACACTTTATAAGTCCATTAGTTTATGAGTAGAACACTAATTTCTACTGGGTAGAAATTTCTAACTAAATTTCTAATTTACTGGGTGGGTAAAGCCTGTCCCTGGCACTGCTAAACACAGAGGGGGTTGTTTTTTGGCATCTATTGCAGGGGGGTTAAACTCTGAGGTCCATTTCTTGAAGCAGGATAATCATGGTTAGCAAAACACAGCTTTGGAGCGGTTGCCAGTGCTTCCTTTGCCCTCAGGCTGCCAGTAATAGGAAATTCAAGTGCTGTGGGATCTCTTGGCCTCTGCTTGGCAGCTGGTGAGAGAAACCTCTCAGTGCCTCAGTGCCAGAGACATGCAGGGTCTGTCCCTCCCACCTCAGTGGCCTTAATAGTCTTGGCACCTCACTGTAGGGGCAGAAAAAGATGGAATTTTCACCTAAACCCTAATGGGGAGTCCACAGAGAGAGGGACAGTTCAGCTACTGTTGCAGCTACTGTTATTTGATCAAATTTGAAAACATCAAATCCCACAAAACTCCATGACATATGCAGCACTAGAAAAAAAATAAATCTTTATTTCAAATCAATCACCACTTAAGCAGACTGGAATGAACAGTAAAAAAATACAACCCCAGTGGGTTGGGCAATCAGATAGTGTTTCATCCTGAGCACCACCAGCCAGGAAACACTCCTGTGGCCATCTCCTGTTTGGCTCTCAATTAACTGTGATCACTGAGGAAGTGGACCTGGAATCACTAACAATTTTACTCAGTGTACCAGGGTGGTGGGGTGGCAACCAGAGCAATGACACAGCTAAAAAGGGAATACAGGTGCATAGAACGTGTTCAGAATGTCATTTCAGAAACCAGTGGTCCTTCACCCTTGATGGTGTGTTCTGCTGCCTGCATCTCAAAAATATGAAAAGCAGAAACAGGTCTACAGAGATAACATGATTGGTTTTGTAGGAAAACTTTCATAAGGAGAGAACTGGAAATGACGGTACCTGTTTATCATGGATGAGATAAATCAGGCAGAACAAGCTCCTGTTAGACAAAGTAATTACCGGCATACTTGTTCTCAGAAAGGTCTTCTTTAATGAGATTTTAAAAAATAAAATATGATTTATTTATGGTAGGTAACAGCAATCGCGAAGCTTGCACTGATCATACATGATAAACATATTACTTGTCACGTTGCACATTATAACATAACACAACTTCCAGAATGTTACCTATCGGATATGGTTTTATATGGCATAGAATATCCTGATGTGTTCTATTGGACCACATTAACCTTTATTGCAGTATTACATTGGGATACATTGTGTGTATATATATATATATATCCATATTACAATACATTATGTATGAGATGTACAATGTATGCACATATATTGTAGGTACATGTCTATATACAACAAAATTTAAAATCTAATCAAATGCAGACTTAATCTATTAACACCAAATTTCTTTGGTCACAGGTAATGAAGATATAGGAGACAAATAAAAGAAAGGTAGTTGAGGCGAATGAGAAGAAACTCCTTAGGAATATTAGATATAATTATATAATCTCTATATGATTTTAGGTTATATGAGTATGTGTATTTTTATGGACTGCAGATGTTGAATTGTATGTTTAAAATGTATATTTAAAATATATATACACAAAGCATGTTATTATTTTTGTATTTATAAAATATACAAATCCTACATACACACAGATATTTATATATATGACATGCATAGAAGAAGAGACACCATCATGCTCTAATGATATATAGATTGATATAAAAAGCAGGTTTTTTCCACACAGGTCATTCCATAATTGCCCATTAGAAAGGCGGTTGCCTGAATAACAAGGACTGAGTAGCAGCAAGAAAATAATTACTGTGGATTACTGGACACAATTTTTTCTGTGTGTCAGTCTGAGACACAGTTGAGATAGTTACACATTGCAAGTGTCTTACAGCAGTTACAGAAGAAAACTTCTAAGGCCTTTTTTGAGGCAACTCCCAACACACCCAACCACACATCCCAACCTCTGTCCGATTGCAATGGTTCTGAACGTCATTCCTTTGTCGTTGTGTGTTGATGCTGTAGCCAGAAGGGCAGACTTGGTGCTGTGAGCGTGGGCAGGTGGAGGTGTTAAGAACATTTCTGTGCATTTGGGAAGAAACTTCTGCTGCCCAAGGAGGCTCCCAGCTCCACAGTGAGCTGTGGCTGATCCCACAAGGCACCTCATGCCACTTTGGCCGGATGGGGAGTGTGGGAAGGTGTAGTGCCAGTGTGGCTGGCCTGGAGAGTGATTTAAAATACCTTCCATGCAGATTTTGCACAGCAGCGCTGCCAGCTCATAAATATTCATGGAAAGCAAATACAAGAGGAATTTGTGCAAAATGAATACATTTTAAAAGAGTTGTAAAATATTCAGAGGAAATATGTCCAGCATGAACCTAGAGGCCCAAATCTGGGAGTTACTGACACATTCCCCCAGCACTGAGCACCTGATTGCAGCTCCTCGGATTCCTGAGACAGGCCTAGGTCTTGAGCAGAACAAATACCCATAGGCTTGTTCAGTACTTTGTGGATTCCAGCCCTACCAGATTGCTCAGACCAGAGAGATTATGCTAGAAGCTCTTAAAGCACTCTCTGACCTGTGGTACTGCCATAGGTCAAAGTCGGATATTCAATGAGAGAAATGTGGGATTCCCCTGAATAAATAGAACAAATGGAAGATTATGAACACAGTTTTGCTATTAAAATGAGAATTTTGTTTCACATTTAAGTAATTTTTCATTAAAAAACACAGCCTGAGTAGTAGATCCAACCATGCAAGAGAAAGGTGATGTCGTGTTTAGTTGCAGGAATGCTAAGCTGTATTTAGCTAGGCTCCTCTCAGAACTATCTTTTAGCAGGATTAAGATTTATTGAGCCTTGTTTGTTCGAGATGAACAGTGGCTTCCCCTTCATAGCTTTTTGCTGGGGGGGAGGTGTTCATTCCAAAGGTGAGAAAATGAATCAATGTCCATCCCCTTGGATGTTGATTTATCTCCATTTTGAACTCCTCCTTCCTTGAAAAATGATGAAATATTTTCATCATTTGTGTGTGGAATACACCCAGTAAAGCCTCCAACAGGCTCAATGTTGTTAAAGGATGGTTTCAAGGCATGGCAAACACAGAGGTCACAGAGCTCGCCTCAGTCAGACTGATATGTGGAGTATCTCAGGTACATGTGTGTGCAGTACCTGGGCACTGCACCTGGAGGGATCTGAGGAACAGAAAACAGACCCATTGAAGGTGTGGGCACAGCCAGCAAGCAAGAGATTAAAATGGGAAATGAAACACCAGCAGAGGCCAGTGCTGGCAGTGTGAGCCCAGCTGTTCCTGTGCTGCAGGGAGGGCCGGGGACACAGTGTCCCAGCCTTTCCCAAGCTCAGCCGGCTTACCAGGGTGCAATTCCAGCCAGCAGCCCACTCTCATCACTGTGCATCAGCTGTGTGACCTGAAGGGGATGAGGAGCTGAGTGCAGGCAGACCTGCATCGTTACCTGCAGAGGCAATCCCAGAGCCAAAGCCTCCAGGTGCTCTGCAGTGATAAACAGTATCACAGCATCCTGGTGATACATCTTCCTGAGAAACACAGGCTGGGAATAATCCTAGTGTTCATTAATTTATTAATGTGTCAGATGGCCACCGAAACACCTGAGCTGAAACCAGGAGAAGTCTTCAGCAAACTTCAGTTGCCTCCAGGCTGAAGTCTCAACTTGAGTGCTCCTGGGATGGCTGGGAAGGGGGTACAGAGAGACACAGTTGTCTCATATGTGCTCTTATTAGCACCCACTCCTCTACTGCCATATGGCACCTTATGTTGAGACATGCTGTAAACAAAATTGCAGGCATCTAAATAATATTTAAGTAAAAGCAGCATAGGCCCAAGTGTTTCTTGGTACAACTGAGAGTTGTAATCATTCCTTTTCATCATTACAACCAAGTCTGCTCAGCTGCCCTTACAGGGAGTTTCAGCTCTGTCTAATTCTTTTCTGAAGTTAGAAGTGAAAGTTCATTTGATAATAATCAATGAATCACACACTATTGGCACTGGGTTAGCTGAGTGCTGCTGTGGATGGCAGCTCAGCTGGCCTTCTATTGTAGTAAAGAGATTGAATTTTCAGTAAAACTGGCATCCTTGTAGAGCCTGTGCTGAATTACAGCACCTGTGGGAAGTCAGCTTTCCTGGCAAGGAAAAATGAGGTGAAAAGCAATTTTCAGTTAAGAATTTCCTTTCTTCAATACCTGATGAATTCTGGAGCAAATCTTGAAGTTTCTTTGTGCCAAACACTCACAAACACAGTGCTGCACAGCTGCAACCCTTCTGCAGTAATAGGTCAGTACAGCAAGGAGAGGTAAGACGATGAAAGTAGCAGTGGTTACAAACACTATTCACAGAATCACAGAATATTCTGAGTTGCAGGAGACCCATAAGGACCTTCAAGTCAGCTCTAAAGTGAGTGGCCCATACAGGGATTGGATCTACAACCTTGGCATTATTAGCACCAGGGTCAAACCAACTGAGTTAATCTCATGGTCAATTCAAACCACATTTCAAGGAGATTTTTGTTGTTATTTGAAGAAGACAACAATATGTGAAGCAGGACACACAGGTAGCACTTCTAGACAAAAGCTAACCAGCTTCAGCATTTGTTTAACACTGGCAAATCACCAGCTCCTGTGGAGTCCATCAGACACTTCTGCTGATTCCTGTCATGCCCACGCTAAACTCACCATTTTCCTGCCTCTTTTCAGTAACTCTTTCCATTCATAGCATTAATCACAATAAAGGACTAAACTGTAATCACTCTAACTTGGTTTTACACCTGCATTTAACCTGACAGAAGAGACAGTCCAAAAGAAAGTAAAATCCTGTTCTAGGTTGGGACAAAACTTTTTTTTAAAAAATGTGACTTAAACTCTGTGTGAAGTTAATTGCCTCTATATATATATATAAGGTTGGGGTTTTTTTTCCCCCTGCTTCATCCCTGTAAGGGTGCTTTTTTACTTTTTCCTGCAATTGACCTAAGCCTTGTCCTCTGCTTGCCATGGTTGTGCAGTGTGTGTGTGTCAATCAGCTGCACTGACATACATTTAGTCGCAAGTAATTATGTTTAGGCAGATAAAATTGTACAGTTAAACTTAATTATCACCAGATGTGTTTCAGTATAGCCTTTCAACCTCTGAATTGCCCAATACGCTCTCACTCACACTTTTACTTTATCTCATTAATTGACTCAGTAAGTAATCCCAGACAACTTTCTGTACTGTACCCATAATGAGGGAGGTACTAAGATGTGGGAGTCCAGGCCAAGCTGTGGCTTTGCCTGACAGCTTCAGAAGCCTGAAAGCCTGGCTTTTGAAACGTCTGGCTTATGGTCCCAAGTTACTCCAGTGCCTTAGATGTTACCTGTTACCTCCCAGGCACAGCTCCATTGGAATGTGGAGGTGGTTTTGTTTGCATCTCCGTTTATGAGTCAGAGGAAGCTGGGGACAAGAAACGAGCTGAATACATCAGTGTTCCCATTCACTTGGGTGAAGGGAAAGCAGAGGAAGAGCTTTGCCTTACAGCTTGACTTCTGCTTCCCAGGACAGTCTCAAGGACACTTGTCTATGTAGAGTCCATGGATTGTTGCTGGTCTTGGGGTTTTTGTCCCAGAAGAGCCCCTCGGATGTGAGAAGCAGGAAGATCCTTTGAAAAGAGAGGAGCCAGGCCACTGAGACCTTTCCTCTCTCAATGCAATTAAGTTCTAGCCTTTTTTTTTTTTTTTTTTAATATCTTCCAACGACTTCTTTTCTAAACTTGCACTTCCTCTAGTAATGATGTATCCCACTATGGGGGAGAGAGAGGGAAAACTTTTACTGTTTACCTTGGAATCTTTGCTGAATTGATTAAATGTATGATAAAATACTTTACCCAAGGACTTACTGCCAAGATTTATTTAATATGGCTATATATAAAAATAGATATTCCATATCCATATCCAATAGATATTCCAAATTCTATGCAGAAGAGCTAATTTAGAAGGCATATGTTTTATTAAAAAGGTAATAAAATGAAGGCAACAAATCTTCATAATTCAAAGTATACTAATGACCAGATTCTATGATCAATAGTGAGCTCTCTCTTCATTTTGTGTGCCAAAGAAATTATTGCTAGATAGGATTACTACAGTAAATTCATATTGGACATTTCTTTCATCACCATACCAAGAACGATGTAAAAATGGAGTCATGAAAATTCCTTGCCTTAAAGAAAACTTAAAATGATGAAGGTAACACATTTTTGAAGAGTGTTGGCCCAAAAGGCCTGGGAGAACAAGGTTTAAACTGAAGAGGTGGAAGAAGGGTGGGAGGAGGGGTGTGGAATGATATTGTCAATTAAGCCCTGGGTGAGGGAATGAAAAATGACATCACCTGCATATTTTTGACACCCACGCTGACACACAGGGCTGATAAACACAGCAAATTCCAGCTTGCTGAAGTGGGACACTTAAGAGTAGATTTAAAAGGACAGTTTCTCAAACATGCTGTTTTAGAGGGGGGACAAAGAGAGCAATAAAACATCTTGTCTGTGTCGTATGTTTGATGCTCATCCAAAATGATTTTGTCTGGCTTATGAAATAGTAAGCTGCTTGCCTTAGAGGTGATCATTCTTCCCATCCTTTGCTTATTACTTTCTTTCCCTCCCACAATATCAAGCTCCTTCAAGAGAAAAAGAAACAACAGAAACCACGACTTTGAATGAGTTACCTCATCTTCAAGAGACACAGAGAAATTAAGGACAGGAAGGCCAGGAAGACTCTAGGTAACTCTAGGTAACTCTAACCTCAGACACCCATGAACTGTGACTACAATGATGAACAGCAAGACACCTGGGTGAGTGCCTGGATGGCCACACCTTTTCCCAGCTCTGGGGTCACTGCCAGTCAGGAACAGCAGAGAGCAGGGAGGGCCCAATGCAACGCAAAGGCTCTTGAAAATCTCAGTCCTCAGTTTTAGAGAGAAGGAAAAAAACCTGATAATGATTACAGATAAAATGTAGTTTGTTCAGGAAGCACTGGTTTCCAAAATTAGAATTGGCTCCTTCTATGACAGTAAAAGCCCACTACAGTAATAAAATTTTTTAAAATTCCCTGTCTGTTGCTCAGAGCAGAGTTGTGAGTCAAGCATGGTGTGAGCTTCTGCCCTGCAAACCTCTCCAAGCCCCTGGCTCAGGAATCTCTCATGCACCCAGGCAGGCTGGCAGCCCCCACAAGGGCAGCCCCTCACCCCGTGTGCCTCACACAGCCCTGCCCAAGGCCCCTCTGCTGCCCACCACATGTGGCTGGGTTTCCCCAGCCTGGGCAGGGCTCACTGCTGCCCACTGTCCCCAGCCTCCTTGCTGATAAGATCAAACACAAATGATATTTTCAGCACCATATCCATGGTTATAGCCAAAGAAAAGCAATTTTCCCCTCAGGAGGTGAGTCCTCTGAGCTCCTTTGCACAGTAACCTCATTGAGCATCTCCAGAAGTACAAGGTTACTGCACTTACTTAATATGCAACCCAGCACTGTGTATTTTCATACTTAATATGCAGATCTAATTGCTTGCCTGCATTTTGATTACCTTCTCTTCCTGGAATTTGCTCTTGTGTGGCTAATCCTAGTGAACTTCAAAGCATGAACTCAGTGGCTTTTATTTTTTTATTTCTGCAGTTTGTGTCTGAGGCCAATGTCAAAACTCTTTGTAAGGAGCAGGACTTATTTTTTTAGTTTAGAGAAAAAAAAAAATAAAGTCCCTTAGCAGTCAGTTGTCCTCTTTTTTTAACCTCAGGACCTTTACTGTTACTGACCTGGAAGGTTACCCTTTTGGTCTGGCCTTAATTAGCACTTCCACATTAAGTCTCCTGCCAGCAGCATCCTCAGTCCTGCCTATCTAATACCAGCTTCAAGAATGGCCCATATGTAATTCCTTTTAAGAGAAGGGCTATTCTTCATTTCTGAGTGTAAATGCAAAGCAATTTGTCTAAGTACTTCTCTGTCTCAAACTGCTAAACCCAACCCACACAAATGCATTTCCCTGTAAGTGCCCCCACTTCCCACACTCTCCCTCACTTTTCACATCTTTTCCCATTATCCACCTCACCAACAATAAAATGCAATAAATTTGTTTGCCTCTTTTGATGTGGTGTCTACTTTAAATGCCACCTTGTTTAAAGATTAAAAAAAAAAAAAGGAAAAATAGCCACAGAACATACTAATCTCCCTTTCCAAATATAAAATAAAAGTTGTCTTATTTTTAGGCTTTGCAGCAGCTCATGTGTCATTTTCATCATTTCTTTCTCTCTCGATGACTGAGAAGCAGTGAGAGGAGGCGAGAAAAACTTTTTTTTTTGTTCCCCGTGGAAAATACATATTCAGAGCTTTCCTAACCTGATTTCCTTCTGTATTAAATTATCCATAGCCAAAGCTAAAGTGAACCTCAGTAACCTGACGTATTTGTCAACTTTTTGTAAAATGTGTATCAGTGATTAGACTAATACAAGAGCATTAGCAATGAGAGTCATGAAGGCTGTAATTTGTAATGTTGTAAATCATTAAATTTGCAGCACATGGCAGCAAGCTAAGGGAAGAAGGGCTTCCAGGGACGGTTGAGAGCAGGCTGAGAAGTAGGGCAATTTTGTCAGAAATGCCCCTTACCCTGAGAGCAAAGGGAAGAAGTAGTGCAAGAATCAATTTTAGGCAATACTGGGCCCATTCAGTATCTTGCATGAGTCACACAGGACCTGACTCCTGCTCAGTTACACCAATAATGAGTTGTTCCAGCAATTCCAAGGACAGCAGATCCAGCCATTAACTCTTTCAATTTCTTAGATCTCTCATGAATAAGAGGAGATATTTTTTTCCCTTTTAGTTTTTTTCCAATACCCTTCGACAGGGAGATACCAACACCAGATGAGCTTTGAGCTCCTGCTCTTGAGACTTAATTTCCCCAAAATGACAACTAATACCTTTACAGACAGCAGCATTTCTGGCAGGTATCAGCTCAGTGAACACAGGTGGTAATTTATTCTGTATGTCTTTGTGTGTCTTCACATGAGGCTTTGTTAGCCAGTGTACTATGCTAGTAGAAACATCTAGCCGGGCTGCACAATTACAAACACAACATTCTGTGCCTTGAATATTTAACTTTTAGCTTAAACTGCCAGGAAAAAAAGGTGAATGCTTAGTTCATACTACCACAGCTGCCTTGCATCAAAAACCCCTTCCGGTGTGTAAATACTGAATTGTTTTAATGTATTGCTACCCTAGGAAAAGGAAGCATGAGTACATCCAGTAAACACCCTTGAAATCCATTCTTCTGTCCTCTCAGCTGTGGTGAAGAAGGTTATTTGGGGAATCTGCCAGCTGATGCACATTGCAGTGATGTTATTTGTCCTTTGGGACCTTTGGCTGTTGATTAGAAGTTCCAAGCATAACAAGTGAGGGCAGCAGCAGAAGGCTTGGCTGTGCTGTGCCCTGGGTTTGTCACTGTGCTCCTGAACAGCAGCTCGGGATCTGGCACCACACGCTGCTGTGAAGGGGTGGTGCTGCTTTGCCCTAAGCTCTGTGTGCATCTCCCCACTTTTAGCCCTAGCATCAAGCCTATTTGCTTCCCTGGTAGTTCACCTGGGTATTTGCTGCCTAAACCACAGCACCAGCTCCTGCTCCTGCCTTAGTCTTAGTCCCCAAAATGCAGCCTGAGCTGTCCACAGGCTTCTTGCTTGAACCTTTGTCCCAGCTTGCCATCAGCCATGCACAGCCCTGGTCCCTCTGTGTTGGACATGCACCACCTTCTGTCACAATCCTGCCCTTAAAAATAGAACTTTTCCTGTTTCTCTCAAAGACTGACAATGTCTCTAGTAGAGGAACTGGAATAAATACTACTTCTTTCAGCACACAGCTATCAATTAGCACTGGTGCTTCATCTGAATGTTTCAAAGTCTGATAGATCTATTAATAGTAAAGAGTCAAGGCACTTAATTTCCGGGTACTCTAAAATTCAATTTCAAGTCTGTTTGACTATCCTGGATTTCTACTGAAAATTATCATGCATAAGTTTCTGCTAGGCTGTGTTTCTTTGTCTCAACGTTATCAAGTTTGGTGGTTATTTGTTCAACGGATAATCTGAATTCTGCAGCAGACTGTCCTCATGACTGATGCAAGATCAGAAAGGATTGAGGAAAATGTCACTCCACCAAAATAAAACCATCAGACCCCACAACAATCTCGTGAGATTAAAAAAAAAAGCAGAAGAGAGAGACAAAAGTGAGAAGTCTTGAAGGATCTTTTGCAGGACTCCAGTACTGGACACTTAGGAGTCACAATTTTCCTTTAAGGACTGGAATTAACCTCCAATCTTGTCAGCTGTTGTAAGGGTTTTACTCTACCCTGGTCATCAGCCACAGCTGGTTGAGGCCCTAAAGCACAGGGCAGCTCAGATTTAGCTGGTTTTAACTCACAGCAAGAGCATTAGGACAGGAGTAGGTGCCCTACAAGTCTTTTCTTCATATATTGAAGGAAGTAGTATTCTTTCATTTGAGAAGAAGGGGATATGTGGCTGGATAAATGATGATGACTGATAACATGCCCAATTATAACAGTATCCAGTCCCTTTTGGAGACTTCACGTGCAATGTAACGTTGCCTCTCAGTTGTAGTTTCCTTTAATATTCACTGTTTACCTATCCTCTTACAGAAAGTCTCATCACAATTAGAAATTTCAGTTCTCATTCATTAGCACTTAAAGCAGCATAATGTTAAGGGTAATTGGACAGAGCAAACAGACATCCTGCTTTTAGAATGATAACTCCGTGTGCAGTACCATTCTTCTCATAACTATGGATCTTGTACACTGTTTTTTTATTAAAAAAAGAGAAAAAATAGAGAAAACAATGTGTTTCTGAAGGCTAGAATAAAGATTTAACACATCGTGTTAAAAGATAAAACATTAAAAGTGAGAAATGCTGAGAGTGAACAAATGATTTTGTAAATTCTTGCATCCATGCATGATAGAATTCACTCGCTCATCCCAGACTGGATTCATTCCTCTGTTGTGCACTGTTCTGGACATAATGCCACAGAAACTGATAAAGATAAATGGTGATAAAGAAGCAGGAGCAAAGATAGAAAAGCTATGAAGGATGAGGTTTTTATATCCAAAATAGGGACCTGACTTTTAAAGATAATTACACCAAATACAGATCAATAAAGGAGTAAATTAGACTTGAATTAGGTCCTGCCATGAATCTGTGGGACTTTGCTCTCTTTTAGCTAATTCCATGCCAGCCTGAGGAAGCTGGAACAGGAGTTTGTGTGAACAAGAATCTCCAAGTCAAACCAAGGGCACCAGCTGCATGAATTGTCCTGGTTCTTAGCCACAAAACCAGTACACGGGAAAAAGTGTGCACTGGATCCTCTGGAAAAGCAGAAATCCAGATCAACCACGGGGATTGTGGGACCAGAACCAGGTGGAAAAAATGCTGAAGTGTGGAATGATCTCCCCAAGGACAAGATCTTTGCAAGCCAGTAACCAGGGCTGTGTCAGGACTAGACCCAACTGCTTATTCAGAGACTATGGAAGAGTCCTTAGCTATAACTGTGAAAATCCAAATTGCTCTGTTTCATTGTATAAACTCATTTTTTTTTTCTTCCAGATGTTACTCAGGAGGTATACACCCTTGAAATAGAAGAGTATATTTCATTCATCCTGAAACTTTTCTACACTCAGCTCTCCCTTATAAATAATAGCTCGTTCCTCTGATCAAACAGTACCATTTGGAGCACATCCAGAACTGTGGATCAAAATCCACACCTCTTGGGCAGTAACTCATGCCTCAGGAAGCCTCCTACCCATGCTCAGAAACCATTCAGAAGCTTAGCTGTCTAAACAAACAGGCTAAATAGAATTTACTATTTTTTAGTATAGTTTAATGTTCTTGTATTTAGCCATTTTTCAAGTAAAATCTCTCTCTCTACAATAATTAAATAACAGTAATTCCAGGTGCATATGAGGAACAGTGCAAAGGTCAGTGTCCATAATGATTTTGATTTATGATTAATGAGAAAAGTATCATACATTTACTGTAGAGAGTTTGAAAGAATAGCATATATACATATATAGATATAGTGTCACATATATTAAAAAGAAAAGTAAAAAGAGGGAAGACTAGGAAGAGGTAGAATTCTAAGCTTGTTTAAAGATAGAATTTTGAAATTGGATCATTTTAAAGCTTTCCTCATTTTGAAGACAAAAGTCCATGATAGAAATACTCTCCAGCAAAGGTGCCTGTTTAAATTTTGTCTATATCACAATTTTCACAAACAAAAAAAAAAGAGTAACACAAAAGACACTATTCTCCTGAAAAAACACTTCTATAGATTTTATATATTTCCCCCCCTGGACTTTCATTTCCACCATGCAGTCCACATTCTCTTGATACGGAAAGATGGAAGGAAAAACAACATTTCTTAAAAATACTTTCTTTGTTACCCTTTCAAATCAAATTTAGTTTGGAGTTAGACAAGACTTTGAATAAGGAGGTTCAAAAGCAGATATTAGTCACAAAATACCCCAGAGGACTGCTGTATTTTTAGTATCTACAGAGGCATCTCCAGGGTAGGAGCTCTTCATTCTTTCTCTCTCATTTTCCTGACCTCTTGATTGGGAGAGTAATTTCTACCCATCAGGATGTTTTTAATGAGGAACATTAAAAACATCATTACTGTGAGAAAAATTGGGGGGTTTGGGAAAACACACAGTGATTTTGTATTTAAAACTAAGTCTTTATAAAGACCGTGTTCTTCCAATTCATTAGACATCTCTATTCACAAGACCTAAAAAATGATAATTACTCCTGACATACAGTTTGACTTGGAAATTGAAAATATAAGCTTTAAATTAAGACCACAGTGCAGGAAAGGTTTAGTAATAAACAGAGAGTTTATAACAAAAAGTTTTTATAATAAAAGTTGTAGAAGAGAGAAAATATTTCAGCAGAATTTTCAATAGTATTTTTTCACCAAGTTTTCTGTAAAGAACCTGCACCTAATTTTATCTCCAAAGACCAGGGATGCTAACCACTGATTGAGTCCTTATATCAATTATATCCAGGTTTCCCAGATTGCCTAAAAATATCAGTCATTAAACTCAATGTCAGCTAATCTAATTACACCCACAGAAACAGGGTTTCCTATTTATTTCTTTTGCCTTTTTCATCTCCATTTTTATCCCTCTTGACCGGCAGTTTGGGTCCAGAAAAGACTCTCTCTAAAAACTGTACATGTAATTTCTCAGCTCTAAACAGGAAAATATACTCACAGTAGACATAACTGCATTTTTTTCCCTCATATGGAGAGTTTGGATCCCATTTGCAGCACTTTGACTCCACAACCCTCCTGCTTTTTCCTCCTGATGGGCACTGACAAACAGACTTTGGTGTTATTGCTCCACAGTGACTGAAGTGTGCAGTTCATTGACCTAAGTTAGGTTTTGAGGGCAAATTACACACTGAGGCTCCTTGCTTTCCATAAGGGTGAGACTATTTATTGATTTATTTATTTTAAAAACCTGCCAAAATATTATTTATATTTTTTAATGACCTTATAATGGGTTCAGTATACTCTGTTTTCCATATTGAAGAGCAATGGCAAAATTACTCCACTGCTGCCCAGCATGTCTGATGCCAGAGCAGTTAAATTAACATTTTTTGAGAGTATTAAATACACCCATGGGCACAGTTGTACACATTCGTACAAGTTATTAACATAAATAAGAAAGAAATTATTGTAACAGTTGAGCTGAGCTATGATCACATTATCTGCTGGCAAGTCCCACCATATATCAAATAACTTGCCTTTACTCTTTAGCAAAAGTGATGCTTGACAGAGGAGCAGTAGATAAAATATTGGAAGAGAAGTAACCAAAAATTCTCTGGCTTTACAAGAAGTAAAAATTGTGCTGTTTTACAAAAATAGATTAAAAAAATATATATACTGGGAGAAAAAAAAACAACAAACCACTATGATCTTGATATATGCCAGTTAAAACTCATCTGATTCCCTCCACTTTGCCTCATAAATCAAAACTGCATACACAGATGCCAGGGATGAGGAGCAGGTGGTAAAACAGCATAAAAATCTCTTTTCTATACTTCCACAGAGAACTAATTTCATGTTGAAAAGAATGGGTCATTTTTACTGCTAGTTTAGCCACATGGCTCCCAGGTAGCAATTTTGTGAAGTATTATCCATTTTTACTGTGGGTCATTTGTTTCCTCTGCAGATCTCCTTGAGACTTACAGAACCGATACGCATGGATTTTTCCAGTTATGCTTTTGAGCGTATAATGATGATCGGACAGGTTATCTTTCCTCTAATCTGCACAAGACGTGGCAGAGAATGCAGAAATTTTATCCTCTGTAACAATTCTCCAATCCCAGCACCGGAAAGAGACACAGGCACTGATGCCCTGTAAATTGTTCATGTCCCACATTCCTCTAGGCCAGCTATAACTGTTTAAACCAAACCTACCAGGCACAGGTAGGTAGCTCAGAAATAGATATGCATACTTGGAGATTTGCTGTAGAAAAGCTGATAGCTTGGATTCACTTGAGAAATAAGAGCCTTGTGCTTGAACAGAAAACCTCTTTCCCTTATTAACCTCCATACTTCTCCAGCTTCGATCCCAATTACATAAAATAATTTGGTTATCCTAATTTTTTAATATCTGTTCTAAATCTTGAGGCACATGTCCCAAGTGTCTGGCCCTAAGTACTTCATACAAAAACCTAATGATATCAAGACTAGCAAGTCATATACCCCTGAGAGCCAAGAAATGGGACATGGATGTCACTGAGTCACGGGTGTCACTGAGACCGTGCACTAAGCAGTGACACAAGAGCCCTCCTGCCACCACCACAGAAGGCCCCGGGGACAGTCCAAACCAGAAATCTCAGATGCATTAAGGCTTCCAGTTTTTCTACATCTCTATTTATGTATGTAAAGGGAGCTTGGGGTGGCTGCTGAGACATTTGCTGAGCTATTGCCAAGGCAGGGCTGTGCAATCTTGGGACCAAGGGCAGGTCTGAGAGTTAAATTCTTCCTGCTCATGGAAGGTAATGTTCAATCCTCAGGCATGGGAAAGGAGAAACATCATGACAAAACACCCCAAGAGAGAGCAAAGCAAAGCAGTGCAAGGCTGAGCAAGCATTCTGTTTCCATGATCAGTGTGTTCAATCACAGAGCACTGGAGAATTAAATAGTATTCAGGAGGCTGAGTGCACTGAATAGAAATTCATATCAAGTTCATTCTGCAGTATCAGACATGGTTTGTCACCATGTAAGGAAATGTATTTGAGCTACATGAAGGCTGATGCCTTATGTTTTTTAATAAAGTTGAGGACAGATTACAAACCTTTTCCTTCAGCCCCAGCAGTGGATGGAAGCTATTTCCTTCGACATACTGAATAACTTGCCTTTTTTGAAGTTACAATAAGATAATGTAAAAAGCTTTGAATACCCCGTAATGTGAAGTGGTAAGGTGTTAAACTACAGCATCTGAAGGAGAATACTGTTAGATGTAAAAGAGGGAAGGGCACTAGAGCAAAATAGACCAGCAGAATAGAATCCAAAATGGCCATGTGGTACCAGCCTAAAGGGAAGAGTAGACTGATGTTTTCTCCTTTAATTATGGTTTCTTGGAAGTTCTGACATTTTAATACAGTGCTCCTGGTTCCGGGGAAAAAAAAAGAAAACCCTTCCAGAGCTGCTAAATCAAGACCTGCTTTCTCCTGGCCATGCTCCTCAGCCACCAGGTCTCTTCCCCTCAGTGATGGCCTAGCCCAGGGCCAGGCTGGCCCAGGCACAGGATGGTGACATGGCTCCCTCCTTTCTCAAGCACAGTCAGCAGCCAGGAGAGATGCTGCAGGGCTTCAGCTGCATGGCACAGGCAGGATCCTTGAAGGAACCCACTCTGGAGCAACCTTCCCTCTAAACAGTAGACATGGGTGACGAGGACAGGCATCAGGAACTCAGCTACTGGCCCAGTGGAGGGAGTGAAAAATGTTTAATTGTCTCCAGGAAGTTCAGAAGTTCACATTAGTGTTGGGATAAAGGCAGGAAGGTGTCACAGGAATTATGTGACATAGTTACTGACAAAAGTCTACTAATCCCTTGAGGCACCAAGTATTTTGAGACCTTTGGTATGAGTTATACCCAGTCTGTCTAAAACTCACAAAGCTTAGAGGCACAGCTCCCTCATGGGACATCTGTTTTATTTTGGGGTTTTCCTTTTTTACTATTGCACATGCTTTAATTTAATTTCTTAATTTCAGCCGGTATTGATGCTGTCTTCCTAAGAGAGCTTTTGAGTACTGCAAAGAAAGACTTTGCAGAAGCAGCTTTCAGAAAGCTGTTTAAAGATCTTTATCTATGTCAGTGGCCCCGGCATCCTCCCACCACAAAACTTTCCAAACACAAACACGTGCATTTTTATGATGTCTCAGAAGAGGCATGTCAGCCTCCAGGGCTGGTTCCTCGCAGCGCTGAGGAGGCTGTACAGCAGATGTAGGGAACTAAATCAAGCCAGTTGATTCCTTTGCAGTGTCATGGCTGTAAAATCCTCCATGAGGAACAACATGAAAAGCAGTTGTATTTGTGCATTCATCATTCATGCCATGACAGATGACAGTTTTATGTTTAAATGCACTTGAATGGAAGGTTAAGGTTCATCTCTCTCCTCTGCCCTAGACTTCATATATCACCTCAGGTAAAACCAGGAGTCAAATAATACCTTAAACAGCAGATTTACTTTCCCCTGCCTTGTATTTTCGAGTGTGTAGTAGCAACTCTTCCCAAGCTTGTCTCTTTAGATTAGCCTTGTGTGCCTGGAGGTTTGCTTGGGGCTTGGAGCAAGGGGAAGCCTCAAGTCAGGCAGGGACCCTGGCAGCTGTAGTGAAAGCAAAACCAGCAGCACATAAAGCAGGCAGTGCCTGAGCTCAGGCCAGCTCCAGTGAAGACAGTGTTATGCTGTCCCTTTCTGGTGCTGAGCACTTCCCTGAGTCAGCTCTCAGCTGCAGAGAGCTCCTACAAGAAACCAGGCTGTGACGCTTTTTCAGAGTTCTAGCAGAACTGAGATTTAATTAAGGCACTGACAGTTCCTATGGCATTAGACAGATAACAGACAGATTTTATTTTCTTGTTTAAACATGGGAGTTTCAAAGTACTCATAAATCTGGGAGGAGTAAGTACACATATTCTCTGTATGAGATGAGGAATGCAATGGCCAGTAAGTTTGTTAAGGCTAAATTAATTGAAAAACAGAAAAATAATTAAACTAAATGCCAAAATGCTTCTGTCATTCTTGAAGTAGATCCAAAGATAAGATTCTGAACTTTTATGAAAATCAGAAGGCAGTGAAAAGGTGGGGATTTTTTGCCAGCTGACTGTTTAGCACTTCGAGAGGTTGTTTGTGTCTCCTCTCCATCATCTTTGCATGTTATGAACAAATGCATTTCTTAACTGCAGAGGTTCATCAATTCCTTGTTCAGTCATGTTTATATAGCCCTCAAAATAACAAAGAACTGTGTATGTTAAGTACATGAAGATTTCTGGGAACAGTGACATTTCTCGGAGCTGCTCATTCCTCTATGGATAAAATAAATTCTGAATTTAATTGAGTGGGGTTTTTTCCAGCATGGTGAAAGGTAAGGTGGATGCTGGATAATGATTACACAGGGGCTGTGCTGCAATAACATTGTGGGCATGATGGAAGCTGTAGAAGGCAGAGATATTGCACATCATTTGTAGGTTGTGAAAAGAGAGGTTTGCAGAATTTTATACATTTTGTCCTGTGTACTAAAAGAAAGGATTTATTTAATAGGTTGGTCAGGATACTTTAAATGGATAGCATTGTACCTTGAAACTACTATCCTTGTCTACTTCAGTAGATTGAAACTATGCTCTCTTCCCTGTAGCTCCCACCCCAGAGAGATGTTTTAGAGGCCTTGTGTGTTCATTCTGCAGGCACAACTGTCAGGCAGATTTTGCTGCTTTACTTCCAAGAGTTAACCAAGAGCCACATTTTTCCACTAGTTATAGCACCTACAATTTTTGGCATATTGATTAGGATCAGAGAGAGACAAAAATCACAGTCAAGGAAAGCACGGCAGTGTCTTCAACTAACAGTACCTACCACAAGAATAATAATAGAAGATATGTTAAATGGAGGTTTAATTCAAGCAAAATAAAAATGTATTTGCTAGAAAAGATTGTAAGAAACAATCTGGGCGTTGATTATCCATGTCACAAACAGCTTAGGAGAGGAGAGAGTCCTGAATCAGTATTTCTCATGTTTTTTTCTCTTCTGAATTCCCTTATTAGTGTAACAAAAAATTCCTGGGTAGCTCATACCCCTCCTCAGCATGTTTCCTTTTTTTTTTTTGTTGGGTTTGGGATTTTTCATCCTCTAATTTTTGCTTTATTCTTTATATGTTTTTATCCTCTCTCATGCTTTCAGTCCTCTTTCTTCATCTCCTCCTTTGTATATTTATTTTCTTGTTGGCAGTTCTCTTAAATCCCTTTCCCAATATATTTATTTTTCCAGGTATTTTCCCCTCTCCTGTTTTTTTTTCAGAGGTCCTGGAGATGTAGACAGTGCTGCTAAAGCTCAGGGCTGAGCTGCTCCTTGCTAGGAACAGGGTGAAAAAAGGCTGAAGAGAGCAGGAACAGCTGCCTGGAATCTGAGCCTGTCACCTGCTCCTTATCAGCTGTTCCTGCAGGAGAGTGCCTTGGGATGTGGAGGAGTGGAGAGTTCACTGGGCAAGGGGGAAGGATGTGCAAAGCCCACGCTGAGGCCCACACCTAGATCCAAAAGCTTTTCACAGACATAAATTGTGCACTACCCAGGAGTGGTCTCCTGGTAAAAGGAGGCAGTATTTGCCAGGTTTGGGAATTTGGAGCATTTGGAACATTTTTTCAGACATTCTGCTCTTCTATTTTTTCTAATTATTTCACATTTTTCATCCAAGATGAAGGTCATTTGATGCATTGAGCTATCATCCACGGCTCTGGGGGGACAATTGCCCATTATGAACATCAGCTGTGGTTCTTCCTAATTATGCTAAGAGATGTTAAGCCCTAAGAGAGGCCTAAAGTAACAAAATTTGCCAGATTGTAGGGGATTGTATCATTCAGAGGTACTGACAGGCACCAGTTGGATTAGCCATCATGCAATGCAGCTCCCATGATCCAGGATTAATCAGTGAGAGCTCATTCCCTAGAAAACCCCTGCAAAGCAGAAATTGCCATCCAGCTTCTCCTTCAGCCCTTCAGCTCATCAGTATCTCTGAGGCTTTAAGAGTTATCTTGCTTTAATAAAAATGCAAAGCTATTAACAGAAATCTCCACATGGAAATTCTTTGTGCTGATTCAGTTTCCTAATCCAATAGTTTTATAGAGTCATGAGGACAGCAGGTATATCTTGATAAAAATCTTGTATTTTTCAGAATGGAAAAGATGCAAAACGTAGGAAAACATTTGTCCATTGATGTAGTGGTGCACATTAATGAGGACATCCAGGGGATGGATTTCCCCGCCCAGGAGGGTGGGTTGGAGGGCAGTGCCATGGGTGGCACCTAGGTTTATGCCACATCCCCCTGGGTGTCTCCCTGGTTGAAGGACCTCTCCCCCAGTCTAGTATGTTCTGTGTTATTCGGTTATGGATTGGTTCTTTCCCTTATGTTTATGTATTGCCTTTATTGCTTATGTGATTAAGTTCTAGAAAGTTCAGTTCTGTTACCCCTGTCATTGGTTTGTTCAAATAAGTTCCTCCCCTTGTATTATGTTATTGGTTATGTGTCACCCCTTATCATTTCCTTATTGGTTGTACCCTTGTTCCTCCCATTCTCCACCCCCCGTGTAACTGTCCCTGCAACTGCCAGTCGGGGCTCCGCTCCATCGAGCCGTGCCATCGGGCTGGCTGCTTGTTGCCTCCCCTTCATGTCTCCCTGTTCTCCCGGCCCCCGGGCTGGGGAATAAAGACAAGGAGTCCCTCTCTCCTCCTTTGCCTCTGCCGTCGCTCCTTTGTTATTCGACTGCAGCCAGCCCCTGGCGGGGGGTGCGGACCTGCTCTTCGAGTGAGGGCAGGACGCTCATGGCTGGGCTCCGGCCTGTTTGCGCAGTGACCGGAGCACCGAGCTTGTCGCCTGCCTGGCCCCCGGGCGGCCAAGCGGTCAGCGACACATTGAGGCCCATAAAAGAGCCGAAAAAAATCAGTATTTCATTGGCCTTCAGGGCTTTTGGAAAAGCCATTCCTGTGGCCAGAGACAAGCAGTGCAAATGTGTTTACACAGGTTCTGGTGTTAAAAACCACCAGTATGCTCAGGGTGGCCCTCAGAGCAGAAGATCCCTGTATCACCATCCACTGGCTGCTAACACCTCTGTGGTGTGTTACAGCAATGGATGAAGAAAAATATTCAGTACATGGTTTACTAATCTGCAGTGAAATGGTTAATTTTTGTGAGTTTCACTGCGCATTCATTACGAGGCAATTTGACTGGAAATTTAATAGGATTATTTTTGACTGGCTGAGGTTAATGGCATTACCTGTTTGGCTTTTATGAAATGTCCATAATTTAGCAATATTTATCTAAGTCACCATAAAAGTATAGAAATTGATAGTAAAATTACAGATAGCTGGGTACAGGAGGAAATGAAACAAATTAAACCAAACCCATGCTCTTAGGAAAACACAAATGCCAAATTAAGTATGTTAGGCTAACAGTTTAAATAATCCAATTTAACACTAATAAAGGTACTTTAGGCCCAAGTTCTGCTTGATTTTATATATGAGTGTGCAGAGGAAAATGTCAGTGGAGAGGCAGAGAGCCTGGGCCCCACAGGGATACCAAGGGAATGGGCAGCCTGGACACCTGCTACTTTCCATCCTCATTTCACATATTCCTAAGAGTTTTCCACTAAAGTATAGAGGAACAGGCTTTGTCCTGGAGAATTGCTAAGGGACAGCATTTACAATGGAAAAGTATATAGAGCAACAAATGGTTTTGGTGTTTTTCAAGGCTTTGATTATTGTAATATTTCTAATTGGTTTCTGGTTTACACAGAAGGCTAGAGGCTATTTAACCCAAAGGTTTGTACCCCTGTCTCATGGCTGCATCTGTTTGAAAGTGATGATTCAGAAAATTCTTTTTCTTGACAAAGCCATTATTTAGATGGAGGTTCCAGCTAAAGTTTTTGCTTTTTATGTGTCCGTTCATTTTCTTTGGATATGGGCAAGCCAACTGAATAGAATACTTACAGGTTTTACATTGTGGTGCCACTTGGTGAATTTTATTCAATGGCTGTTCAGACAATGTTCAATGCATATAAATCTTCCATTCCCACAAGCAGAACTGGAAGAGAAGGAAATTTCTTTTCAAGGTTTGAGAGCTTTGTTTCACAGTACAGTACACATGTGCAGTATGTGGCCAGGAAACGAAAGTCAAAGAAATATAAAGAGAATTGTTGCATGGCATAGATCAAAAGATGTCAACAGCTGATCCAAAAAGCAAAATAACTGAATGTGACTATCACCCACAAAGGATGATGTTGCTGTAACTTTCACATAAGATGCAATTCCCGAAGATCTTTGACTCTTCTTGTTGCATGTAAATGTTTTATGCCTTTTTCTGTATTTTCATGTAGCTATGACACTCTTCATCACTTGCTGTTTACATCTATTATCATTTTATAATAGATTTTATAAATGAAGAATACCTTCTCAGGAAGGCCTGCAAGAAAAGGAAGCAAATAGAAAAGGTGCTTCATAAAGAGGCCCACAATGATTGTCAAGGTGTGAAACCATTCCAATATTGCCCTTTGTACACGTGATTTCACAGGTATCAGTAGAGCAGGTCACTCAGGTTATGTTCATGAAGAAGCTTTTACTCTAAGTACCTTTGATTCAGAGCCTCGTGGGTCCAGGTCCCTGAGGACTTCTGGCAGATTTACAACAGTGCAAAGTTGTATGTGTTGACTTGCTGGGGAAAAAAAACCCAAACAAACCCATATATTTATATTTCTGCATAAATGTTAATAAAAATATGATCAACTCTAGGGCTACGACATGTGGACAATTCCTAGAGTGCAATAGCACAAGGAAAAGAGTAGTGATGCTAAACTGTAGAGACATTTGCTATTTCCTATCACAGAATTGTACATTCAGGGGTCACTCTATGGCTGAACTCCTAGAGACAAAGATGAACTTTCCCTTATTTAGGCTAAATTGAAGAAAAATATTTTAAAATCAGGCTAAATTTAAGATTAAGGAAAGAAACTTATTCCTTACAACTGTTTTTCTTTTAAGAACTATTTTATCAAGAGATTTGATACACTTTTTGATTTTGAAGAAGAAATAGCAATACAGGCCTGTGCCTAGACTTCTGCCTGGGAAAATATTGCCTATATATGCTGGCAAGTGCTCCAGAGCTGAGTCTGTGGGACTTTCCTGGCTAGCGCCAAGCTGGAAGAGCCTCTTCTCTTCTTCTCTTCCTGCTGGAATTCGAGCAGCAAGAAGAAGGAAGGGCAAGCCAGGAAAGTTCATGTCTGGAAGGGAGACACTCATTAAGTTCAAATGGGTCCTGGGAGATACAAAAGTGCTCCTTGACCAGACCAAAGGATAATGGAAGGTACAGAGAGCGAAATGCAAAGCAGGAAAGAGGAAACCTGTGTTAACATTCCAGTTCATACCGCCCTTGCACCACTGCACATCCCTGTGTTTGGTTTCAGCAGCGAGCAGGACAGGCGAACTGGGCCCCTTTCAGATGAAGTTAAACTGAAAGGTGTGCTCTGATTGCTCCCCACAGGACCAGGCTAGAAGCTGCCCAAAGCAAAATCTCCTAAAATGTGCACAGGGTGGATTTCAACCACCAGCTGCATGCCAACTCCTATCATCTTCAGATCTTCCCCTTCGGGCTGCACTCATTTGCTAACATCAGCATAGTCCCAGAGACCAGGACTTCTTGGGATACAGGAATGGGAGGATACCCAAGGTTGACAGTCTGGGACTTTGCTGACTAAGAAACCTGGCAGGGTAATGTCTGGTGAAGCATCAAAATAACAACACAAAGGCTTGCTCCCTCTTCAGCCAGTGGAAAAGAATAAAATGCAGTAGAGGAACTGGAGTGAAAGGAAAGAGCTGGTGACCTGGCACAAAGGGGAAGACGGAGAGGGAGGGGAAGGCTGAAACAAAAAAGAACTCAGACATTGTAGCTTGAAACTGTGCTTATGTTTTACATCATATTGTGTGTTTTACCAGACATTTCCTTTGATGCCAAAGCAAAATATCATTTCTCTCCAAAAGCTCTTGCCCTATAATGGGGTCTGTCTAAAGTATTTTTGAAATAATGCTGAAAATACTTGAAGTTTCCCCGTGACCAAATTATAGCTTAGGGAGTTAGACTCATGGTCTATTAGAATTCTGGTTAGCATGCACATTTTATCACAGATGTTTTAATAAAAGGGGTTTCCTTGTCATTATCTAATGACTTGCTTTTTCAGTCATGGTAGGTCTCAGGTTTGTGACGTGCTCCTGAGAGTTAAATAGAAAATAAATATTCTAGTTCTCACCTGCTGCCCTTCCAATTTGAGTTGGAAGCAGTAAATAGTCTCACGGATGTATCTGATTTGATTTGCATTGCTGAGAAAGTAAATCCTACGAGAGAGAAATCTAAGCAAAAAAGATGTGCCACTTTCTTTTTGCCCAGTCTATGTTATTCCATGCTGGATAAGAATATACTGTGCCCTGTCTTCAATTTATCTGAGTTCCTCAGTTTCTCTGCTCCCAGATATTTTCATCCAAGCCCCTAAAACTGGTTACAAGTCTGCAGATGTTGGCATGTTGTGCCTGAATATTACCTGAGTGAGCAGTAGGATAATGGGATACTTCCCCATGTCTCAGAATGAGCAAGCAAACCAATTAGCTTACAAGCATCAGCTGGGAAAAAAATAAAGCATGTTGGACAGCACCCAGGCAGAGATGCACAGGAGGAGGAGGTGCAGCACCAAGCACATGAGGTGCTTGAGGACAGCGGTGCTTGAGAGGTTTAGCTCAACCAGGTGACAAGTTAAAGGTTTCAGGACACTGGATGGAGATAAACTGAGACTGAAGGGTAGAGTCTTCTGTCTTCAGCATCCAGTGATGTGTACCAGATGCTGGAGAGTTGCTTTGGCCACTGAGAAGCCTAACTCAGGCCATGGCCTCCTGACAAGGCAGAGCTCAGCATGCCTGGCCCCAGTAGAGTGTGGCTGATCCCAGACTGCAGAGATACACTGCTGCTGGATAACTGAGGGCAGAGCAGCAGGATTTGGCACACATCAGGACCCCAAGGAGTAACACCCCATGGTTTGCTGTCTGATGGCAGCTCCATCCGTCACATCCCATCAGTCTGCTATTGCCTAGACGTCTTGATTCAATAAATGCAGTAAAAATGAAAGCCATGGTTCCTTACTCTCTTCATTACTGCTGGTAGTGGGGCAAATGGAAAAGATTTCTTTACGTGATCATGTAATTTATGAAAATACTTTTCAGTATTTTCTGAAAAGTTCCAAAAGTCAAGAGTTCTGCTCACAAGAGCAACTGAACTCACTCACTGTTCTCCCATGGCCAATCTTTACAGACTCCCAGACAGGCAGATTTCTAGCAAGGACTGGATAAAAATTTGCATAGCCACATTTCAAAACTTATTTTTAAGTACTTTCATGCCAGCAAACAGGACTGGTTTCCACTCCCTCCCCTTTTCCCACACAAATACGTCTTTGCACCTCACAGTCCCAGCTCTTGTGCTCAAGACCTTGCACTCTACTCAGCTGCCTGCCCGGTGCCAGTTTAGGATTGAGAGCCACTGAACAGCAGTGAGGAAGGCTCTCCTCCTCCCAGGAGGATTCATGATGGGAGACCCTCATTGCAGGACATCTGAATATTCCTGTATCCCAGTCAAAACCCAGGCTTAGTTACTGTTATGTTGCAATACTGTAACATGTAAAAAGAAATAACATATAAAATGTTATACAAGCAAAATAAAGAGAAACGTACCAAAAATATGGAGACAATATTTATGCAACTCATCATCCCAAAACTGTGTGAATGCCATGCCCACCAGAACCCTAGAAAAATCAAGAAAAATAATATAATTTATGTTTGTTTACCAAACAGTTTAGATTTATCCAGTTACAGGGATTTTTTCCCTTTTCGTAAAGAGCACATTAAGGGAGGAGCACATTCACAGTGTGCTGTTGCAACATTCGCACTAATAGGGCAAAGGAAGCTACAGTAAATTGATTAGGGAATTCACCATTCAGTGCTTCCCTCAAGTGTTGCATCCATCTTTTACTGATTAATAATGAAGCATTAATGAAAATGTTTCTGTGTCTCCATGCTCCCACCAATTAAATGTGGTGCAGAAAAAAAATATACAGTCTTTGGAAATTTTTATTTGTCTCACTCGCCAGATGAGCAGTAGAGTAATTCTTTACTGGGAATATTGGTAAAACAAGAGCTGCATTTAGCGGTTTCAGACTGGTAGAGATGGATTCTTAAGCTGACATTTAAGAATCACTGACTCTCAAATACCACATTAGCAATCAAGAAATCAACAATGTTTAGAAGAAATATAATTCACTCGGCATGCTCTGCTTAAAACCAACACTGTAGGTATCAGCTGCACCAAGTGCCAGGAGAAAAGAAATGGGGAATTTGTTTCCCATTGAAATACATTATATTTTACTTTATTAAAGCTATGAGAGCTTGAGACATTAATATTTCTGAGAAACTGCTGGAGCCAGCTTAGATCAGGGCGGATTTTTCTCCATTAACTGAGCGAATTCTGGGAAAGCAATCTGTCTTCCTCTTGCTTGGTCTGTACTAAATGCATTGCCATGACACTGGGCGAGACAGCCGGGCAGGATGTATGTGAAGTTATTAATGTGTTTTCATTTCATTTATGTACAGAAGTTACTGAGATTGTGTTCGAGATGTAATTGCATTAGGCTATATCTAAATTGACCTTCTTATTCTAGACTTAAATGGGGAGGATGTCAAGCAAACAGGCCATGAAAGGCAGCACTTCTGGGTACAGATGGCAAAGCTTGCAGGTAGGGAGAGAGGAGTAATTGGAATCAAAGTAGTAAATATTTACTCAAAGCCAGTCAGCACTGGTAGGGCTTTAATCTGACCACTGCTTTGAAACTTGTCTGAGTGCATGGTGGTCTCAGATCACTGCAGGGGTGAGAGCTGCCACCCTTCCTGTATTTCTTAGTAAAGAAGGTGTGGATTAAACCCTAAATGTGTTTGGGAATTGAACTGCATACGCGAAGCTGATCACTCCAGTATATAATGTAGGAAGACCATTAGCTCTTACTATACTTCTTCTCCAAGCAAAAAGGGGCTTGAAGTTCCTTGCTGTCTATCACTTTAGCACTTCTCACAAGTATCTTTAGTGCATTTGGAATTGGAGAGAGAGCTGAAGCATGAAATCACACTTCCTTGATTTGCTCAGTGCCAACACCACACTTTTCTCAGCAGGGAATAAGAAGGAAGTAACACCCTTCATGGCCTTGGGCCTCCCCAGCACTGAAGGCTCTGTCCCTGCCAAAACCACGGGGTGCAGTTACGCAGGGGAAGCAGGTCACCCATCACTTGCTGACAAAGCCCCACTTCAGCCAACAGGTACCGAGAGAGTGAGAAGGCTGTTGATAAAAATTTCATGGGACCAGAGACTGACAAAGAGTTTCCTAAAATGGAAAAGAAATTTGAAAAGCACTGGTTTGGAGAAGAGTGACAGAAACAGGAAATGTGCATTTTTAGGAGGAGGGCAGGGACAAAAGTTGCAGTGAGTGTTGTGGTGCAGCCAGTGTTCCTAGGTGCCCTGGTCAGATAAATAGCAATGCATTAGTTTTAAAACTCTGCTCTGAAATGTCACCTTCATCTCCATTGATCTCTATTACCAAGAAGGTCCTTCACTGTCACTTGTGACAAAAGGCATTAGTCAATGAAAACCTCTAAATAACTTGAGGAAGACAAGAAAGTTCTTCTCTCTTAGCCGCACAAAATAACATTAGAAAAAAAAGGCTGAGAAAGTAGGGCACTGAAAAAAAGCATCTTGTACTGAAACTAAAAATTGAAATATTCTATTCTAATCCTGTCACATTTATCAAAAATATTTGGTGTTAGGGTTATTTTTCTCTCCTCTAGAAAGGATGTTTCTGTCAATGAGGAAATAGCCTAGTGAAATGTTCTTAATATTTAATCCCCACACTACACCAACTGCTACACCAACCAGGACAGCTGGTGCCACAGATCTACTGCAAGACTGAAAGTTATCTAAGATGTCCCAAGGCTGAAGTTGCATTTGAACCACTGAACCATCTCTGCTGAACCACTGAGAAAGAGCTGGAGGCTGGCAGACAGTGACAATCCAGGCTACTTCAGCAGCCTCTTCACACCGTGGGTCCTCCATCCCCTCTTACTGAAACACAAGCACCACACTCCCTGGCATCTCTGCTGCTGCAGGACCAGATATTGCCCTAGTGTGTAACCAGCAGGATCTGCTGTTCCTCTGAGTGCCTGTGAGCACACCCTTGATTTTAGGATAGGCAGCTCTCTGCCTTGTGCCACAAGCTGTATGTGCTCCCCCACTTCAAACCCAAGTGTGCATCCACCACTCATGGAACAGACAAAACTTGTATTTTGGGTGAGACCAGGACACAGGCTTGCTCACAGATCACACCCTGGAGCTCTAAGCTTGGGTAATGTATCAGCAGTGTTTAAGCACAGCAGCTTATGGTGGGGGAGAGGGCACTGTTTAAATTAACCCTGATTGCAAAGTTAGTGCCCTGTTTTCCTGCCCTAACAGTCTATTGCAATATTTATTGCCTGAGCAACAGACTTTGTGCTCGAGATAGGCAGTTTTGCTACCTGTACTTGGTGTTCAGTCCAACAAACATTGTCAGCAGAACCAGGGTGGGTCAGTTGTGATGTCCAAGCACCTTTGTCCGTCTGCCTGCAGTCAGCCTCCCCCAGGCCGTGTTCCTCCAGCCACCTTAGCTGTGGACTACCTGCCTGCCATTGTGCAGACCATGCCACCATTCGGGGGGCATATAAAGTGAAAACTTGGTTTTAGCAGAGCAGTTGTCCATGAGGAGTAGAACAGGCAGGTTTAGGCAATGATTTGGAAAGCTGGTTGCAGCAATTCCAGTGATCAGTTTGGACAGGCACAGCTAGATAGGAAAAAAACCAACCAACCAACCAACCAACAAAAAAACCACAACCAGTTTTGGAGACATTTTTGTCATTGCTCCAGGTCTGTGTGACGAGCTGAGAGCAATGGCCCTGCTGTAACCACTAACATATCCATGAACTGCCATCATATCCATCTGTCAGGGCTCGGTGTTTCAGAAGCTGTCACCAGAGAGGACTTTCCAGGGAAATTATGTTTCTCTGTTCTTCCCTTAAATCTTAAACTGAAGGCAGACGAAGGTGGCTGTAAATCCCCCTGGTGCTGTCCCCTCAGAGGGACATCTCCACAGAGCTGAAGGGTGAGGCACAGTTCAGAGCAATCCTCTCTGTGACACAGCCCCAAGACTGATTTGCTCTGCTGACACATCCCTCACAGCAGAGAAGAGAAGTGGAAGCAAGAAGAAGATGTTCTGAGGAAGGGTGTGCATGTGCTGGCTCCACATCGCCCAGTAGGATGCAAAGGGAAGGTCTGGGCTCCCTGAGGTCTCCCCAGAGTCACCACCCTGCCCTACAGCTTTTCTTAGATCACTCCTGTGCCCCTATACTCTGCAGCATAAGTGTTGAACTACAGCTTTTGTTCCTTGTTTTCCATAAATATTGCAGTAATTAGCCGAATTTAATTACAGTTATCATGAAATAACAAGCATTAATCAGATTCTAGGAGCAGCTGTATTTTCCTCTTTTGAAAGCAAGAAACTATTTTAAAACTATTTCATTAAAAGCATAAAATTATTTTAAAATCAAAGCAAAAAGCATTCTATATATAGAGTGGCATTATCCCAGTGCACACAAACACCTCAAAGTAATAATAAAAAGGCTGTGTTGATATGATGATGTTGCATTAAGAACGTTTTGCAGGGACAAAATCTAAAGAAACATTTAGCTGGATAGTGCACTAGACCTAAAAGAGACGCATAGAGAACAACATAAAATACAACAGTTTTCTCATCCCTTCTCTTTAGACTTCTGTAGAGATGCCCATCTAATTACAGAATCATAAAGTTCTTTAAATGTGCATAAATTGCTCTAATTCACACATCAGTTCCTCCTTTGCATTGCAAGAAACGTGTCAGTGCAATGCAGATCAAGCCCTTTATAGATAAAAAGCAGTTTGCTTTTGAGATCCTCTGCTCATTAGCTTTCCATTTTCCCTCCTCCTCGTGTAATGTGGGACCCATCTGGGATCAGACATAAAAGCGCTGAAGTGCTGTGGGAGGTTCCCACCTGCAGACCCCTGAGGACAGTGGGCAGGACAAGGTGTCTCCAGGGAGTTTCAGGGAAGTGCCTGCACATGATCACACTCAGCATGGTTTGTTGCCTGTCTCCTGCACAGCTTCGGGGTTCCGCACCCATGGGATTCTCCTGGGAGGTTTTCGTATGCATAAAACTACAGATGTGTGAATGAGTCCCGATTTAGGCTCAAAATTGAGATGCTGCAAACTGTACAGCTTGTGGAGCATCAGCTGTTCATTGTTATTCACAAGAATTAGGATTTAGATCCTATTTTTGCCTTCTAAAACTGATTATCTCATCTTAAATGAGCACCCCCCCTTCCAAGCTGAAGGTGCCATTGTTGTAATACAACTATCACTACTTATGATTAGAAAATGTACCAGACAGTGCAGCAATTCCACAAAGATCTGTAACATCACACAGTGACCTGGGCAGCCACATCACAGGCAGCGGGAACTCGTGGTTACTGTACGCTACACATCAGCATAGCTGGGAACAGAGAGTGCCCCTCACTCACGGTACAACCCCCACCGAGCACAGCAGCCCGCAGGACTTCTCACTACACACACAGAGGACAGTGCCACCCGTCTGCTTGTCCACAGGACTTGCAGAAACATTTTAACAACAGTTCATTCCCCTCCAAGCTGAAGTGTCCTATGAAATGTGTTAAGGCAGAGTGGCAGTGCTTTACGGACAGGCAGCCCAGGGCATGAGGCCAAGGTAAGTTACTGCTTTGCGTAACTCTGAAGCTGTAAAACAGTTTACGCAGATTGCTACTTTAACACTGGTACTTTTGATTCTCCTGCTGCCTTTGAAACCAATCCTGCTGCCTTCTAGAGCTTCTCAGGAGAAGCACCCTAAGTTGTAACATATTTCATAAGTGCAGCGATATTAAAATGTGAAGCATCAAGTCTCTTCTTATCCCAGGTGAAGAAGCTTCCTGTGATTCTTCAATACAATGACACAGAAAGAGAAATACTTATCATTATCAGATGAATACCTTGAAGCAACATAAGCAATATAAACTCCCTTCTCCCCCTTCCAAGTTAGAAGTTAAAGTTTAAATCATACTTTAGGAGCACATATAATATATTTATTCCTCCAGGCCACACACTCACGTTAATAGTTTTCCATTTCTAACTCTTGACACACTGTGGAGAGCACTTTGGAGGTTATTTCCTCCCTTGCTTGACAAATGAGCCCACCCCTTAAAGGTAAGTTTGAGACACAGTCCTGTCTTCCAAAAATCCAGTTATAAGTTTCTGTATGTACTTCTTAACAAATACTAAACATCACAAATACTTGCTGGGGACACGAGTGGCTTTGCCAAGTAACAGAAAGCACATGCAACAAAACCTACGCATATTTGGGGGTTGGGACTAGATGATCTTTAAGGTCTCTTCCTACCCAAGCCATTCTGTGATTCCAGGATTCCATTCCGTGATTCCAGCAGGATGCCAGGGAACCTGCCTGCACTGAATCACATTTACACAGGGAAAGAAAGGGGATGTTAAATATCTCTGACTTCAAAGGCAAGAAGGAAAGGGCGTATACACACCCTTACATACACACACATATATATATATATATCCATCCTATATACTCACACCAACAGCCTCCTCCACACTGTGTTCCCCTCTCTCTTCACCACAGACCCCTGCCTTCCTTCATTTCCATCACAGAAGGCTTGATCCAGGGCCCAGTCCAAAGTCTTCAGAGCCTGAAAAGTTTAGACAAGTGTAATGGTGAGGGCGAGATGCTAAAGGAGAACTACCCAAAAATACACCTGCCTTCTGATGCAAGTCCCACTGCCTCCTGTTTTTCTTGGATGACTCCCCATGCAAATTCGCACGAGCAAAGCCTTATTTAGCAATTAGATAAATCCCAATTGTCACTGCAGGAAAACAAAATGGTTGATTGAAGTAACTCCTCTGTATTTTAAAAATGGTGCCAGGGACTTTGGTTTTAAAATGCCCCGTGGTAGGTAAACAGAGAGATGGAATAGGTCCTTGGATGAATGAGTGCTGACAGCCTTCAAAAAAAAAAAAAAAAAAAAAAGAGAAAGTAAAAGTCAAGCTTTGGTTTTGGAGCCTGCTGTGCACCAGAACACTAACCTACTTTGAGCGAAGTTTGCTAACCAAGCAGCAGAGAAAGCAAGCAGGGCAAGCTAAAGGGAGTTGCATGTAACTCCTTTCTCATGCCTTCAGAGCTGCAAGGCCTGAACAGAAGGAGAAAAACCCAGCTGAAAATCTGGCTGGCATCCAAAAGTTTAAAGCCTTTGAAAGAACCCTGTGGTGAAAATGAAGGTGTGTAACATTTTGGTATTTCCCCATCTGTTTGGAAAAAAGGAAAAGGCTGACTTTAATTACATTTAGTGGTCAAAAATTGAGAAGCTTTATGCGTGTGTGAATTTTGGTAGTGATGACTGTCAAAATCTCCCCCGGGTTGTTTGCAGGGGCTCTCATACCTGTTTGTCTCTATGATGAGGTATCAAAAGTTATTACTTACTGAAATGTGTAATCCCTGCTAAGAATGGCACTGCTGACATTTCAATCTCCTTCTGAGTACTACTGACATTTCCTAAATATTGGAAAGGATAAATAAGTATGGACCTCAGAAGATGCTGAACATTTTTATCATGACAAAAGAAAAGCATTCGACTTTTAAAGTGGGAAACTGTTTTTAAGACATCATTTTCCTGGAAAAATTGCTTTCTTTTATGGATTATTTTTTACAACTCTGTAATAAACACTTCAGAAAAGGACTTTCCAACTGCATATGAAAAAACCTTATATGCCCCTTTAACACAACTTCATTGACTTTTCACTTGTAGCTTGCTTCTTCATGCTAATTATCGTGTACCCTTTAATTATGGGAACAAATTCTTGCAGGGGATGCAATTAAAGATGTAAAAGATACTTCCACCCAGGTTTCCTTTTTCCCTCATGGAGTTTCTAAGGTTCCGGCATTTGATTTTTAAGAAAGCTTTTAAGTCTGACTGTGTGGCATCATAGTTTACAGAGCAGGAGTCTCTCTCATATCCCAAACAGCAGCTGATGAATTTCAAAGGCTTCTTTCTGAATAAACGTCTAAAAGTCTGGATAGTTATAGAGCTCACCCAGCCTCCTCTTCTCTTGAAAGCAGAGAGCTGTATGTGCAGACACAAATTGTGTCACAGGCTATCCAGCAGCTGAATCTCAGGCTGCTGATTTTAGACAGGTGAGAATTCATGAAAGGAATTTTGATATTTCTATTTCTGAAAACTTAGATGTGTGCAGAGCCAGAGAAGACAGAACACCTCTTGGCTTTTGCCTAACAACTCTGAAGCCCCTGAAAGGCTTGCTTTTGGTTAGGAGCAGTAGTCAGATATAGATGCTGATTGCTTTTCATTTAGCCCACTCAAATGAAAGCAAGCCCAAATATTCTGCACTAAGCTTTGTCTCTGCTTGAAGCCTAGAAGATGACATTTCTATTTAGTGCATACACAATTTAGAGAAGTTCAGTGACGAAAAGAAACAAAACAAAACTCAGAACTGCAGTGTTCTTTGTAAAAACTCTGTCCTTCTAATTTTAAACTAAACTTTAAGAAGGAATACATTAAGGGCTGAGGAGGAATGACAGACCATAAATTATTCTGAAGTCTGGGGGGAGGGCATCAGTGTCATTGCCTGGACAGAGGCTGAAATAAATGAAAAGGGAGCTGCCTGGGTCCATGTACAAAGCACTGTGCAGATGCTGAGTTCTGCACCCTGTCCTCAGCAGTCCCTGCTTGGCCGTGTGGGAATACGCGCACTGAGTTAGTGCTGTCACAAAGTCCTTGGCAGGATCTCACCATCTATGGGAGAGAGACTTTTTTTCCTTTTTTTGCCTCCCTCTGACATCTGTGGACATTAACTCTCCAATACCTTGTGGCTTTCTCGGGAGCCAAACAAATAAATGCACATTGGGTGCACAGGCCCTGCAGTGTGCAGTGCCCAGCATTTGAGGACACCTTTGGTGGGAAGATGTGAGAGAAAAGGCTACTTGGAACTTAGTTGCTGGCTGGGGTCAAACCACAACAATAGTGGACAGTCTTATTTTTCTGGTTATAAAGTGACTGAGATACCAAAAGTATTCAGTTTTTCAGAAGTTTTCAGAAGTTTTCAGATCATCTGCTGGAAAGGTGCTTTTTTGGAAATGGGCTTCCATCCTGCTTTGCACAGCACTCAGTAAAACACTCCCCAACTCCCTCACTGCAATCACTGGATGTTTGGCAGAGAGAAGTGAATCTTAGACAGAAAAAAAGTCCTAATGAATGTTGAATGACCAACACTGTGGTGACTTTAGCAAAAAGCCATGCAACCACTGTGAAAAACAATCCAGAATAATGGGATTTGCGAAATCACTTATCCAATAGCATAGGGAATTACTCAAAGAGAATCAGACTTTCCCTGGGAACTAAGTTTAATTCCACTTAAGGTTTCCATCTTTAATTGCTACCTCAGGGGTGAATGTTGCCCTGGCTTAGGAGAGCACTGCAGGCACCAAAAGCAAATCTGAACAGAAGTTTCAAACACTTGAGGGTTTCTTTTTTCCTTTTTTTGGAATGGACCTCTCTTTTGAATCTGAATGTCTTTCTGGGGGTAAAAAAAAAAAAAGCATATATATATATAAATTTGTGGTAATTCTCAATGTTTAACAAAAAGTTTAAAAACGAGCAGAGAAGATGGGGAGGCTTTTGAAATGTTTAAAGGAAAACTCTTTTTCAAACACAACTGAATAGGAGGAGAAGCAACAGGGAGGCAGGAAGAGATAAGGACAAAAGCTCTGGTCTGTTCAATTTTTGTGCGAGGTTGTAATTGTTCTGTTGTACGTGGGAAGAACAATGGGACACTGTTGGAGGAACTGGAGGAACTACACAGAATGGAGGAACTACACAGATAAATCCTGCAACTTTCCTCTGTGCAGGGAGGAGCTGCTGCAGCCAGGCTGGGCTGCTGGGGAGCACATTTGCAGGGGTGCACAAGTTTATCACCCCGGTTTTCCTAGAAGCCTATCATCAAGGGACAAAGCAGAAGTTGTTCCCTGCTGGACCTTCCCTAAGGAAGGGTGTTCAGGGTTTGCAGTGCAGATCAGGAGCTCGAGGTCAGGAGGAGATGTGCTGCACCACAGGGGCACTCCTTGGAGCTCAGGGGCCAAGGATAGAGGTGGGCTCTAAGCCATCACTCCCATTTTCATGTGATCTCTAGCTGATATTTTAAAAGAAAATTACTTCTGACCGCACCAAGAGAGGACTCAAATTCAAATTACACAAAGTTGGGGTCACCCATCAAGGGCATACAGATCTGAAATTTTTCCCTCCATAGCCTTGAAAATGAATCTGACTCTGTTCTCTGCTCAGCATCCTGGTAATACCTTGCTCACACTATGCTGCGCACAGAGGCTTCGTGCAAGAGCAGGATTGAAGCCAGCAGTTTCCCTCCAAGTAGCACTTCTCCAGGCTTTGCAAATCACTTCCAGAGGAGGTTTTCCCATCTGAATTCCAAGGCCCAGAGCAGCACCAACAATTAAGTTGCTGCTGTGCTCCCCAAGGACTCACTGTGCAGGGGACAGTGATCATCACCCTTGGGCTGCTGCTAAACACATTTTGGGGTTTTTTTACATGTGTGCCCATCCTTCCTCCTGAGCTACGAGGTGAAGGTCCAAACCACGGTTTGTATGGAGGTGCCAGGAATGGGATTCCCTCCCCATACACCTCCCCAGGGCTTAGGAAAAGAGTGAGCTGCAGTGCTGTGTAGTGGTGTCCCCTCCCTTTGGGTCGACTGAGCTGTGGCCAGTCCCTATCCGTCAAGCCCTGGCCATCCAATAGCTCGATGATCCCGAGCCTGAGGGTGTCTCCTCGGGCGGGGAGACTGACTAGAAGCCACCCTCGGGGCGGACCCCCGGGTGGAGAGACAGGGCCAGGACCACCCCCGGTTCTGGAAAGTTCGGCAAGTTATGAGCATGGATTGCTTAGTGGAGAAGACCCTCCCCATTACCCTCAGATTATTGGTATGGGGGCATGGGTGCCTCCCAATTATGGTTGGGTTATTGGTTGCGGGGGCTTCCCCCGCCCCTTTTCCCCTCCCTTAAAATCCCGGGCACAGGCTGGAGCCCCCCAGAGATCTCCCCTTCCCCGAAAATTCAATGAATCGTGTTGAGATCTCTCTCTCTCTTTGTCTCGTTCCTCTGGTACCTGAAGCAAACACCCTTGCACCCTTGAGGCAGGCTATCCGACCCTGGGGACGGCCGGTCTCTCCCCGGCTCCCTGACGCTGACCGCTGCGGAAGCGAGCCCAGAGGACGGTCCTTCAGGAGGGCCGAGCTACCCCAGGCAGACATCGAGCTATCCCAGGGGATCAGGCTGGCAGTGCTGCCTCACTCCCACCTCACATGTGATTTGGGGAAGCCAGAGGACACTTTTAATGAGGGAATCAAGGGAGTTACTTTTATTCTTTATGATCTTTATTTAATGATTTAACTTCAGAGTAATGGAAGATGGGTGGCTTGGGAAGGTAAATTGTGGCTCGGAAAGACACAGGAAAGGAAGTAAATATGCTGTAGGTATCAAAAACCCCAGAATTAATTAAACCAATAAGTGCATGGTACAAGCCAGTTCAGACTTAATGAAATGGGAAATCAAAAAGAAAAACCAACCAACCAAAAAAAAAAAAAAGTTTTTGAATCAAAGATTCAATTCATTTATTGAATCCAATGCATTCCCATCACTGAATTTTTTGGGATTTTGGGGTTTTTTTTTGACAGAAAACCATTTAATTAGAAATAGGAAATTATCATCTTGAGCAGTATGAAAAAGTGTGCAAGTGATACAAAGTCAGGTATTTTAAAGGAATGAATTTACCATTCTAAACTTCAAAAAGTGATTTGGATTCTTTCCACTGTAACCTTTACTGCTAGCGTTCATCTAGAAATATATGCTGTAGTTTTTCCAGGTAAATGAAAACCCATATGGGAGAAATTTGGGAGGTAAAGGAGGGGTTATTGNACCTTATAAAAAGGGCTGCGCAAGGCAGTTCTGGGTCTTTCTCCTCCAATCAGTGGCGGTGAAGGGCTCGTGCTGGGAGCTGGCCTCTTCTCTCTCTAAGAGAGACTTTTATAATTGCTTTGAGCCTCGGACTAGCCGGAGTTCACGGAGTTCACCCCAGCACCATACAGCTCCCTGTCCTAGGGCAGCCGTGCGGTGGCCCGGGTGTTCGATCGCCGCGTACCCGGTTTCTTTTTTGCTTTTTTTTTTCTCTCGGCTTTTCTTTTGGACTTTCCTCGGACGCTGGCTGCTACCAATAATCGTCTTTTGGCTCGCAGCAAGAGAGTTGTGCACGTTTTTCACATTGCAAATAATTCTGGGGTAAAGACTGGCAGGTGTTACAGCTCTCCCATGCGTTTTATATTTTAAGTTCTGGATCAGAAGCAACAGTCAAAAAACCCACGAGCACAGTAGCTTTTAATTATATCAGAAGAAATACAATTCTTCTCCTTTTGTAAACAGCATATTGGGTTCCTTTCCGCCTTTTCATTTTATCTAAGGAGACAGCAGAAAACAAGCGCAGTATTTTCAGATGTCTACACGCACATGTCAGCCTTTGAGAAGTTCTTTCGATTTCTGATAAAGGGGATAGATTTTATTTTCAAATTTTACTGTTCCACGAACAATGCTTTATTTTAAAAAACAGTGTTTCTAAAAGACTCAACTTTGCTTTCACAGCGGGAATGAACAGAAACGACCTCTAGAAGTTGAAAGTTGAAAGGAATGTGTCGAGTTTCAGTCTGAGGATTTAACCACTCTCATTTCTCCTCTCTCCCCACTGAGAGGAAGTCCCACCTCACAAAGCATGAAGTGTGTTTAACCTGGCAAATAGAGGATGCAGAAGAGTAAAACACCAGTGGGGGTGGATTTATGGCTTTTAGAGTTCATGTCAAGCTAATGACAGCCTGTGATTGATTTCTGGGATCCTTTTACCACAGGGGACAGCAATTGTAACTCACACCATACCTGTACTCATGGCAACAACTGGCAATAAATAGTGTTTATTTTACATACCCTAACACTAACTAGATAATGGTTGGCCATTCAACTGCACAGCCACATTACACAAATGCTTTAGCATGAAGCATACAACAAAATCACCCATAAGAAATAGTATAAAATGCAATGAACCTGGTAAAGTCATAGCCTGAAGCTGATTGAAAGCTGACATGGTTGAAATAGCACATTTTTTTACTAGAAGGTTGAATCTACTTTCAGTTTGGGAAAAGGGGTATTTTGTGGGGTTTTTTCCCCACAAATTTCTGTCAACAGTAGGAAGTCAGAAAATGACCAGCTAGCAAGCCCTGTTGCAGCACATTTATTGATCACCATGCTGCACACACATTTTGTGTTGATTCTGCCCGTGCTGGGTTTACAGTGTTAGCCACTTCTGTACAAGTTTCTGCAATGGCTGCGTGGCTTTATGGGCCGAATTGACAGATGTGAGGCTTTGCATGAGTGTTCCTGCTGATTCCAGTGGGCCTGGCCCAGCCTCTCCAGGGTCTCCACACCCAGTGGAGTTCACAACTTACCTTGAACTCCACTGACAAAGCTCCCAGTGCATTTCCCATCCCCATCCACCTCATCTCCACAGCACCCGCATCACAGCAGGCATTGTCTCTGTTGCACAGCTTTTTGAGTTTTATCAACAAATCATAAGCTGCTGTAGGTATGACTATTAGTGCATGAATAGAATGGAAACATTTGATTTTGTCATTAATCACCCTGTTTAGATGTTGATGTAGGGGAACAAAACAATGTATTTAGTGCTCAGTAATAAGCATCACTGAATCATAATGTTACTGATACCTAATGTTTAATTCGGTCCTTTCAAAGGCTGTTTGTTTCAAGTCTTTGTACATTGATGACTGTTTGTGCTTAAGGATATGAGAGTGACAAATTATGGCAGAATGAGTGCTAGAAATGCACTGGGATAATAATGAATGATCAATTACTATGTGGTTATGAGGAATTTGTTGAACTCTTCAACTACTCTGAGGCATGCACCATGATGTAGACCTCAATTTACATTCACCTATGTACAATGGCTACTAAATTGTCCTGTACAGAGAATCTCCCTCTCCTTCCTTCTCAGGATACAAATGAATGTGCACTCCTCTTTGAACAGAAGTTCTTACCTAAAATAGCTTTCACAGTAGTGACCGAGCTGAGCTACAACTTAATGTACAACCTACTATCCTTGAACATTCTAGATTTTTCTCTGAATTTTAAACCAATTTTGCTTCATAAATTACATGAAAGATAACATTTCTACAGTGTAACATATCATGAAAGTAGATTCAATGTACTCACTAAAGTCATGGCAGTGGCTATAAAGGTCTGAACACTGGAGCACAGGAGTTTCATGAGGCAGAGAATGCTCAGCTCTGACAAGGTCTGCCTGGCTGCAGTTTTTGGAGCTTCCAAGAGTCACAAAAAAAAAAAATCATAGAATCATAGAATAAGTTACATTGGAAGGGGCCTTTAAAGCTCAGCAGCTGCTGATAGAATACAGGTCAGGATCTGCTGCATCAGGATGTCAGAGGGTGCTGTGTCCTGACAGCAGGGAAATCCTTGAGACTGTCAAGGACACATAATCAGAAGACATGAAATATGCATATTGTGCTAAATAAATTAATTGTGATGGAATTTATTACACTGAATAGCAAATTAATTAATAATAGAGATGCCTGAAATGCAGCAAAGTGTTACTGAGCTGGGGAGCCTTTCACGGGAGGGAGCAGTTAATGGAACAGTCATGTAAGGGTAGAAAGAACTTAGTTACAGGCCACAGCCATGGTCTCTGATGATAATAATAATATTAAGTGTCAGAATCCTACAACTAAGATTGATTTTTTTTTCCCCCCCCAACAGAAAGAAGGTGGAAAAATGCAGTTTCTCATTGCATTTCCAGGTTGGTCCGTTACACCAAGAGGAAACCAAGCTTGCGTGTCAAGGGGAAGGGCCAGCTCTTTTCCCTGCTTAAGCCAGCAAGCAGGAGCAGCAGCAAGCAGCAGCAGTGCTCTCACCATGCCTGACTCACGCAGTAATGAATGTGGTGTGTCACTTTTGGGCACTGCACAGTTGACAACCCTGCCTGCAGCTCTGGCTGCTCCTCAAAGCACAGCGAAGGTCACAGTCAGCGACTTCCCGATTCCAGGTCACTGTTGCACAGAAAGCTCCCCTTCAGCAGTATATGCATTTCACACCTAGCTGCTCCTTTTGTCAAGCTGTCATATTTAATTAAAATGCTGACAAGCCTTTAAGGATCTCTACAATGTGCAAAAAACACATAAGATCAACACTTCACACTTCTACCAGTGATTATTTTTTTCTTTGGCTGTTCTTCATGAAAGGCAGAGGAAGAGCCCTCTAATCAGTGCCTTGGACTTCTTTGTGCTGGTCTGCTCTCAGCCAGGACATTCTCCATCCAGAGAAACTCTCCTGCTGTGCTCACCCTTAGATTTCTGCAGAGCTTGAGGTGCTAAGAGGAAAGTTCTCACTATGCACTCTCTGTCCAGCTCCATGATCAGAGAAGGATTCTCTTTTAAACCCACAAGTTCTTTACTTAGCATTATATCCATAGGTGGTTAAGGCACCTGACTCTCTTTGAGGTCTCCAAAAGCCTTAATCTGTGGTATTAATTCAAGAGCTTGGTTTCCTGATATTGTTCTTTGGGCTGAACTATGAGGTGATGACTTCACCACTGCATGTAATCACAGACAAACCGTCTCATATCTCTTTCCTCCAGGCACCATAAACCCTCAAACTCCTCATCTATTATATGTGACATTACATATCAACTCATTATCATCTCTCTTTTTTTTTAAATACAGCAATAAAATGCTGTTGTAATTACAAATCATTTACGAGAGCTAGAATTTCTCTCTGCTTTCAAGGAGGTCTATGAGATATTAATCTGTACCAGCACAGGGCTATCAGCACCATAATTTTATGCGTGTCCCTGTCCCTGCACCAACTCGTGCTTTGTTTTGGCCATTCATGAGCAGCTGTGAGGACTAATGACACCTTGTAATGTCGGGTCCCAGTTGCACCAGATGCTCTTCCTCAATAATTTTTATTACAGTGCACTTCTGTCCGTGCAGACAGACAGACAGACAGACAGACCTACCAGGCAGGCTGGAAGGAGGGAAGCTCTAATCCTCAACATGCCTGGTGTAACACAAGAAACCAGAGACAGCATCACTGGTCCTTGTGAGCTCCAGTGCAAGTCCATCTACCCCTCCGATTCCTGCATCTTCTCGTCCATGTGCAAACTCGTCCAAGCTTAGCTTGCTCAGGCCATCAGCTTGGCTGCTCACCAGGGTAAACTTATCCCCAAAAATATGACAGAGGGCCTCTAAACTGAAGACAATTCAGGGAGAAAGCACTGAGGAAATAGGAATATTCAGTCCCAGCATCCCCCTCCATGAGGAAGTCAATAGGAAATCTCTCCCTAAACTGTGTCTCTGCCTGCAGAAGAGTAAAAACACTCTCATAACACACAAAAACAGCCTTCCCCACACACTTTAGGAGCCCCTATGGGGCAGGTCGGTGCCCAGGCTGTAGGAGGGGATGGGATGGTGCAGGTGGGCTCCCTCCTCCCACCTGATCACCTTCCATTCCATCAGCTCAGACGAGCAACACCTATTCCCCAGCCCCAACTCCTTTGCTTCGTTCAAAATCAGGTGCAAATAATTTCTAAGGCTGTTCAAGGGAGACACCTAAAAATGGCCAATGTACTCAAAAATAGTATCTTTCAGCAATTCATCTCTATAAAATATGCTCAAGGGAGCATTATGGTAGAAAATGGATTTTGCTTTGCAAATGTAATGGTTCATATCATGATTACTTGTGCATTCATCCAGTCACAGCAGAAGAACAATGTCATATTACACATCTGACCAAACACAACTAATCAGTATAGATTGATTAAAAATTGAGATACTCACAGAGGGCTTTTGTTGTTCTTTTCTTTTCTTCCAATTTAATCTGTATAGTTACATAAAAGTAGTACAAGACACCAAATTGGTAAAGAAAATTATGATTTTCTAATGAAGTCTAAAGTAGAAAATCTCTATAAATTACTCATTTTGATTGAAATACTCCTCAGGTGTTAGAGCTACTTATTCTATAAATGCATCTAATATAGATATATATATATTTATATAGACTAAAACAGTAAAATAAAACTGGCTGAAAGGTCTAAAACTCAGGAGGATTTACTTCAAAAATTATTTATATCTCTTAATTTAGAATATGGAATATCATTCAAAAACTCAAATTGAACTGGAATTCTTTAACAGACATGAGGATTGTTTAAAGCTCCAGACCCCATTTGTTCATTTTAAAGGCCATGATTTTGTGAAGATGCATGTGCAAAACTTGGTGCAAATACATTCACATTCATGGAAGAGAAGCTAACAGGAAGTCATTCAAAAGGTCTTTGTGTGGGACCTGAATGAATATGCTTAAAAAGGGGAAAAAAGATAAAGAAGACAGAGAAATGTGCTTCAGCCCAGTCTGCTTGGAAATGTCTCCCTATCTGAAATTTTTCAGAGGGCTTTTGCCTGCACAGTTCTAGCTCCTGAGTGGACTCCTGAGAGTCCCCACATGCACTTAAGAGTCATGAGAATGTGGGGTGCTTCGCTCAGCAGCAGGTCTGCTTAAAGCTGGCCAAGGAGGTACACCCAGAGAAAGATTGTTCCCTTGCAGCCTCTGTTCCGAAGCAGCAGAATACGCTGCATTCCTAAAACACAAAATATAGGCCAGTCAGCTCTGCAAAGGCCTGCATCCAACTCTCACTAATGGCTTAAATTGATTGTGTCATAGCTGAAGTTCTACATATGTTAGGAATTAGGAAACACGAAGCTGCCAAGCCCTTTGGTGTCTTGTCAAGCTTCAGGATGCTCGGTGCACAGGCACTGAAACAGGCAGGTTTTCCAGATGGCATCTGGGCACCCTCTTCATGGCTACTGCGTGGAGAGAGGCCATTCACAAAGGCTGCTCCCCACCGGGGACCTGCAGACTCAGATCCTACCACTTAGACAGAGGTTCAGTGAAGTGCCTCACATTTCCTAGGAAGGACATTATTTTCCACACCTCCTGGTTTAGACAGCTCCAGAGCTGGTGCCTGTTCTCTGCTGATTAGAGCTGGGAAGTTTGGCTGCACCTCTGGCCAGCTGCAGGGTGGAGGAGCCCAGTGTCCTCTGCTGTGCTTATCACATCTGTTTCCTGATTCTCCAGTAGTCACCAGGTAACAAAGAGCAGGTTGTTCTCACTCCTCATGGATTTCTGGCTGACATAACAGGACTCTGCTGCCTGGCAGAGGTCCTGGCATTGCTGTGAGAGTCAGCTGGCGAGTGGCGCTGACCCACAGTGTCGAGTCCCCGCTCCCAGGGGCTGCACGTCGCCCTCCCCACACCGGCCAGCTGGGCTGCAATGCCCCGAGGCAGAGATGTCCAACCCGTCCTGGTGCAAGCAGAAACCTTGGGCAGCAACAGCTCTGCTTGTAACATCATTTCCTCAGCTTGGACTGTTCACAGGGAAACTGTTCCAGAAAATGTCTAAGAGCCTCATGGGAATCACTTTGGCCTGTACCACTGGCTGGGGGCTGCTGGCCAAGAAATAATTAAAACAAAGGATGTTCAAGATCTTGGAAAAGGGAGGAAAGGAGACCTCCAAGTCATTTTATACACTGTCAGAAACTGGATTTCTGGATGACTCCATTGTTTCCTCACGTGTTTTTTTTCATTTGTTTGAGGTCTTTTTAATCACTAAAGAGTGTCATAAAATAGTCAAGGACCTCATAACACACAGAACTATACTTTGGTCTGATTCAAGCATGTGCTCTTAACTGTGATCACATAAAAATACACATCAAAAAGAACAACTTTCGTGAATCTGCTTTTTTTTTTTTCTTTGTTTTCCTCTTTTCCCTTGAATATACTAATTATTCTCAGAATTATTCAAAGTCATTGAGAATCCCAGTGACATGGCAGAAGGAATTGAAAGGTATTCTTACCTAGCACGTGTCAGCTCATTGTCAGCTACCTGCTCTTCAGCTGAGCACGTGTTACTCCCATTTCTCTGTCAAGCCCTGCTTTTTTATCTGTGCATCTCAGCAAAAGCCTCTTTCCCCTTCTCTCCCACACTGTAGTTCCATCATAAATCTCAGAGTACAATGAAGTGTCACTGTGTTTATCCAGAACCAGTAAGGCAGGAATATATCACAGCATACAGAACAGGCTCTTAACTCTTCACTTGTTTATTAAACTGCTTGAAATGCATAGGGAGAACACATCAATACTGCTAAGGTTAATGACATTGATTCATAGCAAGAGAGAGCCAGCGTTTACAGTCAAATGATCCTTAGTAATTGTTGTAATAAAGTCTGCAGATGAGCTCTCAAGGTACCTGGTTACGTACAATGTCTCTCTTCAGCTCAGCTCAGAGGAGGAACAACACTTGGGGTCCTCCTAGAGGAGTGGCAGGTGCTGGAGAGAGCAGAGATGTCCAGCACACAGCTAATTGTCACCAGCCTAAGCCACCATCCCTCTCCTGTGATATGGGGCAGGGAAAAGCCCACTACTCTCCCCAACAACCCTCTGATGAAGAGATTAGTTCTTGCACTTCCCACACTACATGAGATTAAGCTGAGGACCAGTGCATGCTCCATTTTCTGTGTGGTTTATAATAGAGATATATGAAGGTGAAGAAAAGTTGGCTCCACAGAAACAACCATTCCTTAGAACAGATTTGTGTCATTAAGCAGCATGTGGGAATTAACAGCACTCACTGTCACTGTTCGGATAATAATGCTGTCCCTTTCTGTAAATGAATATTCTAGCTATGTAGTTTGTGTCAAAAGGATGAGACTTGCTGGGGAAATGATTTTTAACCTGCAACTTCAAATGAAATGCAGACAAAATGATCACAATTCCCACCAGTGAATGAACGACATTACAGGAGTTGGGTGAGGACAGGTCAGGTACAGGTGAAAGAAGCAGAAGCAGTTTCTCATCTGATGGTTTAAAGTCAACAGGAGGCTACATTCAACAGGGGGACTGTTTTAAAATAACAACACCTAAAATTGGGGCTTTTGGTGTCCCTAGCTTTCCTCTGCAGAAATACTCACTGAATCACATGCTGCTTCTACCACAAACTAAGAAAACCACCTGAACTCTTCCCATCTCAAAAATCACTGTCTTATTTTAGCTGAAATAACAGCTCTGAGTCAGAGATGAGATGGGATTCAAATCTCCTTTGCAGATTCATTTAAGCTCTGGACTATTAAGTGAAAGGAGAGCAGCTCAGGGCTGCTCTGTGTGACTAGAGCACACTGTGCTGGCCTGCCCCAGAAAATGCCACGTTCACTGCTGAGAGGGCTCTGCCATCACATACAACTGTGTAGCTCAGTACTCAGGCAATGGTGTGTGTGATGAAACACAGAAACTGAGGCACTTGCTTTTCCCCAGCAAACTTCCTAAGTGCCTTTAGAGCTGACGTGTTTCCAGGTGAGACATGAGAGAGCATCACCTTGCCAGCAGGTGATGCCAGCCTGAGTGGAGGGAGTCACTACAACACCAAGTGGCAGTAACTTTGTGACAGGGTGGGGAAAAAAACCTCATACTCTGACTGCTTTTGGCCCCTGAAAATTCTGTGTTTTGTTTTTGTACTTCCCTATCCACCTCCAGATGAGAGAGGCAATGGTAACACATGGCTGCAATGCACCCTCTGTGCTGGTTAAAGCCACACATCCATTTAGGTAAGGTAACCACAGACTGGTTGACATTTCATTTAGTTGGCCTTACTACTGCAACATCAGTTATCCTGGAGTCACTTTATATAAGTAATTTCCATCTTTTAAATTTTGGAAGTTATGTTTTTCAACCATTTCAACACAGACTGCATAGAAAAAAAAAAAATCATCATTTTGCGTAGGACGCATTATCGTGACCTTCACTGACATGAAGTCAGATGCACTGTTCTCAGAAATAGAATCTCCCTCAGTATATGTATTTGGAAGAGATATCAGTGTCCCCCTGTTCTGCTCAAAGCCCTAGAAGAAAGAGTGAACCTGTGCCAAAAGAAAGGCCTTAGTCCCATTTTAAGCTTTAAAATGGGATTTTTTTTTTTAATAGACATCCTCTCTGCCTCTGAAAACATGAGGAACATCCTTCCTGTGCATTCCTGCATGAGCCAGTCTGGATGTGAAGAACAAGCAGGAATTGCTGCTTAACTTCAAGGACAGAAAAGGGAATGGGATTTGGACTTCATTTAACCTGCATCCACACACTGTGCTAAAAGAAGATTTGAGCTCTAGCTGAAAGGGAATAATTAGCAATAATTAATTTCTGCTGCAGATCATTAGCAATTTACAACTCCTACGAGCAAATGAAAGGAAAACTATGGTTCATCAAACTCCTAAAATTAGCCCTAACCAGCTCTCTCACACCAAGGACAGCAGCTCTTCCTAAAGGGCTGGAAGGCACAAGAGCCCTCCTGTCCGGCAGCTGCTGGCTGGCTGCCGTCCAGCACACAGAGAGGGCTGTGCTTGAATTCCAGCACACTCATGACACCGATTCCCTGGCACTGGCAGGTTGGAGTCAGGGAGGCTCTGAGGCCTTCAGATAGTCAGTTTTCAATATCTGTAACTTCAAATACCATCAGTTGTATTCCTGGTGGTTCCCCTTTTTCTCATTAACAATTTTTGAAAGTTAGAAACCGACTCACTACTCCGATGGATTATGTTAAAGCCCTCCAGAATTAGAGCTTTATTTGGGAAAATTAGCTGAAACGAGTTTCTGTTGAACAGGTCTGTGGGATATATGACCTCAGTTATTTTCTATCTGGTATTAGGGACTTGAGAGCTTTCTTTCAGACCACAGGAATGTGATGAGTGATATAGTTTATTTCTCTGCATATTCTAACTTCTCTTGACAGATACCTCAATAATAATAATAATTTCCTTCATATGCTGCTTGGGGAAAACCCCAAAGTAAAAAGATAACTACTGTATAAGCATGAAATAGGCTGTATTATTTGAAATTAAGTACTGCTAGGATGCTAGAAACTTCAGCAGAGGGCTTTACTGCCACTCTGATTTTGCATCCTGCCAAGATGCTCTTCAATTAGGAATTCATTAACTGAAACCTGGAGCAGGTCTTTAACAGCCTTGCCCTGCCAACAAAATAAACAGTCCACATTTGAAATCCCTTGAAGAAAAATTGTAAACCAGAAGTTTGCTTGCCTCTCTCTTCCCACAGAAACACGCACATCTCCACCTGAGTCATACCTGGAATTTATTACTCATACTGATTTCACTGAAACTCTTACTGAGGATCTATTAAAATGGATGGGTATTGTTTAATCAGCTCAGCTATAAGCAAGACACTGACTTGTGGGGTAGGAAACAGACTGAGATCCAAGTTTTCTACAGCACAGTCTGGCCCCATTCTTCATTACAGATGTTGCTATGATTAGGCTGAACCCTACAGCTTAAAGCTTTGCTGTGGCTACTGGAAGTAGGTAGGAAAGGTATTATTTATCTTTACCTGAAATCCTCAGATAAGCACAGCTTCCCATCCCCATCTTGTGCAGCTTTCTAGACCAGCCATGACCCAAGAGGTGCAGGGATGCCACAGCCCAAAGCCTGCTGGAAGCAGAGAACAACCCCCTGGGATCCCTCTCATTGCTGAATGGGATGAAATGCTCAGGACAGGGACTGCCCTGCTTCCCTGCAGCAGGGCTGCAGTCCCTCAGCAGAACAGGATGTTACCTTGAAGCCAGGATCTCCAGTGCATTTAATGGTAATTAGTAAAAACGACAGCAGCATCTCAAAACAAAATTTTCCATATCACCAGCTGTTACCTTTTCAGATGCATTCAGGATAGTCTATGTACTGTGCATACATACTGAGAGTTTGAAAGACTGTTAAATTAAGAAATGTAATCTATTTCTGCAGGGCTCAGGTTTTAGCTTCAGGTAGAACGTATTCATGAGTATAGATCTCAACCCAGGAAAGATAACTTGAACTTTTAGCTTGAACTTTAATAATTGTGAAATGCCAGAAAGCACATATTAGATTCTAGACTTGCAGATTAAAACACTGTAATCTCTTTACTCCAGCTACTGCATCATTTTATTGCTACTTGTGTATATATTTACAGATACTCAGTATCAATACCTATGTGGACTGTTAAAATGTTTATGGATGTGGTCTGCAATCTGAGGTATTTTTGGCTGAATTCCCAGTCTCCTGTATGAAATTCTTTGAGACCCATGGAAAAAAAAATAATTTTCTGTTTCAGGTTTCCCATCTGAAACAAGAGTGAGAAAATAATGGAGATAATGCCTCTTTAGACATTCTTCATCTTACAGAATTACATATAATAAGAGTAACCTCTTTGAGAATGAAGCGCTTTTTACAGTATAAATTTGTGCAGAACTAGCAGCCTTGGGGGATCAAGGATAATACTGCAATATAAATGATAATTAATTTATATTTTACTGGGGAATTTTTACTATAAATATATCCAGAACAGCAGTCAATGGGAGATCATGCTATGAATCCCCAAGCCAGATGCAGATCAGGTAATGTAAGTGGAAATACATGCATTTCTAAATACAAGAAAGTAGCAAATCTGTGTTGCCTATAGTTTTGATCAGCCAACACACAGACCTTCTTCTCCAGAACATCGAGCTCTCTATGCATGAACCCACAAGGATCGAGTCCAACTCCTGGTTCTGCACGGGACCAGTGCCAAGAGACACACCATGTTCCCAAGGGCATTGTCCAAGCACTTCTTGAACTCAGCCAGCCTTGCTGCTCTGACCACTGCCCTGGGAGCCTGTTCCAGTGCCTGACCACCCTCTGGGTGAAGAACCTTTTCCTGATATCCAACCTCAACCTCCCCTGGCACAGCTTCAGGCCATTCCCTCAGCTCCTGTCACTGTCACCACAGAGCAGAGATCGGTGCCTGCCCCTCCTCTCCCCCTCACGAGGAAGCTGTAACTGCAGTGAGGTCTCCCCTCAGTCTCCTCCTCTCCAGGCTGAACAGACCAAGGGACCTCACCTGCTCCTCATACAGCTCCCCATCAAGGCCCTTCACCACCTTTGTTACCCTCCTTTGGACACTGTTTAATAGCTTTATATCCTTCTTAAATTGTGGTGCCCCAAAACCGCCCCCAGCACTCGATGTGGGGCTGCCCCAGTGCAGAGTAGAGCGGGACCATCCCCTCCCTTGCCCATCTGGAGATGCTGTGCCTGATGCACCCCAGGACATGTTACACTAAAATTCTGCTTTAAACTCCAGTCCTTCGGCAAGAGCAGTTCTGACCTGCCCGTTGTGTCAGCTGTACCTGGAATAGCATTCTCTCATTTGGGGAGCTTTTTTCCTTTCTCCTTTATCCCAGCTTTCCAGCTGATGTCCTCCCCATACCCTCCCCTAAGAGCTAGTGAAAGCAGCCTCAGCCCACAGCAGTGTCCAAGGATTTTCCATTGCCACACTGTCATCATGCCCAAAAAGCCTTTGGAGCGTGCTCCGTGCTTTCAGTGGCAGATCTGCTTTATCACTTTTTCTTTTTTTTCTCTCCAGGGGAAATAAAGGAACAAAGAATCTTTAGAAGGACGTCGGCTCCTGGGTGCCTCCCCAGTCAGCTGCAAGGCAGGGAGCACAGGCTTACTGACACCAGGCAAAATGCTTGGAAAACCAACATTAATGTGATTGCTGTGGGCAAAGTCAGCAGCCCAAACAGCTCCTGACTGCTCCTGCCACCCTGTGCCATCCCCACTCCTCTGCTGAGCCCAGAACCAGCCGTGGCACCTGCAGCACTTACAGACCACGATTAGGACACACGCCTGCCTACCAACAACTTTTACACCTGTTGAGGTTTTTGTGATGTGGTATCAACGTGCACTGCACAGCCACAGGCGTGGTAGTGCTCTCCTTTCAGCACTTTCCATGGAGACTTTATTTTCCCGTTTTCATGATTACTTACTACTGTCATATTGGTTCCTAGAGCAACAAGTATAATTTGGCCGATTCTATAGGCACCTACAAAACCTGAAACCAACTATACCACAGTGAAAGAAAATGGTCTTTGTATCCACGCCAAATTTATCATTGCAAAAAATAAAACATTGTATCGTACTAAGTTTTTTCTGTTGTATTATTCTTTTACTTCACATATTTTAAAATATTACTAAAAACACTTTCTAATTTAAAATTATATAAAGCCTGCAACTCAATACATTCTTTTAAATGCTGAGACTAGAGCTTTGAATCTTTCAGAAATAGAAAAACAAAGTTACTGATGTCAGAAAGTATTAGCAAAACATTTTATTGTTGTCAAGTTTGCATATTTTGTGGAAAAGTTTCATGTAAAAAGCTTCACTCAGCCCTCTGCCTCCATGAATTTTCCCTTTACAGTCTATTAGATATATATCCTTCATGTTACCCTCCCACAGAAAGTGTCTGTTAATGGGTCACTGCTATGGCTGAGAAAGACAAAATTAGATCTGTCTCAGATTTAAATATTTCATTCTTTTTGTTTACCTCCATCAGCCTTATGTAAGCATTTCTATTCAGCATCCCCAAACTCTCCTGAATTCCTTTTCCTGATTTGTATCCATTTCACTCTCCTAAGGCAAGGATACTGTCTTTCCTCAAATATTACCTCTGCTAACACATCCTAAAGAAACTATCTGAGCAGTGTCTAGGCTGTATAGAAATACGAAATGATGAGCTAAGTCTCCAAGGAAGGCCTGGAGCTACAGAGCCCACGGCAGAGTCTGTTGGGCAAAACTTCCTCTCCGAGGGGAATAGAAGCAATGAAGCTCCCTTTGATTGCCACCCTCATATTTGCTACACCCTTTCTTTAGCCTCATCAATGGCTAAAACACCACCTCTCATGCTACCTCACTCACCTGGGCAGCTGAGCTCAGGCCGTCAGGGGCTTGTTGGTGTTTTTAAGGCTGACGATGCAGTGGCTCATGTGACAGCAGACATTTGAAGTCACATCCTTTGTATTAATGGCCTTACGCAGAAGCCAAAATTGATTTTATAGTTTTGATATCAGATTCTTTATAATAATTGTTTGATGAACAACATGAAGCAAAATTGATTTTACAGTGTCAGAGACTTATTTATTCAGCAGTGCATAAGTCATCGCCCAGTGCCTGTAGCCTGCACTTAACTGGCGCGTTTGAATGTCCTTTCCAAGCCCTTCTTGCATCCAGCATCCACTTGAATATGATTACAAGTGCTATGTATAAATCAATTCACTTAATTATGATTAAAGGTTTCGAAAGAAACCCTTCTGCAGCGACTAAATCCATCTGAGAGGAGAAAGTGCTGCAGAAGAAAGAGTTAAAGTAGCAGCAAAAAAGTTCACATCAGTGCAGCTACTGCTCTGTAATAAATAGGGACAATCAAGGATTTCCTGTTGGAGTCTGACAAAGAAGATGCTTTCTCCATTCATCTCTGCTTTTGCACAACTTGCTTTTCAGAGCAGGACTCTTGTCCTGGAAACTCAGGGCACATTTTGGATCCCCAGCTGAGCCCCGTGGCACACACAGGTTTTCTTGCCCTTAATTACAAAGGTTGTCAGCACAGAACAGCTTCTTCTGTGCAACACGTCGGAACCAGATACAGACTGACGCTGGATCAAACTTCTTTTGCTCAGCCTACTGTAACAGCATTTCTATCCAAGCCAACGCAGCTTAAGAGACAATCTCTTCATTGTACCAGAAGTGTTAAAAAATTTATTTAAATGTTACTCCACTTTTCCGTACTGGTTTAAATTAGGTGACTTTTCTCAAGTTGTATCAGATTTTTGCAGCACGCTAATTATTAGTAATAAGAGTATTATCATAACGTTTTGGTAAGTCCTAAATAACCCCTTTGTTTTCCGCATATACTAATTTTAAAATTCTAATTTAAATATATAAATAACACCAGAAAGCAATCAAGATTTCTTCACTGTATGCCTCTCGCAGGATAATTTTCTCATGCATATGCATTAGGACCAAAAAATGTGTTCTGCATACTGACAGTAGTTACATAGCTCGGTGTTCTTGGGTGCTGTGATAGGTCAACATTCTTTCACACTGAGTTTTTAACTGAGCACTTTTTTTTTATTATAATGATAAAATATTACTTGCTTTGGTAAGTTCACTTTCTTATCAAAATTACAAACAGCAAAATATCTGCATGTGATAAAAACCACCAGTACTTCACAGAAAATGAATGTGTCTTTCCCTCCTTTCTCTTCTTTATCTGCCATTAAATTACATTCACACTTCTAGCACCACACTCCACTAAGTCCCATCACAAGAGAAAAATCATGATGCGTTATTGAATATAGAATCTGAGGATGGCACAGACAAACACAAGGCACTTAAATCATCTCCCCAGAGGAAACACAGTGGTAATTCAGAATTAAAATATTTTTTCATTTGCTACTGGAATATATCACATTTTGATTTGCAGCTGAAAACAAAAAATATTTTCAGCTGAAGTTTTTACAGAAAGTTCCACATTTTCCAGCAGTCACTTCTATCGATGATATAAACACCAGCTGAGAAGCATTTGTAACAGCTGAAGGATAGGCACAAACTTGCAGTATTTCTGGAAGAAAAACTTCAGTTCCAGAAGAAGTTGTTAATAACAAACTTTATTATTACCCCATCCATGATTCATGGTTTGCAGACTACAGCCAAATAGAGCCATGTGGGTGAGGGGAGAGGACAGTTCTCACAGATGTGATTGCTAATAAATAAACATGGTTTATATCAAACACTGAAAGAACTGGTCTCCTTGCACCACTGAAGTATCCTTAATAACTTACTGAGAGTGACAATAAAAATGATCTTGTTATTTTTTCCAGTATCTTAATGTTCACCTCAGGGCATTTTTTTTTTCATGAAGGTGTGTTTAAAAAGCAAGTACTCCTTTACAGCAATGACTTGGTGAGCTAGGCCTCATTTTCAGAGAGGACCAGGGATTCTTTAGTGAACTGAGCTATTTTTTTGAAAAATAATTTAATAATATCACATTTCACTGAGCATTAGTGTTTGTGGATATGGAAATGTCCTACCCTGTATATCCTGCCAGTAGATGAACTACTCATTGAATGCACTCTCAAATGTCCATACTGCTATACACCCAACATACAGGGTACACTGGTCCTGTAAACATGGCTTGGGATTTCTCAGAGCAGGAGCTGAAGAAGAAGTAAGGACTTTTGTGAGGTTTGTAGGTCCTGATAGTGCAGGCTTAGTGCAGGCCTTAGGCTCCAGCTGCCTAGCCTATAGGGTTTTTCTAGGTGTACTTTGAAAAAGAACCATATATAAAACAAGGGAGTTTTGCTATGAGAACCATGACCAGTAACACAATTAAAAGTAGTCCACGGTTCCTTTATGTCTTAGGCTCTGTCACATAGGAAGCCATTAGAGACAAGACATTTTCTCCCTGTGGATCTAATGTTTACATTATTTAGTGAAGTGTTTTGTTGCCAATAAGGAGGAAAAAGCAGTGGGAAATAAAGGATGAGGTTTGCTTGGAGGTAAACCTGTGTGTGATCTCTGTTCAGGACACCAGCAGAGGATTCCAGGAAAACTCACCTCTCCTCCATCCCTCATTCCCAGAGAGCGACAAATCACAAAGCTATCATTCAAATGATATTTCCCTCAACCATTTATGAAAAACTTTAAATATTCAGTAGAGCAAAGCAAAAAGCCTCACATATGCAACAAAATTAACAGGACAGCCACTTTGCTGCTAAAAGTAGTATGCTCATTACCGACCTTCAGAAGAGGTGGGGAGGAAAGGCAAGGAGGTGAAAATTAATAACCCTTCTTGCAGACAGCAGAGAGCTGTCACGAGTTATGCAACCCAGGAATTTTTATCCATTCCCCCCATCTTCCAGAAAGACATAATTAATTTACAGTCATTTTAACCTGCAAATGACACTTGTACAGTTGGAGGACTGACAATCAACTTCCCATGCTGACAGTGGGGTGCAAGAGTCTGAGTGTCGCAGCATTCATGTGGATGCATTGAAAAATATAATTGATGGGATCTCCTACCTTGTGAAGTGCAGTAGCTATAACTGCACACAAGGCGTGAGGGATACACACATTTCCTTGGCAGAGAGAATCAGAAGAAAATAAATTAAACAGTCCTTTAAAATACTGCCTTAAGGAAGAGTTACCATAATACTTGCATCTCTGTGTTTTAACTCATAGAATGTGGTGGTGTGTATGCATACACAAACTGTCTAGTGCACAATTTTATCTGCTTCAGATTGCAGTAAAATTGGGACATGATGTACACAGTTTCTGCTGGAGCCACTGTAAATTACAAAGGTTAATCATAGTTCTGTGAGGAAAAGAAAAAGACTAGGAGCAGTAGATGTGTGTGTATATTTGTATAATAATTCAAGGAACCACGGGTGACAAGGTCTCCTTTGCTGAAAAATTGTTCGAATACAATGAGCCCTCTTTAACAAGATTGTAAATACCAGACACCATTTTCAACACCTAGAATACCCAGAAAACAGCCTCAAACTTACAAATCTCTTCAACTCTCACCACAAGTGCACTCAGGGCTCTAAGGACAACACTGTTATGAGTTGGAACTGCCAGTCTGAAGAGTGGGGGAGCCTTACAAAGGCTTAGACTCCTGCTTTATTGAGCCAGACACATTCAGTGGCCCTCCTGGGTTACTGAAGTAGCATTAAAACATTTCAACTGGCAAATATCCTCACTGCTTTTGTTAATGGAGGGCATATTCACCACGAGGTTTGTCTTCAATCAGAATCTGCAGTCTTGTCAGGTGACCACACACAATCACAGAATTCTGTTCACAGAACTTCTGGTAAATTCCTTACAGATGCACATTTCCATACCCTCACCCCATTCCTTTTTATCTTCTCTACAGCCTGGCCTTGCATCCAGCATGGTGAATACCAGGCACTCCAAGGGAACAGCTTCAGGTCAGGTTTTGCTCAATAGCAAAAAAAAAAAAAAAAAAAGGCAAGTGCTTTCCACCCCTTAACACAAAAACCCCCCCCCTTTACCCCGGTGTAAA